>JAEOAD010000003.1:58770000-59262500 GCA_036365145.1 Orientallactaga sibirica | reverse complement strand
TTTCCTCCTCCTCCAGTGGAAGGACATGTTGCATGTCATGTTGAAACTGCTGGCCTCTGTTTCTTACAGAATAGTAATTATCCAGCCTGGCCACTTTGGCCATCTCCTCCGGCCTGGACTTTTACAGAGAGCTGAATCTCTTCCCTGGGTTTTCATGCAGGTTGCATGACTAAAGCCAACAAGTGAAGGTGAATGGTTTTCAAAAGATGACTCTTAGACACACCTCAGCATTAAAATTCTCATTAACTACATAGCTCAACCCAACCACCTATTTTACTCTTCACAATAGGAAATGTGTTGTTCTAAGTTTCCAGTATGATGATTTTGAAAGCTGAGCTGTATCTATTAGTAAATGAATACAGTGCATAGCTGTCTGAGTTGCACTAAGGGAGTTTATATGAACTAAGAGAAAACTTGTGAGAAGCTAGATGAATGAAGACAAGAGTTAAATGTAGCTTACAGAGAGTACTTGTGCTGAAACATCTTATTTACCTGCCAGTATATATCCTATCAGATACTTCCTTCTCTAAAGTAAGAGTTCCAGGAAGTTCAAAATAAAGCTGTTTCTTTATTAAACCCCCTCAGGTTACTTGTTGAGAAAGACATATATGTAAAACTTTTCTATACATCTTACTAAATGTTCTTCATAAATACTTGAACCTCGTATGTAATTATCTTCCAATGTAGGAACATAAAAGTTTTAGCAACATTTGACTTTGTATTTGTAAATTTGAAGACTCTTCAAATAAAACTATATTCTACTTTTTTCTTTTCTTGCGGTGCTAGCATTCAAACCCAGGGCCTTGTGCATGCTGGGCAAGCACTCTACCACTGAACCATTCCCCAGCCCTGAAACCATATTCTAGAACTTATTTATCATATGCTTTCCTTCCTTGTTTCCTAGTCTGTTCTTTTTCTGCATTTCAAGGTGCCCTTGAAAGGATGACACACTCTCACAGTTATGTTTCACATTCACAGAGGCTTAAGGTTTGTGGAACTGCTCAAACACCTCTAACCATGACTGCCTTCCACTATTCAAAAGTGTCAGCTGCTTTGCAAGTCAGAAGATTATTAAAAGCTGGTCAGTTTACACACAGTTACAATGTAGCCTCCCTTAAACAGCTTTTTAAAAAATATTATTTATTTATTTATTTGAGACAGAGAGAAAGAGAGAGAGAGAGAGGTGGGGGGGGATGAAAGAGAATGGTTGTGCCAGGGCCTCCAGCACTGCAAACGAATTCCAGATGCATGCACCACCTTGTGCATCTGGCTTATGTGGGTCCTGGCGAATTGAACCTGGGACCTTTGGCTTTGCAGGTAAGTACCTTAACTGCTAAGCTATCTCTCCAGCCCCCTTAAACAGTTTTATTTTTATTTTTATTTTTTTATTATTTATTTTTGGAGAGAGACACAGAGAGAAACAGATACAGAGGGAGAGGAAGACAGAGATGGCACCAGCAGTGTCTCAGCTGCTGAGAACGAAATCCAGATGTGTCCGCCCCCTTGTGGTCAAGTGCGGCATTGCACCCTTGCGTCACTGCATCTGGCTAAACGTGGGACCTGGAGATTGGAACCAGTGTTCTTAGGCTTAGCAGGCAGGCGCCTTAACCGCTAAGCCATCTCTCCAGCCCTATTTTTATTTTTAATAAATTCTTTTTTATTTTTGGTGTGTGTGTAGTGTGTGCACATATATGTGTATATATGCATGCACCATGCACAAACATGTGGAGACAAGAGAAGGCTTTCAAGTGCCCTTCTCCATCACTATTCTGCCTTATTTCCTTGAGATGGACTCAAATTGAATCAGAAGCTTTCCTTTTCTGATTAGACTGGCTGACTGAGGAGCTCCAACAATCCTCCTATCTCCACAGCCCCTCACTGCTGGAGTTACAGGCATGCATGGCCATACCTGGCTTTTCATTTAGATGCTGGGGATTGAGTTTTGGTCCTAATGCTTGTATACTAAGTGCTCTTGCTGCTAAGCCATCTCCCCATGGACAGTTTTTATACTACAGTCTCTGAACTTTTTTTCCTCCTGACATAAGACTTTGTTTGTTTTGAAACAGGGTCTCACTCTGTAGCCCAGGCTGGCCTCATAGTCATGATAATTCTCCTGCCTTAGCCTCCCAATTGTTGAGATTATAGGCATGAGGCATCATGTCCAGCCACGTTTAGCATCCAATTTCATAATTTAAGTTTTGCAAGCAAAAGGTTAAATTAGTTTACTTCTAACATATTGTGGATCTATGTCTTTCTATTATGTTCCAGTATTGCTCCTTTGTCATGCTTACAACTTTGTAAATATCAGAAACTTCAGCATGTTGGCTTTTAAAGTGAATGGCCTGATTTAAGTGTGTGAGGGGTGTGGCTACACCTTGGTGAGAACCAAGAAGTAGCTGAGGGGTAGATGACTTACCTACATGTTTCTTTCTAACCTGAGCCCATAACACTGAGGAAATGGGAGCTGAGGAGATAGATGGCACAGCCATTAAAGGTACTTTCTTGCAAAGCCTGATAGCCTGGATTAGATTCCCTAGTATGCACATGAAGCCAGATGCACAAAGTGGTGCATGCATCTGGAGTTGGTTTGCAGTGGCACAAGACCCTAGCACACCCATTCCCCCCCCCTCTAATTCTCATTTCTCCTTGCAAATAAATAAAGAAAATATTTTACAGAAACACTGAAGAAATGAGTACTGCATTTACATATTGAGATATTCCATGTTTCTAGGATGTGAGAAAAGTTTTAGAAAAAGACCTGATAAGTTAAGAAGAAGACACTTGAGGGGGCTGGAGAGATGGTTTAGTGGTTAAGGCATTTATGCATACATACATAAATATTTTGTTAAAAAAAGATAGCTTTGAAAGCCAAAGAATCCCAGTTTGATTCTCCAAGAGTAAGCCAGATGTCCTAGGGGCACATGCATCTGGAGTTCATTTGCAGTGGCTGGAGGCCCTGGCACATACATTACCATTCTCTTTCTCTCTCTCTCTCTCTCTCTCTCTCTTTCTCACTCTCAAATAAATAAATCATATATATATATATATATATATATATATATATATATATATATGAAGAAGATTTGGGAGAAGGGAGGGTATAAGGAAGGTGTGTTAGCCATGGTAAATGTAGAGCTAAAGATAGTATTGAATCTACCTGCTGAGCCATCTCCCCAAGCCTTCCCCTCTCTCTGTATTCTTTCCTTCCTTTTTTTTTTAATTCTGTGGTGTATTATTGATTTGAATTTTTGAGCTGTGGTTCAGTAGACAAAAACAACTTAGTTAAGTGTTTGAATTCAGATGTGCATCCCTTCTTAAGCATCAACCTGAAAACTCTGTTTATAATTCTCACAATAAAATACTCATTATGGGCTGGAGAGATAGCTCAGTGGTTAAAGGCACTTGATTGCAAAGCCTGATGGCCTGAGTTCAATTCCCCGGTACCTACGTAAAGCCAGATGCACAAAGTGGCATTTGCATGTGGAGTTACTTTGCAGTGGCTAGAGGCCCTGATGTGCACTCTCTCACTCTCTCTCTGCTTGCAAATACATAAAGGTTTTGGCTTTTTAAAAATAGAAACCTTGGGCTGAAGGGATGGCTTAGCCGATAAGGTGTTTGCCTGCGAAGGCAAAGGACCTGGGTTAGATTTCCTATGACCCATGTAAGCCAGATGAACAAGGTGGCACACAGGTCTCAAGTTTGTTTGCTATGGCTAGAGGCTCTGGAACACCATTCTCTCTCTCTCTCTCTCTCTCTCTCTCTCTCTCTCTCTCTCTCTCTCTGTGTGTGTGTCTGTAAATAAATAAAAATAAAAAATAAGCCAGGCATGGTGGTGCATGCCTTTATTCCCAGCACTCGGGAAGCAGAGGTAGGAGGATCACCATGAGTTCGAGGCACCCTGAGATTACATAGTGAATTCCAGGGCAGCCTGAGCTAGAGCGAAACCCTACCTTGAAAAACCAAAAATAAACAAATAAATAAAATAAATGAAAAATAATTTAAAAATAGAAAACCAGAAGCTGCAGAGATGGCTCAAGCCATTAAAGGTGCTTGCCTGCAAAGCCTGATGCTCTGGGTTTGATTCTCCAATACCCATGTAAAACCAGAGGCATCAAGTAGTGCATGTGTCTGGAGTTCATTTGCAATGGCAAGAGGCTTGGGTACACCCATTCTGTCTGCCTAGCTCTCTCTCTATCCTTGTAAATACATACATACATACAAACATACATACATACATACATACATACATATACATACATACATACATAATTTTTTTTAAAAAAAGATAGCATTTGAAACAGACATAAAGGAACCTGGAATTCCTTGTGCACATGTGTCATCTTGTCCATCTGACTTATGTGGGTTCTGGGGAGTCAAAACTGGATCCTTAGGCTTTGTAGGCAAGTGCCTTAACCACTAAGCCATTTCTCTAGTGCAGAACCTGGAATTCCTAGTGCTGAGTAACCATATCAGGGAATACAAAAACTGGCTTCACTTATTTCTCTGTATTTCCATCCATTTTCCACTGGCTCTTTCCCAGTGTTTTCTTTTTGAATGTAGTATGACTTGAGATAGTCCTGAGATAAGCTCTCAGCAGTATGTTAATGCAGGAGCTCAGAATCCATGTTCTGATCTGTATGTATGTGTATGTGTATGTGTACTGTGTGCATGCATGTGTTCATTCAGCCAGGTAGAGTGCTCTTAGAAGGAGTATTCCATCTTATTCTGTCTTTGATTATGCAGGGGCTGTAGCTGCAATCCATTCCTAAGGTTGCTGTTTGCATGGAATATTTTCTTTATAGCTGGTATATTTTATAATGGAAAGATGGCAAACAGGTTCCTTAGAGTTAGGAGGAAGGGAAATGAGATTATGTTCTGTAAATACATTTGTACCTTGAGGGACTTTGATCAGAGCAAGAAAGTATGGGTCTCTACAGTATTTTTGCATATATTTTCAGCATCTTGTTTGCATATGCATTTTCCTCTTTTCTGATTATTTATCTGTATGTCCTGCTCTACTATATGAAATTTTATAGAGTAGTAGCTGTCTGACAGCAGAGCTTTTTTGTTTTACTGAATGTTTTGTTGGTGCATATGGTCTGACATGGTTGAGCAGCCACGGTGAGATTTTGGAGTCTATTAAAGTGGCTCATTAAAAAGATCAATCTGTTTCTGTAATAACACTGGGAGTCATCAGTCACTGAAAGAGGGAAAAACTGACACCTGAGGAGAAAACACATTTTGGTAATTTGTTCATGACATGTCACGAACAAAAGAGCACTCTATATTTTGTTTACAACTTTAGAGGCTTAAATTCTGTGATGAGTGCTGATGTACGAAATAATCATCACATGTTTCAGGGATAGGCTTTGTCAATTTTAGCCTTCTCATTCTTAAATATTATCGTCAGTGGTTGTGTTATTGCTTTTGAAAACCATAATCATTGTTTTGTTGTTGTTGCTGTTGTTGAAGACAAGGTTTCATGTAACCCAGATTAGCTTCCTCAAACTGTGTAACTAAGGATGACCCTGAGCTCCCCATCCTCCTGCCTCTACCTCCTGAGTGTTGAGATTATAGGACTATGACACCAGCCTGGCTAATATTCTTACTATTTTCAGAGAAACTCATTCTCCAGGGATGTCTGTGCACTCATTTTTTTCTTTATTTTTTTTTCCCCTGTATAGAACAGAGGAGCATTTTCTACTTTCCTTTGAAAATAGCTCTGGAGAGACTTATTGAATTTGTAGGTCTGTGGAAGAATTTTATATAGCTTAAATTAGAAAAAGACAATTTTATTCTTTGTTCTTTGTCATTCTGTTATGAGACCTGCTGAAGAAGGTGTGGGGAGTGGTGGCTCGGAAGACGGCTCAGTGGTCAAAGGTGCTTGCTTGAAAGTGAGAGGGCTGTTTCTGGAGCCAGTTCAATGACATGAACACCTTCACACCTTCATACATGCACACTCAAAGGCATTGCTCTTCAGGGCAGCTCACGGTGGGGGATCACATAGTCATGGGCATTTTCAGTTGGAGCAGAGAGGGACAGGCAGACAATACTTTATTTCATGGAACTATAAAGTGAATTAAAAGTAAGGTTTTGTAAAGATACTTGTGTTAGGTTGACAAGCATTGTTGTCTTTCCTCATACGTATTATACGACAGCTTCTTTGGATGACCTTTAATGTTGTGTTCTCACTGTGATGTTACTTTTCCTCAGAATTTTTCTTCCTTAAGAAAACAAATGAAATAATCTGTGGTTTGGTGTTTGCTATCTCTTTCCCACTTTAAATGATTGCTACTAAGTATTAATCCCCTTCCTATGTATGATCATTTTAATATGATTGTGCTTTGTGTTTTCTCAGTTTAACACTTCTAAACTCTTACTACTGTGATCATATAGCTGGGTTAGATATTTCCTTCTCCACCAGTTTTTTCTAAAAACACTTGTTTGGATCTTAAGCTTGCATACTTATCAACTGAGAGGCATCTTATCGATATACCAGGCCAGCTACTGCTGTTCATACTTAGAAAACCAAGATGCAAAGAATTTGCCTAAAGTCACAAAACTTCTTAAAGAAACCAGCATATGTACTTCCTGATGAATATTCTTTTGTGTGCTGGATTTAAATAAGGGAAGATCCACCAAGAAATGGGTATTTTTCCCCAATTGAATATATATATATATAATTTATGGGAGTGACAGAGAGAGAAAGAGGCATGGAAAGAGAAAGATTGGCTGGAGAGATGGTTAAGCGGTTAAGGCACTTGCCTGTGAAGCCTAAGGACCCAGGTTCGATTCTCCAGGTACCATGTAAGGCAAATGCACAAAGTGGCGTGTGTATCTGGAGTTCATTTGCAGTGGCTGGTGGCCCTGGTGTGCCCATTTTCTCTCTCTGTCTCAAATAAAAATAAATGAAAACAAAAAAGAAAGAGAGAAAGAATAGGCATGCCAAGGCCTCCAGCCACCGCAAATGAACTCCAGATGCATGTGCCACTTTCCAAGAAGTGGCATGATTGACTCCACAAATAAGAATTAAATGTGTATGACCTTCTGCATTTAGTATTCCATAAAAATGTGTAGGTATATTTTTTGTTATACTGTCTTTTTTTAAATTGCATCATTTATGTATTCCTCAACCTTAAGAAGTACATAATTGTAATTATTTTCTCTGTCATATATATTGTGAAGAATTCTTGGGAAATAGCATTAGTTGGCCATAGCTGTAGAGGACACATCAGCCTTCTGGCAGGCCAGCCTCCTCCTCACTTGGTTCTTTATCCCAGACCTCTTTACTAGGCATGGCACTGCTGAATACTTCTGTGCCCAGCTTTAAGGTCTTATTGATAATTTCTGCTTTCTTATCTATTTCTTGTATGCCATGATTCTGTTCATTCTTCATGGCCTACTCACTTTCTGGCAAGTGAATAAAGGGTTCCAAGTCATAAATACTATACAAATGGCCATTCACTGAGATGTTAAGATATGCCAGGCCCTGTATTAAACAATTCACCCACTAACTTACATCAAAATTTTCTGGTAGTACTCTGCATAGATTAGTGAAGGCTAGATGCTGTGTTTGAGGTCACATGACTGACAAGAACACTGAGGTGATTCTAACTCTAGGTTCTCAAGTTCACTGCCATGTTCGTAAAACCATGACTCTCTTTCTGCAGCCTCTTAACTGCCACTGCTTCAGAACAGAGTGCTCTTTTGTACTTGTTACATGGCAATATGTGCTCTTCATCCTTTCCTGTCATCCTTTAGGTGTGTCTGAGATAATCTGTCCTCATTTCGCATATGAGAGCAGCGAGGGTCTTAGAGGATAAGCCTTCTGTGTTCATCTGGCTAGCACACAGCAGATCCCAAGGTTGAAGTCAACTCCGTGTGATGGAAAAGCCTCTGGTCTTTTGAGTATACATTGTGGAGCACACTTTGATCTCTCATAACATATTTCTCCTGTTTCTGTTTCACTGTATAGATTCTGTGTGAAAGTACAGAAGTACTGGAGCTCCAGTTATATAATTTTATGATAAAGTACTTAAATTTAAGCCAGGAATGGTGATTTCCACCTATAGTCCCATGAAGCTCTCATATTTATGGCCTACCTGGACTCCAAGACTTCACAATAAGGCAAAAAACTAAGAGCTAGCCAGGGTGTAGTGGTAGATGCCTTTAGTCCTAGCACTTGGGAAGCTGAGGTAGGAGAATTGCTGTGACTTCAAGGCAAGACTGAGACTACAGAGTGAATTCCAGTTCAGCCTTGGCTAGAGTGAGACCCTAGAAAAACCAAACATGAATAAACAAACAAAGTAAAATAAAAATAAAAACTAAGGGCCAGTAGTATAGAGAGCTTGCCTAGTATGTATAAGACCTTGCTTTTCAATTCTCATCTCTATATTAAATTTAATCTTTTTTTAAAACATATTTTTTTATTTGTGTGTATGTGAGACAGAGGCATATATAGAGAATGGATATGCCAGAGCACCTAGCCACTGCAAACAAACTCCAGACACATGTGCCACATTGTGCATCTGGCTTATATGGATACTGGGGACTCGAACCTGGGTTGTAGGCTTCATAGACAAGTACCTTATCTGCTAAGCCATCTCTCCAGTCCTAAACTTAATCTTTATCTGAGAATTGCATTCTTTTAGGATAATCTTCTGCTAAATTAAAGAAATGTAAACTGCAGGTAGTAAATTAGAATCAGAAGGCATATTCACATAGCAGAAGGAGTAGGCATTGGACACTCGTAGATGCAGACATTAGAAAATGCTAGGGGACAGCCAATAACAGCATTACTGTTGACAGATGGCCAGTACCAGCCTGATGTGGTGGTGCTTGCTTTTCATACCAGTACTTGGGAAGCTGAGGGAGGAGAATCACTGTGAGTTCGAGGCCAACCTCAGACTGCATAGTGAATTCCAGGTCAGCCTGGGCTAGAGTGAGATGGCTACCTTGAAAAAAAAAAAGAGAGAGAAAACTATATCAATCTATTATTGAACAGACACTACATGTTTCCAGGTTGAAGACACACAAGCCTCTGAAAGATTTGTCCAACCAATCAACATCATTTCAGAAACCAATATATCATGGAAATGAAAAATTATAAACTATATTTTTCTTTTCCACATAGTAATAGCCTTTATACAACCTGATAAATATTTTAATTAAAATGACTCTTAACTTGCTACGAATAAAAGGGAAACTTGGTTCAGGTGAATACCTGAAACAAAAGTAAACAAAGTATCACAAAAAAAACCAATACCCTCCACAATTGAACAAATGAATAATTCAAGCTAAATTTAAGTCATTTTCAGTAGTGTATTAAATGACCTCTCCTCCTTCCATTTATTCATTTGTTTGGTTTTAAAAGATTCATCTTAGCAATATAACAATGAAAATAGCCACAAGTGGCCCAGGCGACAATTTTGAAGATTGCTTCACTGACCAGGAAAAACTGAAGGGCTCCACTGGAATTGTTCAGGTAGCGAATTAGAATAAGAAGGTATATTCACATAGCAGAAGGGGTAGACATGGGACGCCAGCAGAGGCAGACATTAGGAAATGCTAGGGGGACAGCCAGTATCGGAGAGTGTTATTGTTGACAGATGGCCAGCATCAGGAGAAGCGTGAGGGGAGAAGGAATTCTCTCCACTGTGAGAAGAAGGCTCAGGTGCTCCCTGAACCTGCATATTGTCATCTTTGAAGGACCAGACATCTTGTATGTGTCTGGGGTGGTAAATATCCATCTGCCTCTCTCACTTGCTTCTGAAGATAGTTACATGCTGCACAGGAAGTGCTCTCTCCTGGGTGATAGTGTAACAATGGAGAGATTAAAGGTGTATTTCCCCATCTGGCCCACTAGTGATGTGTCCATGGCATTCAGCACGCTGTTTCTCTGTTCTTCACCATCTAAATGTCCCGTTTCCTCCATAACGATGGCAGAACCCAGAAATCACTGCAGGTTGTCATGAAGCATTAGGTTTGATTTTCTTTTTAAGGAGTCAGAGGAATTTGTAATGTATTTTGTTCCAGATATATTATTCAATATCAAGAAAAATGTATATGTGAAATTCTTATTTAAACTCACTCATTTCCTAACCATTTCTAGAGTGACCTCTTAGTGAATTAAACTCTGAGAACAGGATGATGAAAATGGTTTCCTCCTTTCAACTCAATGACTTTTCTTGCTATGAAAACCTTAACAAGCATGTGTTGAAAAGGGAAGGAAGACATGTTTGGCTGAGTTATTGACGCCTTTAATCTTTAAAAAATATCTTATTTATTAATTAATTTGCAAGCAGAGCAGGATAGAGATAAAGTGTTGGGGGGAGGGAGTGTATGGGCATGAGAGGGCATCTAGCCACTGCAAACAAACTCCAGATGAATGCACCACTTTGTGCATCTGGTTTCATGTAGGTACTGGGGAATTGAACCCTGATTGTTAGGCTTTGCAGGCAAGTGCCTTAACTATTGAGATATCTGTCCAGCAGCCTGCCTTTCATCTTTTCCTTAGTAGAATTCTTATGTCCTAAAATGGAGCTTCAGACTTCTAAAATTCAAAGGGAAAAAAATGAAGTACAGTAAGTCTTAGTGCCTGACAATAGTAAACCTGGAAGCATGTCAGATCAGTGACCCATTTATGCTTGTCTTCTCAGGACAGTCCAAAGTTGAGACATGGCCATTGAGATACATGGTAAACAACTCAGAGAGCAGCCTCAGCTGACACTGCTATCACAGGGCTGAAAACACAACATGATTTGGGTCCGCAGAGGACAGCTGTATATTTCCCGGTTCCTTTCTACAAGAGAGGCAATGTAGAAGATGGCACAGAAATCAAGAAAGATAGAACAGGTTGAGCTTATTCTTTTGAAATGCCAGCTGTAGCTTTAAAAAGTGAGTAGCAAAGGCATGTAATCCAGCAATGTATTTGTAATTTAGGCATCTGCTTTCACTTCTCTTTTGAGACAGGGTTTCACTATGTAGCTTAGGCTGGCCTTAAACTCACAACCTGTTTGCCTCTGCTCCTCAAGTTCTACAATTATAGATATACACTACCATGTATGGCCTCTTCTTCCCCATAGTTTACTATCCTATAACATTTTGCCTCCCCCTGAGTAAAAATAAATCTAAAGTAAAGAAAAAATAAGAAGCAGCTCAATTTGCTCCTCCCATGGAGGAGATTTTTACTTTATACCTGATTAGTTTTCTTTTTCTGCATTTCTTTGAATATTCTACCTTTCATTATGAACGATATGATGGGATTGTCAGTACACACTCAACCATCATGACTTGTTAAAAAGTTCATATCAACTTTTGAAAATTATTTGTTTTTCTTTCTTTTTAAAAAATATTTTATTTATTTAAGACAGAGTGAGTGAGAGAACAAAGGAACACAGGCACACCAGGTCCTTTAGCCACTGTAAATTAACGCCAGATGCATGTGCCACCTTGTGCATCTGGGCTTATGTGGGTACTGAGGAATTGAACCTGGGTGCCCAGACTATCAGGCAAGCCCCTTAACCACTAAATCATCTCTCCAGCCCATTTCTGTTTTTGAGGTTGGGTCTTATTCTAGCCCAGACTGACCTGGAACTCACTCCATAGTCCCAGGCTGGCCTTGAACTCATTCCTATCCTTCTATTTCTGCCTCCCAATTGCTGGGATTAACGGTGTGGCCCTCCATGCCCAGCTTGTTTTCTTTTTTGAGTAGTTAGCTAGCAGTCTTTGAGCTTGAGGACTAGAACAAAAGACACACACAATTAGTGTGGTAAAGCACTAATTTTGGCCTTTTCATTTGTTCCATGTTATGTTTTCCTGTTGCCCCATTATACTGGACAGGAAGGTGAGACGGGAAAGTTGAGAAACTTGAGGTCATGCAGCTGAGTCCTGAGTGAGCTTAGGTCAGATCTTGACAGAAGAAGTGCTTTGGGATAAATGTAGAAGTGGTAAGACAATGTTTAGACAATGTCTTTTGTTTGGGAAACAGCTTTCTTGCATAGTGTATAAAAAACAAAATGTCTTCCTCTTATCTGAGAGCCATGATTAGTTATTTCAAGAGGAGGCAGGTATGGGACAATGAAAAGTATTTAATTTTTCCTAATACACTTTGAAAAGGGCAACAAATAAAAATGCAAATATGGACTTTACCCAAGCAAATGAGGTATATATGGCTGTAGGCATTTCCAAGAAGTGGAGAGACAAACAGCAATTAAGTTGTTTTAGTTACCAGTCTGGACACATGTCCTTTGGATTGGACAAGGCTTCTTAATTAGACAGGAGTGATCTGAGGGAGCTTCATTTCACTGTGATGGTGTAAACTATAGCTGTCCCTAAGGAGATGTGTTTTACTATTTCATCAGTTCTCAGATGGAATGGACTCAGGCCAGCATGCAGGAAACTGACAGGGAAGAGACTCAAGACCTGGCTCTGCCTCTTAGGATACCACTACCCTTGTTTTAGAGGTGGAAATGCTTGCTCTTTGTTTCATGTAACTGGGTCACTGAAGCAGTAGCACTCATCCCAGGCCTCATGTGAGGCTGAAGATAAATAACATATGCCATCATCTGAGAATTGGCAGAAGCTTCTACCATTATATATGGCTGTCAATGTCACTGAAATGGAGACAAAACCATAGGTTGTTCTGGCTTGACACAAATGGGTCAAAGATGTTGTGATATATAGAAATGCAATCGGGCTGCTGGAACATATGTGCAGGATACTTATTTCACACACAAAGTAAACTATCAATAATAAATTGTTCACAGCAAGAAAAAGAGAACTTGACACAAGAGGCCAAGTGGCACATTTATGTTCTGGCCAGAAGACCCCCCAAACCTGTGTGTTTTCATCTTTACAACCATCACATTTAGCTGCATAGATTAGATTTTATAATGGAATTATTGACTTGCTGAGTTTTCAAACTAGAAGGGACCTCCTCTAGACCAGTGGTTTTCAAACTTGATTTCAGCAGCAGATTTTTTTCCTTTAAAAATGAAATCTTAGGCAGAACCCCAGTTTTTAAGAAGGTAAGAATAGAAAGTGGGTTTCGCTGGCCCTTTAAATACTGATTGGCTGGGAGAAAAGCTCTTCATTCAACATCTCTTTACACCTGAGCTGTCATAGTTTGAAAACCACTGATCTAGTCCAACCCTTTCGTTTTACAGATGAGCACACTGAGGTCCAAAGAGATTAAGTGACTTGCCCAAGGTCACACAGCTAGTCGTGGAAGAGCCAGGACTAGCTCTCAGGTCTCTTGATTTCCAGTCCCGTGCTCTTTCCACTACACCACACTGCCAGTAAGGTAGGTGCTGGGTTAGCATTATGTTCATAGTTCCTGATAGTCTTCACTGCTTTCCAACTGATGTGTGCTAGTCATGTGTACTGAATGTCTATCAGTCACCTTCTTGTTGCTGGGACAAAATACCAAACAAAAATCAGCTTATAGCTCCAGGTGACAGTCCATTGTGCTGGCGAAAGCATGGTGGCAGAAGGTAGTCACTTTCTGTCCAACAGTGAGGAAGCAGAGCACAGGGATGGGGCTGTGCTCGGCCAGCTCTCCTTTGTTTACATCCAGGACCCAGGCCTATGGAATGGTGCTGCCCATGGTTAAGGTGGGTCTTCCCACCTCAATTAACCTAGTCAGGATAATCCCTCACAGACATGTACAGAGGCTCAACTCAGCTAGATAACCCTTCACAGGTGATTCTAGGTATTCTACCACTGACAGTGCAAACCATCATAGAAGGTCAAACTGTAATTTTCAGAAATGTATGGGATATGAAAATGCATGTTAGAATCACATAGACATTCTTGATGATAAATCAATATCTAAAATGCTTCCTTCAACTAAAAAAAAAAAAAACTTATTTAGGCAATGTCTGAGCTATTCTGAATACTTTAGTCTGATACCAGTGATCAATAGGTATTGAGTCAGCACCGGTGCACCCTCCGTTAGCTGAGAGATGTTGGCATGTGCTCATTTAACTCCTCAGTCTGCCCCACAGGTCCTAGGATGCTTGTGCTTTCTGTCCCTTACTCCTTTATCCTTCCCTGTGTGGTGTGTGTAAATTGTCATGGGGACTCCAGCCTCAGGGACAGAAAGGATGGCCCCTGATTACCTCCTGTGGTGTGTGAGTTTCTCCTTCAGCAGAGGCTCCGGTATTATCAGACTGCCCCTACTTCCAGGAAAGCAGGGAAAGTGTGTCAAGGCCTCTATAATTATTGTCTTACCCACTTAAAATTAAAAAAGCACATGGAAATCTGCAGACTCTGTAAATTGGTAGGGTTTTTGGCTGATAAAAATTGCGTGTGAGCCATGATTCCATTCTAAGGTGGATATGATTTGTTCCTTCTTGTCAAGTAGATTGGGTTAGTGTCTAAGTAATAGAGATCTAGTCAGCAAGGAAATATTTCTTTAGCCCTACTTTTGTTTGAGAATGGAGGAACAGTGATTAGTTATCAGGTTTCATTTCTGGAATGCATTCCTACTGAAAGCCAAGTTCTGGGCTCTGTGAAGCCCATGAGGAAGCATAGTTAGGGTGTTCTGTCCTGCTGTAAGACCTGATGACCCCAGACAGGACACATGAACTCTCTGGGTGTATGTTTCCTCAACTTTAAGATAAAATAAGACATGCAAGGGGTGTAGCTCAGCAGCAGAGCATTTGCCTATCACATGTGAAGCCCTGGTTTCATTGCCCAGTACTTCCCACCCCACCCCCCAAAAGAAAAGCTAAAAATAGTGATTTAGGTTTGCCCTCCATTCCCATTGATCTGTGAATGACTGCTGATTTGTTATTTTAGTGACTCAAGGTAATGTTGGGGTTCTACACATTGCATTGCTTGTTGTTTGAATCTAGTTGAGCTCTGATAGAATCTTGAAGAAGATAGAAACTGTCTGTACCTTTATGGTCTAGTTCTATAGCCTTTTGCTGCCAGTGGCTATTGAGAACCTGAAATGTAGCTACTACAGAATTGAATTTAAACTTTTAATTTTGGTTCATTTACATCTTAAGCTGCAATATGTGGCTACTCTATTGGACAGCACAGGAGTCCTTGCACATTAAAACTGGATGCCAGGTGGAACAGATGTACCTTATTCTTCTAGAGAGTAATGGTGCTTTATTCTGTGAAGCTTCGTTTGATATTGTAGGTCTCGTCTTTGATTTATTGAGATAGGGTATCAATACATGTCATGGACTGGCCTGGAACTTGTGATCCTCTTGCCTCAGCCACTTAAGTGCTGTGATTGCAGGTGTGGATGCTCACCCAGCTGAACATCAGGGGAACTTGTTAGAAATTAAGTACTCTTTATTTGCATGCCAGTGTCATCTGGGGGAGACTGGATATCCCTTGAGTTGTGACTTAGTCACATGAGCTGCAACTGCACTGATGCTTGCTAATTTGATGACAGGAGAAGGTTTTTTCCTCCTGTGTCAGCTCGGGGATTGTCTCAGCCTGAAGCATGGGCTTTAGAGAATTCCTGTAGGTTTCCTGGAAGCTGTGTCTTGAACGTTTCTGGCCAGTGAAGAAATGTACTGTTGATATTACATGCTCACATTGGAATGTCTGAACTATACCAAGTACTTTGTGAAACAAAACTCTTTTTCTTCCTTCCTCAGAACCAAAGAAAATGGCTTTGACAGAGAGCCTTTGCACTCAGAACATCCAAGCAAGCGACCATGCACTATTAGCCCAGGCCAGCGGTACAGTCCAAATAATGGCTTATCCTACCAGCCAAATGGCCTGCCTCACCCCACCCCACCTCCACCTCAACATTACCGTTTGGACGATATGGCCATTGCCCACCACTACAGGGACTCCTATCGACACCCCAGCCACAGGGACCTCAGGGACAGGAATAGACCTATGGGTAAGACTGAAGGATTTGTTTTCTTCTTTTGGGGTGCTTGAAAATTTGTGCTGCTACTTTTCCACTGAGTTTGAGACATGAAATCTGATAGGGGTGAATATTGTTTCTTTTTTTTTTTTTCATCTCCTGTTTGAGGAAACTCACTATTAATGTGCTATCTTTCTCCATTAATTGCTTGTATTCTTTATTAATTGATCTTTGAGACATGATCTTGCTCTATAACTTAGGCTGGGCTTGAACTTGCACTCATCTGTGTCTGTCTTCCAAGTGCTGGGATTATGGGGTTACCGGCATACACCATTATGTTTGACCATCACTTGGATTCTTTAAGACAGCAGGATAACTTTTAACTTTTTTTTAAAAGTAGGGAATCCAATACAATATAAAACTCTTAAGTATAGTAATAAAAGTACAAATGGATCTTTTGCTTGGGTTCTTTCTATTTGTTTGTTTGTTTGTTTGTTTGTTTGTTTGTTTGTTTGTTTTCAAGGTAGGGTCTCACTCAGGCTCAGGCTGACTTAGAATTCACTCTGTAGTCTCAGGGTGGCCTAGAACTCACGGCTATCCTCCTACCTCTACCTCCCAAGTGCTGGGATTAAAGGCATGTGCCACCACACCTCGCTTGGATTCTTTTTAACATGAGAAATTTCATATGCAGTTCCTTCACAGATTTTTTAAAATTAGTGTCTTTCATTACACTGTATTGGTTATTTTTCTCAAAATTCTTGTCCACATTTCCAGTCTGTATCATCTTCAACATTTCCAAAGTGTGAAATGGCATGTTTTCTGTCCCTCAACTTGACGGCTATTTGTTCCTTAAGGTGCTTGGTACTTTTTTTTTTGTTTCAGAATGCCAGTGACTGATTAACATTAGTGTCAATTTTGCATCAACTATCAGAATACACAAGGAGTGGGTTTGGGCAACTCTTTGGTCAGTTTGCCTGTTCCCATTTTTTTCATTTCATTAAAAGATTGGAGGTGAGGCTTTTAGGAGACTTTGTCTTCTGCAGAACATTTACCGTGATAAATAAACATCAGCAAAGGATGCATAAGGTACATTTTGAAATGTAACTTTTGGTTGATGCAATAGTGTCAGATAAAGTACACAGTTCCTGAAATACCATCAGTTCTTAGTTTTTGGTGAGTCTGAGAGTAACTACTTGCTTTTCTTTTCCTATTTCTTGTGCCTATAACACCCATGAAGAGATCTTCCTTTATCACATAACTAGTTGGTTGGAAGCTTCTTGACATGGAAAATTTGGTGGGCAGCATACAAGAATGAACAAGGGGCGAAATCCAAGTGAGAAACCAGAAAACAGAGCTGAGGGTGCAGAATACTGAGAAAGAGCCAGGCCAGCTGTCCACTCTTGAATAACAGTGACAGTTGCTTTCCTGGTCATACGCACATAACCCATTAGTTTTTCCTACCAGATTACTTGATTTCTAGCAGATAGGAGCCACCACATGCAGTATTTTTGCCTTTCTGTATTGAGTCTTCCATATGTTTAGAAAGCAGCAAGGGAGAGTTAGTATGCTAAGGGGGGCGATGATGGAAGCTTTAGTTGTGAGATAGTAAATTAGTACTTTTGCTTCGCCACAACAGTAATTTCTATATTTATATGGTGTGTCAGACAACTGGCTAAGCATAAAACTTGTGCTTTCTTAATAGCCAATCTGTCTAATGCTCTCACAGGTACCATTTCTGAGGAGCTCTCAAAAATAGCTATATTATTTCTCAGTCTGGACTGATATTTTGACCTCAACATCAAACGTGATAACAATCTCCTCCTGTGCAACACCTTACCATTTATTTATGACTTATAGTCTGAAAACTATAACTGCACATTTTTAAACAGCAATGGAATCATCTGGTCACTGTGAAACTAGTTCAAAGGTTGTCCTGTTGTGGGCTTGGGAATGGCCTCTCTTAGGCAGTAACTGCTATTTGGTGAAATATTACTTACTATGCACCATAAAGTAATCAGCAAGGAAATAATTATGCTTATGTGTAATGAGTATGTTTTTATCTAGCAATGTGAAATATCCCTTTATGAATTATATCTGCAACCAGTGGTTTTATGTGATTTTCTTCAGGCCATACTCCTTACCTTTTAATTATATTAGCTTATAAAATGAATAATACTAATCTCTAGAAATATGGGTAGCTACTTAACCATCCCCAAAGTCTGGCAGAGTTTAGTATGTGTTAATGTAAAATAAAATCTTGATGTATGAGTAACAGATTATGGTGTTACATCAGGCTGCCATTTTAAGGATATAAAAATTGTAGTAAAGTTATGGTTTATAAATGCCTGTTACATGTAGAGACATACACTGACTAAAATCCTTTAATAAAATAACTTTGCAAGCAGTATCAATGTATAAGTAAGCCTAAAGTTTTAGCCTTATTAGCTACAGTCTCCCAAAACATATGAACCAGTTAAGACTCAACATTTGTGCCAAATTTCCCACAAGTCGAAAATATGCTCTGTAATGATTGTGAGCTATTTTCCCCTTATACATTCTTCTACTGTTTTTCATATAAATAAACATAATGTAGTGCTAAGTATTAATGTGTAAAATTTCATTTTATTATTATTATTTTTACTGTCCTTATATTTTTATTATTTGATTCTATGTAACCTTGAACTTCAAAGTGCAAAGGCACCAAATAAATTCTGTACTTCTTCACCAAATACTGGGGTGAAATATCTTTTTAATGTTACATTTTTTTTAATGAAATGAAGTTTAACACTATTTTGTGAATGCCAGGCTTCCATTCACTACAGACATCCTACTACTTGCTAGTTGTTTCAGTGTTAGAATGTATATCATTATTGATGTAGTATGCTGAAGTTCTGACCTGTTTGCGATCTCTGGAATTCTTGGTCTCTTGGGACCATGGCTTAGTTCAATTGATTGCCTGCTTATCAAGCAAGAAACACCAGTCTTGATCTCCAGTACCGCATAAGTTGAACATGGTATTTCACTCCTATGATCCCAGAACTTGGGGAGCCCATCTTTAGCTACATAGGGAGTTTGAGGACAGCCTGGGATATATAAGACTCTGTCTCAAAAGATATGAACAATAAAGCAAACAAATGGGCAAATCAGGAAACTTTGGTCTTTAAAGGCAAATATTACATGCCACTTTTATGAATGGCCCTGTCATATTTATATTCTTATCACTTCCAGCAGCTTTCTATGATGACGAATTTTAACATTAGTGTTTTTCCCTAAAACACAAGCAACAAATAAATCAACAAAAATCACATATTTGCAAACATTTCAACTTGAAATAATCACAACAAACAGAGGAATAACTAAATATTACTTTCCCCCAGTATCTGTCCTATTATGCAAATTAGAATACACATTTGCAGTTTTACTTTTCTACCAATAGGTGGCATTGACAATTTTAACTTTTAAAGTGTATCTCTGAGTATGCTCTAATTGAACAGGGACAATCTAAAGTATTTAGTATTTAGCAAATTTTTAGCCCAAGAAAGGCTATCATACATTTTCACAGTTCCATCAGTCATAAATAGAGTTTTATTTTATGGTTCAGTGGAAAGAGTCATATGGCTCATTCTTTTCTCTAAATTAGCTACAAGAAAGGATTTCTAACCACTTAGATTTTACAATAAGTGAAACTTTGTAGATATCAAATTATAAGTTGTATGTTGATTTTTAAATAGAGGTGATCTTTTCATGCAGAGTGTGGCAACACCTGCCTGTGACCTCAGCATTGAGAAGCTGAGGCATAAGGACTGAGAGTTTGAGGCCAGCCTCTGCTAAATAGTAAGACCCTGTCCTCAAAAACAAAAAAAGAGGAAACACTGATTTTCTCACTGATTTTTGCTTTTTATATTTGATAATTGAATAATAATATATAGATTTTGCATTATCCCAAGTTTTTTCTTCATGGCTTAGTTTGGTCAGCAAGGTGTGTATATTAGTATTCTATTCATTTATAACTATTCTGAAACCTATGTTCTTTTTTTACTGTGTTTTTTTTAAAGTATATCCCTGCCTATATAAAGTGATTTATGTCTTTATTTTTAATGCACTATGTCATATTTTGAAATCACCTACTATTCACCATGGTTTCTTATATTAATTGATTTATTGATTACTGGGGATTTAACTCAAGGCCCTGGAAATGCTAAATCCACTGTCTACCACCAAGCTGTGTTGCAACCCTAAACACAAGAAAAGCCATTCTTGGTTTTTGGTGTGCTAGAGCTGAGCTGGAGAGTATTGCATACATAACCAGCCCTCAACTCTGATGAATCCTATCAGGTCATCGCATGCTCTCATCTTTGATTTGTACACATGGTTCTAGCTATCTGCTGTTTGCAGATGGATTGAGAGTGCTGGATGTTTTCAGTGACCAAGCTTCTTCTGTATGTTTGTAGGGTTACATGGCACCCGTCAAGAAGAAATGATTGATCACAGACTAACGGACAGAGAATGGGCTGAAGAATGGAAACACCTTGATCATGTAAGATATCCATGATCATTTATGCTAAAAATGTTCTGAAAACAACTGGCATGTAACCACATTGTGAAGAAATAAAAGCTTGGATGGTCTTGTGTTTCCTGTCCTTGAAAAAAAAAAATGCGTGCCAGGGTTTGAAGTAAACTATAGGATTTGACTTCTAAATTGACTTGAAAGCCACTTAAAAGAGAAATATTTAGATCTGGGCAGAACACCAACCAGCAGGCTACTGTTTTATTGTTAAAGGGTCATTTAGTTTATAGACTAATGGGCTTTGTATTTGAAAAGATAGATTTACTGGCTGTAACACCTTTAGGTAAAAATCTGTCTGTCATGACTCAATCATGCCTCCTATTTTTTCTTCTCTCTCCCATTGAATTTGAATCGCCATTGGGTCTAAATTTCAAATCCAGCTATTAAAAATATTAGACTAGGAGCTGGAGAGATGGTTCATCAGTTGAGAGCTTTGCACTCAAGCCTGAGGGCCTGAGGAGCCCCAAGACCACCTGAGTTTGATCTTAGTATCCTATAAACAGATGAGCATGGCCTCCTGACGGTCTCTTCTGCCTCCACACATGCGCCTGCGGGGCATACACCACACTCACCCCATGCCACGTGTACTACATGGAAGCATATGCAAAGACAAAAAGGATGTATTATACTAAAACCTTCAAGAATTATCTTGCATCTTTCATTGGCTTGAAATAATTTTTCATTACTCATCAAATTCTTTAATTTGTGTCAACGTATGTATTCTTTTCTTTCCTCCTATTTCTCACATAGCTGTTAAACTGCATAATGGACATGGTAGAGAAAACGAGACGTTCTCTCACTGTACTAAGGCGATGCCAGGAAGCAGACCGGGAGGAGTTGAATTACTGGATCCGGCGGTACAGTGACGCTGAGGACTTGAAAAAGGGCGGCGGCAGTGGCAGCAGCCACTCCCGGCAGCAGAGTCCCGTCAACCCAGACCCAGTGGCATTAGGTACCTTTCTCAGATGAGCACCTTGAATGCATCTTACACCACACATGATGACTTCCTTTTGAAAATGTGTTCTCAGACCTAAGAAATACTGAGGCCACTTAAGGACAATTATATTTCCACAACCATGTTTATCTCTTGGGAAAGTGGGGTTGATTAGCATGTCAAGAGATGGTCAGAGAACTCTCCTTTTCCAGGTGAAGGAGTTCATGCTAGAGTTCATGAACCCCAGTTTCATGGGCATGATTAAAGTTTTGTGCTCCCAATCTAGCTGTTGGGACCCTGCCTCAAAACCAGCACACAGCTCAGCCATGGGCCTGGGGCTTCTGCATTTCTAACAAGGTGTCTTGGGGATTCTTCTTCTGTGTGCCGGTATTCCACTGCACTCTACAAGGACATATCTTTTCTAAGTTGTAATTCAAGGCATAGTTTCTAAGACAATCTTGCTTTGAAGCTCTAACATCTACTGAAGTAAACAAGCAAAAGCCACTTTTCCTCAAAACCTCTCTGGATGGGAGATCAGAAAGAGATAAACTTTGCTTATTCTACTTGGAAATGAATGATAAAATATTGTCATCTCCTTTGTGATACTGTTTAGCCTCGCTTGTTTAAGCATGGTTTTTCATCAGTTCTACTTTTATAATGGGACCATTATGTAATCACTAGTGTATATATGCTATTTATAGTGGGTGATTGGTAGGACTATAAATAGAATATAATCTCAAAGACACTAAGACATCTTCAACCTGAAAGAATTTCAAGTGGCTTGAGAACTTCTACCTGAATAATTAATAAGTTTAATTGTTAACATTGCTGATTTACACGTGTGTGTGTGTGTGTGTGTGTGTACTATTTAAGTAAACTCAGTGACTAGATGGGCTTTGATGGATCCTTTCTCTCTCATCGCTTATGTGGTTAGCCTATACCTGTCAGCTTACTCAGTTTTGAATACACCTTGCTACAAAAAACCTACTTGTACATTTATGTTAATCTTATGACTTTGACGCCATTTGACCTTGGCTGCTATCTGAAAACTTGAAGTCTATTATCTGACTATTGATTAAATCATATTTTTCTTAAAATGATTCCTAGCCAATACAGTTTCATTGCACTTTGATTTGTAGATTTCTGTTAATCCTTGATTGCTCATTACCATAATAACTATTTTTTTGAGGTAGGGTCTCATGCTAGTCCAGGCTATCTTGGAATTCACTATGTGTCTCAGGCTGGCCTTGAACTCACAGCAATCCTCCTACCTCTGCCTCCCAAGTGCTGGGATTAAAGGCTTGCACCAGCATGCCCAAAATATTACTATAGGTATTAAATAAAGGAAGATTTCTAGCCACTTAATTTACCCAAGAGACATTATTCCAAAGATTTTAAAGACAAAATAGCATTTGTCAGGTTGTATTAAGGCAAGTAATGGAAATAGAATTAAGTATGATTTGAACCAATATTAGTTTAAACAAAGTTATGTGGTACAGAGTAAAATAAACATCTTGTTTTTATTTGCTTGTTGTGAACAAAAATTGGTTAATCATGGCAGATTTCCTAAGGACAGACAAAGGGGAATGCTTGTAACCATTAAATGTAGGCAAAAATTGACAGCCATGAAGTAAATAAACTTTGGGAGTCGAATCGTCCAGTTAGGTCTGCTGTGTGGCACAAATCGATGACTT
Source organism: Orientallactaga sibirica (assembly GCA_036365145.1). Classification (NCBI taxonomy): domain Eukaryota; kingdom Metazoa; phylum Chordata; class Mammalia; order Rodentia; family Dipodidae; genus Orientallactaga; species Orientallactaga sibirica. The sequence goes on along the minus strand of JAEOAD010000003.1, from coordinate 59,239,467 downwards.
AATGAGTGCTTGTCGTGCGCAAGGCACTGGAATGAAGGGGACTCTTCACTGTGGCCCTTGAAGACTTTTGGAAATCATGAAAGGGATAGGCAGGGGTCTAGCTAATAGGATGGGCACAGAATAGTCCCATTTCAGCCCCCAAAGTGAGGACATTGCTGTTATCTACTGTCCGCTGAAAAAGAAATTTCAGAAATTGACTGGATTTCACCCCCAAAGAGAGATGTTACTAACCCACAGAACGTAGGCTGCTTTGTATCTAGTCACCACCACTGACCATACTGATGTAGGACATGTCTAGAGAAAGATATCTACTGTCTCTCTTTTGCATAATTAAAGGAATAAAATTTGTTAAATATATTGCATCTCTTTGTTTAGGCTATTAAAGCAATCATGTAATCATGTGTTTTATGGACATACAAGCTTAGAGTATCACTACCTTAGTAGTTAAGAGCTATAAGATTCACATGATCTTTTCCCCATATGCCTTTAATAGTTGATTCTTGAAGCCACTGAATTTGTTTTCTGGAGCTAGGCTGTGGTTATAAGAGAGGACAAGTAGTTTGTAATCACAGACCACCATCATTTATATTAAGTGCTTTCTAAGTCTTTCTTCCAGACTTTGGAATTTAATATATCAATGTGTGTAGTAAAAGGATTAGGGCTTATAGGCAAATAAAATTTATTTTCTTTTGCTGGAAGTGCTTAATGGGATGTGTGAGGGCAAGTAAATCTATGGGTCTGCCTGCTTATAGATATGGATGAGCTGCTTAGCCTATGCTGTAAGTTGAATGTTTTCTCTTCTCTATTTTTTAAATATTTTCTCTAAGGAATACCTTTGTGAACTGATATAAATCCAAATATATTACCAATCCTATACTATAAGAAACTATACATTAAGACATTAAAAACATTAGACTATACACTCTAGTTGTATAAATCATGAAACTAAAATGCATTCTATACTGCTTATAAAATACTGACCTAAAGATTAAGAATATCATTAATCAAGGAAATAGAAATCAAAACCACAATGAGATATTACCTTACTCCAATAAGAATTGTCATTATGAACAAGGCAAAAGACAATGAGTGCTGGGAAGGATTCAGGGAAAAGAGACTCTTTGCACATTTGATTGTTTGGAAAGTAAATTAGCAGAGCCACTGTACAAAATAGCATGATGCCCCTCCCCAAATAAAAATAGAGCTGCCATATGATCTAGTAACCACCGCCCACCCACAGTGTAAACACATGATGTTGAAAAAGGAAGTCATGGCCCTGACTTCATGACGAATGCATTTGTTTGTACAGATTCTTTAGTTTATTCTGAGAGATGTGAGGTCTCGGGGACCTACTCCCTTATCTAGGATGAAATATCGACAGGGTCAGCCTTTGCAGGAAACCACAGCTGCTGTGAGTCTTAAGAGGAGTCGAGAAGGCAGGGTCCCTCAGTCCTACTTCCCATCCTCCTTATCATCCTGCTCTTACATTCTTCCCATCCTTCTCCTCTGAGGTTCCCTTGAGGAACATGGAGGGTGTGGCTTCCATGTCATGTTTAGGGCAGAGCACACATGAGTCACTTATCCTTGCTGACTTTTGCCAGTCATGCATCTCTGTGTTAACCTTTGCCCTTTGCCTAGAGACACTTACGTGCCTGAAGCTGCTCACAGTACTGGTTGCCAGCCATGTGGTGTGGCTGGGCCAGTGGAAAGGACTCATGGGAGAGGGCCTTTTTCGAATTCTGAAACTGTCAGATCTCAAATGAGACCTTGAGCATACTTTATAGAAGATATCTTTGGCTGGAGATACAGACTTCCTTTCATCCCTAACTTGGAAACCCTGGGAATGTTTAGCTATACACACATTCTTAGCATTTTTAATCGTGTTTGGGGACTTGGTGGAGGAGAATGTAACTTCTACGACTGATGTGTTGTATTTGTTCAGCTCAGCCTCACTCTTACTTTGAAATAGATCCATGGATTAAATCAGTGTGGGGGATTAGAAAAATAACACAATTAATCTACCACTAATTGAATTTTAGGAGTTTTCCCCAGATAAGAATTAAAAACTCTGTTATGAATAGCCTCTGAGCCAACTTGAAGTACTGAGAACAGAATGCACCGACCTCGTGCTTTTGTCTCCACTCTTAAAACAAAATGCAAGTTGATTTCTTGAAGCACTTTCTTTCCTTTCTGCTACTCTATCCCTCTCTCTCCTTCTCTCTTTTTCTGTCCTTCTCTTACTATCTTCCTTTCCTCCTTTCTTCTCTCCCGCCTCCCTTTTCTCTCTCTTTTTCCTTTCTTCCTTCTTCCCTTCCCCTTCCCTTTCCCTTCTGTGACAGAGTCTTCCAGAGCTCAGGTTGAACTCAAACATGCTATGTATATGAAGATGACATTGAGTCCTTTGAATCCCTCTGTCTCCCAAGTGCTGACATTGCAGGCATGTACTAATGTGCTTGCTGTGAAGTAATTTTCAGAAAGTAGTCTTTCATTTGAAATAGCCCGTACTTACTACTTTTATTATTTCTCATTTTCTCTCCAATGGAAAAATATGAATATTCCACTGTTAAAAGTATGAGAAAGCTAAGATGTCTTTGGTTTGAAAATGTGACACTTCACCTTAAATTTCATATGTGGCTGACAAGAAAGCTACTCTGATGATAAGCAGTGAGATTTACACACTGATTGAGTCGCCCTGGTATGAACAGCTAGGTGCTTGTGGTCAGCCCTTCTTACGTCGTTCCGTTTGCTCTCTGTTTGTCCGTTTGCTCTCTGTTTGTCAGAGAGCTACGCTCTCCTCCTGTTCTGTTTATTTTTCTCTCAGTGTGTGGTTTGTTTCACTTTGATTTTCCAGCATTTGATTTCCTCTGTTTTCTTTGCTTTGGAGTATTCTAGAATCTTCTTCAGTTCATTGTGTGCCCCCTTTCTAGTTTCAAGAAGTCATCAAAAATCATTCGAGAGGGTTAAAAACATATCTCATGGTGAGTTGGAAGCTGGTTTCAGGGGTTGGACACAGAACTCTGAAGTCTGATGTAAGAATTCCTTGTGCTCCTTTGAATAAACATTTCAATAGCGCAGTGATTTACAAAACTTCTTTATGCACATCCTGGAAAGAGCTTAGCCCTTGCCAGTGAGAAAATTGCCAAAAACAAGTTTTTGGTTTTAAGTGAAAAGAAAAAAAAATCATCAAGTTGGTCATTCATTAATAAGTCAATGATTCAAGAGTTTTTTTTTTTTTTTTTTTATTTATTTATTTTTTTTTTGGTTGGGGGAGGTAGAGTCTTGTTCTAGCCCAAGTTGAACTTGAATTCATTATGTTGCTTCAGGGTGGCCTCAAACTCACAATTCTCCTTACCTCTGCCTCTCAAATGCTGGGGTTAAATTTATTTATTATTTATTTATTTATTTATTTAAGGAGGGAGGGAGAGGGAAGGAAGGAGAAAAAAATGAGCACGCCAAGGTCTTTTGCTACTACAGATGAACCCCAGATGTATGCATCACTTTGTTCATTTGGCTTTTCATTGGTACTGGGAAACTGAATCTGGGCTGACAGGTTCTGCAAGCAAGCACTTTTAAGTACTAAGCCATCTTCCTGGCCCTCAAGAGTTTCTTTAATTGGTGAAGTAGTTCATACTTTAAATCACTAGATTTAGTGACTAGTATGATTGCAGCAGGATTGAATTATAGAATTTTTCCTTGCTATTGAACTTCTCAGAATATCTATCACTAAATAGAACTAAAAAGAATAGATTCTGAGAAGATATCTAGATTGGATTTTTTTTGGCTGTCTCTATACTTGTGACTTTTGGAAAGTCACAAATCTCACTGTGCCTCAGTTTCCTCATCTATATAAGAAATAGCACGCATTACATAAACATTTCTGTCAGTTTTGAGCTGAGGCTTATAGCTTATGGAATGGTGCCTGATACACAGTAGATGTGATATGAGAACTGCTATTAGTGCAATCAAAAAGAACTTGAAGCCAGGCGTGGTGGCACACGCCTTTAATCCCAGCACTCGGAGGCAGAGGTAGGGGGATCACCATGAGTTCAAGGCTACCCTGAGACGACAGAGTGAATTCCAGGTCAGCCTGGGCTAGAGCAAGACCTTACCTCGAAAAACAAAACAAGCAACAACAACAAAAAAGAATAACAACAAGTAATTGGTAGATTTTTTATTTGATATTCAAGATTATAAAGTTATGTGGATTCTTAGACATCTTTCATCTACAGAATGTTTCCAAGTAGTGGTGTTTATTGGCAGAGAAATTAAAAAGGCTTTGTGAGATTCGGTAGATGGTTCAGGAGTTAAAGTCACTGCTTGCAAAACCTGTGGGCCTGGGTTCAATTCCCCTGTACATATGTGAAGCCAGATGCACAAGGTAGTGCAGGTGTCTCAAGTTTGTTTACAGTGGCAGGAGCCCCTGGGGCACGCATACTCTCTGCCTTTCCCTTTCTCTGTCTTTCACTCTCCCTCTTTCTACTGGCAAATAAATAAAAATATCTTTTTAGGAAAGAAATTCTGTCTTAAATGTAAAAAAATCTATTGTACCTAATTCATAATATATGGGTATATTAAAATAGGTTGTGGTTAACCAAAGAATCATTATTCAATTTCTATTCTACCACAATATAATAACCACAAACAAGTCATTAAGAATATATGTACATGTGAAGTTTATTTTTTATGTACTTGTATTGTTTCTTTTAAATCATATGAAATACATGTTATGGCTATTCAGTTGACTTCATAATACAAACAAATGTCTACTATATTTTTAAAAGTCTGATTTATTCAATGCAATTAGGTTTTAAAAGACTTTCTGGAACATTATGCTTATTGTTAAGAACAGGTTTCCTAAAGCAGTAGCTACCTTCTGTGTGGGTGTCCAAAAGATATTTTGGTGATTTCTGAGTTTGTTATCCTTAGAAAACCTAAGTTGCACTTGTAAAGATGAACTCTCTTAACCTTTCCTTTCTTGTGATGGTCCTTGTAATAGATACTATCATGATTACAGCCTCATTGTGCCCACTACAGGATGAAGGCCATGCCTAGGTGCTGCTGAGCTTTGAGCATTGCTGTCCGGGGTCTCATGAGGTCACATTGGTACTCCAAAGGCTCTCAGCTCATCCCCTCATGTATATTGATGGCGGCCCTTGCTGTATCTAGTATCCAATGGTCTCCATTCTGTCGTAAGTTAGCGCATCTTCCATGTCTCACGCATCATGGGTTCCTCTTGGTTTCACATTTCTTACCACTTCTCCTTTCACTCTGACTTGATTCCTTATCTTCAGAGGTATCTATCATCTTAAGATGGTTGCCCACCTTCTCTTCCCTCTTCCTTCATGCCGTCCGTACTTCAAAGCAAGATAAACTCACTTTAGACTTTCCTTTAATGTTCCCATCTTTTAGAACAAAATTGTGAATGTTTCATATTTTAAATTAGTTCTTGTGTAGGCTTTCCTGTCTTTGTTTCTACCACTGTGTTTTAAATGACTATTTTTAAACCAACTGATATTTTTAAGCTAGTTAAGAAGTAATATTAGCAAATTAAATTCTTTAGATTGTAAGCCATAGTATCTCAGTGTTTTTCTAATCTTCTCTAGGTGAGCCAATATCTTACAGTAATAAAGTCCTAGGAAAGTTGTCTCTTTTGCTTATATTTATCAACTTCAGAAATTTCTTTTGTGTGTTTGTGTCTTAAGCTACTCTTTCTCCATGTAGATTCTGATAGTGCTGCTACTTAATCAGAAGGAATATTAAATGCATTACTCACATGCCTTCTGTAGCTATTAAAGCCACAACAAGAATATACCTACTATTGATCCTCTGTTTCTTCCCACTGTTAATCTACTGTTTAGCAAAGGCACAGTAATTCACCAGTGGAAAGGAGATTACAAAATGTATACATTTAATTATTTGCTTTAAGATTTGGCTACTTTGAAGACAACTTATTTATTTATTTTTTTAATTTCATTTTTTTAAGAAAGTAGATCTGAATTAGAAAAAGCCTTGAGTTTATTTGAGGGCATAGACATTCATGAGATATAAGAGAAACTTATAAAATACCTTCTCCAAGAAACTTGAGTATTTTCTTCCAAGGAAAAAGACAATGAATTGGTAATTGTAGAAATGATTTCTATTCCCATGTAATATAATATTCTGTGAGTTAAAAAATATGTGGTATATATTATTTAGGCCTGATGTCTTCACTCTTTCTGTGCTGTTTGTTTATGTGCTGGGAGAAATTTAGTTTATAGTTCTTTCTTTACCTTAGTTATTTGTAAGGAATTATATATTCTTACTGACAGCCCTGTGTATCACTTATTTTCTTTTTTTCTGGGACAGAATACCCAACCAGAAGCAGCTTAAGGAAAGAAAGAGTTTATTTTGGCCTATACTTCCCTAGTGTCGAGTCCATTGTGGTGGGAAAAGTAGGGCAGGAACAGGAAACCAGGGTAACATCAGCAGGAAGAAATAGGCTTCATTTGGAGCCTGGCTATATCACCAAAAGGCCCACACCTAGTGACATACTTCCTCCAGCAAGGCTCCACCTCCCAAAGATTCCTCAACCTTCTCTTAACACTGCCACCAACTGGGAACTATGTGTTCTAACACATAAGCCTCTGCAGGACCTTTTGCCTTCAAACCACTGGCTACACTAATGATGATAGTCATGAAGATAACACATAGCAGGTAGCACGTGACAAGAATTTAGGATGTGCCATTCCATACATGTAATAATAGATTCCTTCTTTAGACCCAGGAACAGTGCTTTCACTGTAGAGTGGTTGGTTATAGGTGAGGCAGGTCAAACATGGAGAACTAACTTGCCCAAAGTAACTAGTAAACTGCTGATAAAGCACAGATTTAGTTCTACTGGATGGTAGAACAAATTCTCTTTTTGTGCTACCTGGGACTAGTAATTAGCATCTTTCTTTCTCTTTTTTCTTTTCTTTTCTTTTCTCTTTTTCTTTCTTTCTTTCTTTCTTTCTTTCTTTCTTTCTTTCTTTCTTTCTTTCTCTCTCTCTCTTTCTTTCTTTCTTTCTTTCTTTCTTTCTTTCTTTCTTTCTTTTCTTGAGATACGGTGTCACTCTAGCCAGGGTGACCTGGAATTCACTGTCTAGTCTCAGGCTGGCCTTAAACTCACAACGATCCTCCTACCTCTCCCTCCCCAGTGCTGGCATTAAAGGAGTGCGTCACTGTGCCTGGTTAGCATATTTTATGCATGAACTTTAGATAACTTAGCATCACCTTCCTATTCCTTATAGTACTGTTTGGCTATCAAATAAGAATGTGGTCTTTTTGTTTGTTCCTTTTGTTTTTGAGGTAGAGTGAGGTTGTCACTCGAGCCCAGGCTGACTGGGCTTCACTATGTAGCCTCAGGCTAGCCTGGAACTCACAGCGATCTTCCTACTTTTGCCTCCACGTGTGCCACCACACCTGCCTTCAACTAATATTTCTAAAACTATTGATTTTCTTTTCTTTTCTCTTTTCTTTTGTTTCTTTTTTTTTGCCCTTGATACTATTGATCTTTTCTTAACCTGGCAATTAAAAATAAGTAAACTTGGTACTTGGGAGAAGTCAGTTTTTATTTTGGGCTAGATATATTTACATATCTATTCTTATTCAGCTAATTACACTTAAGTAACCAACAGCCTTTCATCTGTTAAAAATGCCTTTATGTATATTGTTTCACTGTATCACATGGCTAACTGTACTTGACCACATTTTATTTCTTTTGGAAATAGTTATAGTGGTATACACAATAGTCTTGAACATCCTAATTAACTATCCTTTATGCCAAATAGTTTTATGTAGTTTTCAGTTTTCTTCAGGAATGAAAATTACTTCTATAAAAATTTTTGCATTTTGTCTTATTTTATTAAAATCAATGTGCACATGAGAATGCCTGGATAGATTCAGTCCATGTGATTATTAAGTAATTATTTAATTATAAAAATAACCATTTATTAAACAAACTTTATATTTTAAAGAATTTTACACTTAACAAATCATTGAAAGTATAGTATAGAGTATATCCTTCACCAAATTGTAATACACATTTTTCAGAGTAGTTGGGGAAACAGTGACCTGGCCAACTGGTCACCCATGTGCCATATGAGGATTCAAAGGCTGTACTTCTATTTAATACATCCAAATGTACTGACTTAGCACAATTGATTGTAGTTTTTCCCCTTTTTAATATTAATTAGCTGTATAAAATATAGAAAACTAAATTTATTTTAGCATTCAAAATATATCTAACTATAAATGCTGTTTTAAAAAATAAGTCTCTTACTTGGTATTTCTTACACTTGTAGATGAAATTTCTGCTTTACTTAAAATATATCATTCATAGAATAACCACTATATCTTATATACATTCCATCGATGATTTTCTTTCCAAATCCTATGAAGCTGGGTGTGCAGGTACATGTCTATAATCCCAGAAATGGAGAGGCTGAGGCAGGAAAATTAAGAGTGGAAAACCAGCCTGGGGTACATAGCAAGACCCTGTCTATAAATAAGTAAATAAAAACAAACCATCCAAATGCCCAGTATTTCATTCGAAGTCCTATATCAAAGACTGGGAATGTATATCTTAGCTACCGAGGCCCATCCACATATAGTGTCCATGTACAAATTGTTGAAAAGTTAGTATTCCTACATATTTTTTGATCTTTTCTGTTTTTGAGGTGGGGTCTCGCTCTAGCCCAGGCTGACCTGGAATTCACTACATAGTCTCAGGTTGGTTTCTAGTTCATGGCAATCCCTCTATCGCTTCCTCCCAAGTGCTGGGATTAAAGGCATGTGCTACCATGCCTGGCTAGCATTCCTATATGAACCTTATTATTAGTTTTCTCTGCTTTAAAATCTGAAAGTGTAATAAACACAGCATTTAAAGTGGAACTTCATTTCCTTTTCAGAGGAAAAATAAACGCAAACCATTTTCTATTTGGTCAGCTGAATATCTCCATCTCTTCTAATAGTTCCTGGCTTCCACCCATTTCAATTTCATATGACTTAATTCTTGTAAAATGTTTTAATACTTGGTGAGATTTTTAAAGAAGTAATTAAGTGTGATTACTAGTTAGCCATAGACTAGCATTCACTGTTTATTGAAAGGTGGTACTATTAGAGTACTGGGTAAATTATATTTGACTTTTAAATTGTCCTAACATTTCAAGTGTTTATTATTTTAATTTTTATTTATTTATTAGAGAGAGAGAGTGAGAGAGACAGAGGGAGAGAATGGGCCTCTAGCCACTGCAAATGAACTCCAGACACCATGTGCATCTGGCTTATGTGGGTTCTGGGGGGTCAAACCTAGGTCCTTAGGCTTGGCAATCAAGAGCCTTAACCTTTAAGTCATCTCTCCAGCCCATTTCATTGTTAAACTATGAACTTGACTCATGAAAGGAAAATTACCAGATATGCATCTCCTCTATTTACCAACATAAAACCTACCTAAGGAAATTAGCACATGAGAGAGTTCAGAGAAGCCTGTTCCCCAGCATCACCTTGTACAGTGAAATAAAGTTGTCTTCGATTTGAGCATACAAGGCATTTGGACCAATATTTCATCTTTCTTTGGGCTCCAATGACTGGCCTACTATTTTTGTGTGTTTTCTAGAAGTGTAATGTTGAATCTTTTAAAACTGCATTTTTGTAACGAATCTAAGACAAGGGGCATTGCTTGCTTGGCTCTGGGTAAGGACATGATGCTGACGTCGCTTTCCCCTTCTCTCTACCCCCTCCCGTCCTTGTCATAGATGCACATCGGGAATTCCTTCACAGGCCTGCGTCTGGATATGTGCCAGAGGAGATCTGGAAGAAAGCTGGTAAGAACTGTTTCAAAACATGAGTTTAGTGTTCTGGCAGCTGTGTGCAGTTGTTAATTCAATGACGTGAAGGATGACAAGAAAGGACTTCGCTGCGAACAACAACAATAGCAAAAGCAAAGCAAAACAAAGCGAAAAGCCTCACAAAACAGACACAACAAAACAGAAACCCTCATTAATATTCTCAAATCAGCTTGATTAAAACATGAAATAGTCTTTCTTTCTGTAACATCTGCTTGCACCATCATCCTTGGAAGGCTAGCAATATTTTCTTTAGGGCTCCTCCCCACCACCCTTTTGAGGGGCCATAATGATCTCAGACTGAAATTTGCTACAGGTCTTAGTTTGCGTGTAGTATTTCTCTGATGACAAAAGAAACCCAACGTTTTAAAATTTGAATTGCCCACTTCAGTATTTTTCTTTGCATTCTTAAAAATCCCATCAAATGTAGTTGACTTATTATAACCTTGAAGGGTTTTTTTTTTTTTTTTTTTTGAGGTTGGGGAGAAAGTATTACAGTCATCTTTAAAAATTGATCTTTGTGATATTTAATATTAAATGTTTAGAGCTAAATCACTCTTTTAAGAAGTTAAATGACAAATGGCTACACTTTTACTTTGCACACGCACTGTTTGCCCTCATTAAGAGTATTTTAGACCAGACTTGCAGTTCTTGAAGACCCTCGGACTTATTTTTTAGAACTGATAGAGTCTTGGTAGAGTACCAATTAAGCAAAAACCTGTGTAAATCCTAGATGAAAGATCAGCTTGTTTCGAGAGTTAAAGACATAAGAAACAGACTGACTATATCTTTGAGCAACTGTACCTCTCTAACTGTTAAAATACTTCAACTGTCTACATTACAAAAGCAGGTCATGCAGTTTCTTTAGTCTGAGGACCAGGGCCGGTAGTCCTAAGCAAGGGAAGGAGTCTTTTTGTTTTGTTTTGTTTTGTTTTTTTGTTTTTGTTTTGTTTTGTTTTGTTGTGTTTTGTTGTGTTTTGTTGTGTTTTGTTTTGTTTTCTGCAAAGGATGCCTTTTTGAATTTTGATTGAAGTCAGCTGAATTTATTTGTAATTCTTTGCCATTTTCTGAATCTGGTCACTTGAATCTTATTCATATGCTCTGTAGACTTTCTAAGGAATATGTACCAGCTTTCGTAAGAGTAATAATTTATAGTTTCAAAATCTGACAGTATTCTTAGTTTAGTAGCTTAGCTTAAGAACTAGAACACTATTTTGCATGCCCAGAAGTACAAATAAGATATATCTAGATAGCAAGCTGCTAATATGTGCATTATTCACCTGCACAGTACAGCTCACTCAGGTTTTGGTAACAGTCTGTGATTCTCCCAAGTTGGTCAAAACATGCAATTGCCATCCAACCCACAAAACAGTTGCTGTGTCTTCCCTTTGGTCATTTTTCCCCTCCATGTTTTTTTTTAAACTCACTCTTTTTAAAATTTACTTTATTTGAGACATGTGCCACCTTGTGCATCTCGCTTACGAGAGACCTGAAGAATCGAACCTGGGTCCTTAGGCTTCACAGGCAAGCACCTTACTGCTAAGCCATCTCTCCAGCCCTCTCCTCCATTTTTAAGCTGGCACTGCCCCTTATTCCAGTAAGAGATACAAAGAACTGTTACTTTTAGTAGCAAAAGGATGACTTCTATTTTGGGGGAAAAGAGTCTGTCTCTGTTTCCCTGTGTTACATGTATTTAAGTTAAACTTTTGATAGTTCATAAAGAAAATCTACAGACAGTCTCTTGTAAATCAAGTTCTTTCTCTGCTATTATCTGCTCCAGTCTTTGTGGGACTGCTAATAGGTGAGGCAGAACTTTGAGCACACCACCTTTGTTGGAAAGTCAGCCTCCATAGCTGCGCACAGAGGAAGTCCCACCATTCATGGTAAGCAATTGGAAGCAGATTCAAAGCTGCTCTGTGCGTTTCCCACTTCATCAGGGTTTTCTTTTTTCTACTTGACACAGTGGAATGTATTGCATCCAGCATGATTTCTCTTTGCTGTTTTGTGGGTTTCTGAACCCAATACTGATGTGACACTTGGACTGTTGAGACAGAATAATCTCTTTTTCTGCCATGTCCATACTGTCATTACAAACAGGTAAACCTTATCAAGGGAGTGTTTAGATATGTTTGTTGGACTCACTCTTCATCCTAAATTATGACTTGGTAGTTGTGAAGATTAGATTCATATGCTTCATTGGAAAACTTTAGGAGTGATTTTTTGTGGATGAATGCTAAATTTAAAAAATAATAATTATTTATTTGAAAGAGAGTGAGGGTATGAGAAGGAGTGCACTGGGGCCTCTTGCCACTACAAATGAACTCCAGACACATGTATCACTTTTTGCGTCTGGCTTTATATGAGTACTGGGGAACTGAACCCAGGCTTATAGGGTTTGCAAGCAAGTGCCTTTAACCACTGAGTCATCTCTCCAGCCCCAGATGCTAATGTTTTGTTTTGTTTTGTTTTGTTTTGTTTTGTTTTGTTTTGTTTTGAGGTAGGGTCTCGCTCCAGAACAGGCTAACCTGGAATTCATGCTGGCCTCAAACTCATAGCAATCCTCCTACCTCTGCCTCCTGAGTTCTGGGATTCAAGGTGTGTACCACCACACCAGACCCAGAATCTAAATTTAAGGAGCAGAGTAAATCTCTAAAGTAAGGATTCAGCTTTGCCTGGAGATCTTTAAGAACTGCTTAGAATATTTTTTGTGATAGAACCCTTAAAAAGTATGTATGTCATGTCCAAAGTCAAAAACCCAACAGGATGAGAATACCAAGAGCAGAGTGAGGCATCTGCATTCAGCTTCTACATTTGGAAGTGTTCCTCCAGGAAGACAAGAAAAACAAAATGCTAGGGACCATGCCTGTAATCTCAGTACTTGGGAGGCCGAGACAAGAGAATTGTGCAAGTTTGAGACCAGTCTGGGTGACACAGCCAGTTTCTGGCCAACCTGAGACAGTCTGCAACAACATAGAAACCTCTAAAGCGTGCCTCTGCAGTGAAAGTACTATTATAAAATTACATGTTTTGCTTTGGATTGTGTGATACAATTTTTTTTGTGCCATTTTATTCTGAAAGGATTTCAAATTTGCATAGAAGTGCAAAAACTTTATAAAAATTCCTTATAGCTTTTACCTATATTCCTCATTTTACCATGTTGTATGTTATTTGCTATCTCCCTCTTTTCTCTTTTTTCTTCATCTAGGGAGACATATATGTGTAGATAGATATATAGATATATACTGATACACACACACAAACACATTTTCCTCTAAGTACTGAAAATTAATTTATGGATGTTTCTTTACTATAAACATTTTAGTGTGCATTTCTCATATTCTTACACAATCATAGTACAGTTGCATAATCATAACATTAACATCAACACAACACTATCATTTCACCCACAGACCCTATGTAAACTCAGCACATTGCTTCATAATACAGCTTAACAACCTATTAATGCACATTTTTAAAGATTTTAAATCCTGACAAATGTTAGGCTTCATTAATTTTTCTCTAAAGAACAAACACAATAAATGCACTCAAAAGTTATAAAGTATCTTTATAAAACTGAAAAAAAACCTAACATAAAATGGTTTAAAATTGCAACTGGATGTTTTCTTCAGTATCATTTCTTTTCAAGTGATCAGAGAAATATTTGCAGTTGGTAATAAATATTCAAGCACCTTGCAAATGTCCTACCAATTCTCTTTGCTGATCTGTATATGCCTGTGGGATTAGAATAGGAATGCATAATTTAAATATAAATTGACTCATTTGCATATACAATTAGTCAAGCTACAGCCTTGATCCTAAGCAAAAATTATTGTCCTGTATTACCACTTAGATAGAATTTTAATTCACCTTGAATATTCAAACTAAATTAGATCCTGGCTGTATAGTTAGAAGGGCAGTACTTCCCTGGTGCCCCCAGTCATTTATGATAGGGTAATAAAAAGCATCTTTTGCCTCCTAATGAAGAAGGTGCTCTGAGTTCTCTCTGTAATACCTTGATTCTACCAGATTTTAAATGCCTACCTTGCAGGAGCTAACAAAGGCTTAACGTATTTTTGCTACTATTTCTAATCTGGGTCTTTTCCTCGTAATTGTAACACGTGAGCAGGCAGTACTTCAGAAGAATGTACTTCCCTCGTGATGCTGCTGAAAGGATGGAGGCTACAAAAGTCATGACAGGGACTTTCAAGCAAAGGGCTTCTGATGATCTTCAAGTCAAAGGCGGAAGATGTGTGAATTAAACCAAAGGAATTTAAGAAACCCTAGGAATACTTCCACCTCTTACATTTTTAATCTACAGTAAAACATTCTTATTAGGAATCTATGTTTTTAATTAAACAGACATTCAATTAAGGTGCTTTTTAAGTGGGTGAAACAATTAAGTAAAAACACTTGAATGAAACATGTCATAATTACTTTTAATAGAGTGTTAATTGGTACTAGGTTTGCCAAGTTAATAATTACTGCTTATTAAATTTTCAATTAATCATTGTCATTTTGCTTTGAATAAAGATGAAAATTAGATAAACTAATTCAGGGGGAGGATATTTTCCCTTGTTAATTAGAATAGTTAATTTTTTTAATGGAAAAATACTTGTTTTAGCTGTCAATCTTTGGTTGCACATTAGTTGAATCTTTGCACCCTTCTGCAGCCCATACTGAAGAGCTAATTGGATACCTCAAAGGTTTCAGTCAGGTTTGTGGTGTTGGCTCATTTTGCTTGTCCAGTGCCACAGTTGGTAACACAAAACCATTGTATATATTTGGAGTAGACAAATAGCATCTTAAAACCTAAAACTGACAAGGTTGTTGGTACCCTCATTGATGTATCCATGCTAAGTATGTCTGTAATAAATAAAATAAAATAAAATAAAATAAAATAAAATAAAATAAAATAAAATAAAATAAAATAAAGTAAAATAAAATAAAATAAAATAAAATGACCTCAGAGGGGATAGAAAATTGATGTTTTTCCTTTACAGAATTATAAAAATAAAACAGCACTTTGTTTTTTATTTAAAAAGCTAAAAACATCTTCATTTATTTAATCTATAAAGGTGTGTATCCTTCGAATTCAGGAAATGGCAAGACTGTCATGGGGTTTGGGGATTCAAGAAAGGTTCTTGGGTTAGAGTGATGGCTTAGTGGTGAAGGTGCTTACCTGTAAGTATAAGGACCCAGGTTTAATTCCCCAGTCCCCACATAAGCCAGATGCACAAGGTGGCACATGTGTCTGGCATTCATTTGCAGTGGCTACAGGCCCAGGTAGATAAAATTTAAACAAACAAACAAAAAAGACAAGTTTTTAAACTCCAAATTCTGAGTTTGTGTCTGTTTTGCCCAAGAATTAGGATAAATAAACAAGACTGAGAAGGATAATTGTTAAATTATTACATTTATTCAGGGAAGTATGGAACCAAGGGAAGGGGAATGGATACACCCGTGTATTCTGAGAGCCCAGGTGGGAATTGAACATGGTCCCGGAAGAAACCTGAAAATGGATTTAGAGAGCAAAGAGAAGAAAATACAGAGAGTTCCTGTCACGTGGAAGGTGGGAGGGGGTTAGAGAGCCCACGTGGGAGTAGAGGTCACGGTCTCCCTTTGTCTCAGCCCAGCTGGGCCAAGATGAAGAGACGCTTACCAGGACAGGAACCTGGAAGTTCCTGAGAGAGATGAAAAGCCAACCCAAAGAGCTTGCCCACCCGGTAAGCATCTATTTATAACCTGATCGTGGTGGGCTTGACCTTCAGGCTCAGGTGAGCCTCAGAGAGGACCTATTGGTCTGAGCTAGGGGCTCAAGAAGAGGCCAGCCATGAATCCAAGTTTAGGGCCAGGCTTAACCAACCAAAATTCCAGGATCAGATTTAACCCTTCATTTGATGAAAGGGAACTCCTTCCCAGAGAGAGACTCAGTTTGTGTAAGGAAAAATAGATTAGAAAAGAGATAAGAAGAAGCCAGATTCTTCTCTGATCTCTAGCATAGTGGAGACTGCAAGGACAAGCCGAAAGACCTTCCTGCCGTTTGCCTTTGGGGCCCAGTCCCCCTAACTGCCTCAAGACCAAGTAAAACTGTGTCATCTACTTCACTGTGGGGTTTTTAAGGGTGTATGTTACCTTCATTGCTATTCAAAGGATCTTTTCACTATACTGGTTTTGTTGTACTGGCTTTTTTGAGACAAGGGTTCACTTTGTAGCCCAAACTGGCCTTGAACTCTTTTATCTTCTGTTTCAGCCTCTGGAGTGCTAGGATTGCAGGCCTGTACCATGATACCAGACTGGAAGAGTAACTTCTTCTTGTGTCTGATATATGCATTTTAAACATATTTTCAAGAAGCACAAGCTAAAGAAAATTTCTTGTCTTTTGTTTCGCAAAATGAATTTCAAAGATTAGATAGTGTTTTCCAAACAGCCAGAACTGCCCAGTAATTTGGAAGGAAGCTGTGTTTGTTCGATAAAATTCTGTTAAAAAGTGACTAATTTCCAGGGTCCTTAGCTAACCCAGAGATGTTCTCTTGTCGTGTTTGGTCTGATGCCACAGAGGAGGCTGTGAATGAGGTAAAACGCCAGGCAATGACCGAACTGCAGAAGGCTGTGTCTGAGGCAGAGCGAAAAGCCCATGATATGATCACGACAGAGCGAGCCAAGATGGAGCGCACAGTGGCGGAGGCCAAGAGGCAGGCAGCGGAAGATGCTCTGGCTGTCATTAACCAGCAGGAGGACTCCAGCGAGGTAAGGCCTTCTGCGAGCTTCCCAGAGAGACAGAGGAAAAGGACTCATTTTTGGTGCCAAGTACATGTTGGACTTCAGACAAGTCTTTGAGGAAAAAAATAGAACATTTTGGGGAAATTGATGCATTTATGGATTGACTGCGAACTGTCCAAATTTGGTTTCTTTTTTAAAAAAAAAAACTTTTATTTTTTTGAGAGAGAGGGACAGAGGCAGATAGAAAAAAATGAGCAGGTCAGGGCTTCAGGCATTGTAAACCAACTCCAGACACACATGCCTTTTTGTGCCTCTGGCTTATGTGGGTACTGGGACTCAAACCTGGATCCTTAGGCTTCACAGGCAAGCACCTTAACAGCTAAGAAATCCTTCCATCCCACTTTCTTTTCTTTTTAAAAAATATTTTATTTATTTGAGAGAGAGAGAATGGGCACTATCAGGGCCTCTAGCCACTGCAAACAAACGCCAGATGCATGCACCACCTGTGATTCTGAGGAATCATACTGGGTCCTTTGGCTTTGCCAGCAAGCACTTTAACTGCTAAGCTATCACTGCAGTCCCCTAAATTTCATTTCTTTATTAAATACCTGGAAGAAAAATTCTCTGACCAAGAAGGTTTTTTTTTTTTTTTAAGTTTTTATTATTTATTTATTTATGAGAGAGAATGGGCACAGCAGGGCCTCTAGCCATTGCAAAGGAACTCCAGGTGCATGTGGCTATATGTGGGTACTGGGGAACTGAACCTAGGTCCTTTGGTTTTGTAGGCAAGCACCTTAACCTCTAAGCTCTCTCCAGCCCACAAGAAGGTTTTTAATATTTGGTAAATAACAGATTAATATCAAGTTGTAGGACAACTTCCCAGCACTATTTGCGAATTCACAACTCTTCTCTGTGTGTGAGATTTTCATCTAATAGACCAGAATATAATTTATATATACACGTGTGTGTGTGTGTGTGTGTGTGTGTGTATGTGCAGATGTGTGTATCCTGTAGTTTCCAAAGTGATATTGCATGCCTGAAATCAAAATTACTCTGTTTTAAAATATTTTATTTTATTTATTTATTTGAGAGAGAAAAAGAAAGAGAAGGAAGGAGAGAGAGAATGAGAGAATGGGCATGCCAGGGCCTCTAGCCCTGCAGACTCCAAATGCTCTCACCACCTTGTACATCTGGCTTAGTGGGTAATTGAACCTGGGTCCTTTGGCTTTGCAGGCAAGCACCTTAACCACTAAGCCACCTCTCCAGTCCATAATTACTCTTTTTTAGTGATGGTTCCAATGCCCAATGCTGAAATAATGTTTGCATAGCTTATTCTCTTACTTTTTTGTTCTCTTTCTTTCCTTCCTCCCCTCTTCCCTCCCTTCCTTCCTTTCCTTCCTTTCCCCTTCTTTCCTTCTTCTTTTTTTAAATTTTTTGAGGTAGGGTCTCTTCATGGCCCAGGCTAACCTAGCACTCACTCTGTAGCACAGGCTAGCTTAAATATTTCTAAAAGATTTTGTGTACAACCTCTATTTCTGATTGTCATAACTCTCATGATGGTGATAACATTGCTGATAGAGGTAACATTATTTTTTTTTGACATAGGGTCTCACTCTGCAACTCAGGTTGACCTTAAATTAATGGCAATTCTACCTCAGCCTCCTGATTGCTGGGATTAAAGGTGTGAGCCACCACACCTAGGAGAAATACTATTATTTAATATTATTCTAGTATAGTAATCCCCACACAACAACACACATGCACTTACTCATATCATAAAGATTTCAAAGAACTTGGAAGTAAAAAATATAAAATATAACAGATTACTTTTAAAAATATACACTATAACATCAGCACAACATAGACTTATTCCATGTTAATTAATGTAGCACCATAATCCTCAACCCCAAAATAACTTTAGATAAAAGACTATAATTAGCTAGTGTCACAAAACTGAACTCTCAAAGGCATGAACTGATAAATCAATGGTCTACAACAATACATATCTATAATTTGTGAGGGAGAGTAAGAATTTAATTTGTAGCAGGCTTCCCTGCAGATGAAAGACCCTGCGGGAATCACTCACTGCCCAGAGTTTCTACTTAATGTGTAGCAGATGAATAGCAAAGGGACAAAAGGAATTGATTTTCAACATTTGAAAGTTTCTCAGGAAGAAAAGGACAAAGGGAAGTTTATCTTCCCTTAACTGCTGACTTTTCCATTGTCAAATTAAACTAGACGGAAATTCAATTTTATTGGCATCTTGCAGCTATGATATATAAGGACTTAGTTCTGTTTTTTATGTTTTTATAAAAGAATTGATTAGCATCTTTGAAGAGAAGTTGTACAAGTTAATGATATTGTGAGGCATACTTGCCACCCTTTCAACATTCCCACCTTCACATGAACATGTTAGGACTGTGGTGTGTTGAAAGTCACCTATACATCATCATATTCTAAAGGCAAATACTTAAGAAGAATGTGATTTACTAAGTGCATCTACGCAGTTCCTTCAGTGTTTGTAAACTTTGTGTCTTTATTTTAAAAACTATCCAGAAAAAATATGATTGTGATATCAGTTTTTAGCATTGTAAAATGTGATTTACTAAACAGACTTCAGGTGGAGAAAGCTCTCTGTGGCTCCTTCTGGCTACCACAGAACACCCTGCTCCAGCTTTCACCTTGGTTGTAGGGCCCAGCCCATCTGCTGATGGTGTAGGTTTGAGAGCCACAGAGCTTTCCTCAGCCCTGATGGGCATAACCAAAGGGGACTAAGGAGCTGAACAGTTCAAAGGTCACCAGAGCCATGTCTCAAACCTTTGGTTGTGGACCAGGGTTGTACACCAAGCCAACAGCTCTCAGAGTTTATCGTCATTGCCAAATGCTGAAAAAGAATTGAGGTCTGTGGACAAGGGCGAAGTGAGCAATCCAAAGTAGAATTATTAAGGAAAAGTGAGAGAAATTCCCACCAAGTAGGAGGGGCGTCCCAAGAGCAAGAAAAAGATCGCCACTGAGCTGCCGGGTTTATTGGCTTTTTATGGGACTTGTGGGGGTATCTGGATGGAGACTGAGGTAATCTTTAGAGATTGATTGGCTTCCTGTGTGCATTGGCACTGAACCAGTATGGGGCCTGCAACCTTGTGCATGTTGCCTGGGCCCAACTGGGAAAGTGAATATGCCTTGCTCACCCACTCAGCGGAACTGTCACTTAATGTGGTCACCTTGTCCATCTCTTGTCCCAACTGGCTGCACCTGTCCTGAATGTTAATGAGTGAGTCACCTTTTCTTTGTCCTTGGGCTGTGTGACTGGCTTGTAGTTCATCATGAACCCTTGTCCTTCCTGCCTATGGGGCGCAAACTCCTATCGCATGATACTTGTCTGTTGAGAATCTCCATCTATGTTTTTATACTTGGAGATTTTCTTGAATATTAACCGTTCAACCCCAAATCAAGCCCACAGAGCACTGTGTTTTGGATATTTCTTTTTAAATATTTATTTATTTATTTATTTATTTAAGAAAGAGAGATACATAAATAGGCAGGTAGGAGAGAGAGAGAGAGAAGAGAGAATGGACGCGCCAGGGCCTCCAGACACTACAAATGAACTCCAGATGTTTGTGCCCCCTTGTGCATCTGGCCTATGTGGGTCTTGGGAGTTGAACCTGGGTCCTTTGGTTTTGCAGGCATGTGCTAAGCCATCTCTCCAGCCCTGTTTTAGATATTTCTTAATTTTTTTGTTTAAAAAAATGAAGTCTTGCTATTACAGTAATTGGTTAAAAAATACATTGTCAGTTAACATATCAGCTATTGATTTTAAAACCTCATTAATGAGGTTTTTGTGACCAAACCAAGGATGTAAACAATCTATTTGATACAAAATAAACCCTCTAAATAACAACCACTTATTTGTTAATTTGTAAAGGTTATTGACCTTTTATTCTATATCAGGGACAGTCCAGGCACTGAGGGTACATACTTCATGTCTCATGTTTACTACAGTTTACCAGGAGAGACGCATAACTGAATTCTAACTGGAATATAGGACTCATAGTGAAGCATAATCCATGGTAAAGTGAACATCTCTCCACTACCTCTCCAGACCCCTGGGGCCTTTGCAGCTTCCTCACACAACAAGAATACCTCCTCCACAGAACAATCCAGAAGCATGGGGGTGAACAGACTGTGGAACAGGACAGTAAAGAAGTTGAGGAGTCTTTTGGAAGGGTCATTTAAAGTGTAGTGTGGTGGAGATTAGAAGAAACTGTCATCTTACGAAAGGAGAGGTGAGGAGAGGAAGAGAGATGGGGAGGAAGATGACTAGATGTGGCTGGATGTCTGTGGTGCAGGGGTCAGGTACTGGCTGGATAAGTGAGATACAGTGGACAAGATAGGATGATACTTGGTCAGCTGTCTAGAAAGAAGAGGAAGTTGTGAGTTTTCAATTGACACACAAGGTTTTGAATATATGTATGAGGTGACCTGACTTGAACTACCTTCAGAAACTTCCTGGATTTTACTTCACCCAAGTGTATATGGAGGTGACAGCAAAGGTGACCAGTACTCACCTTTTCTAATGAATAAGCCACACTAATTCAAACATTCAAAAGCTCAGATGAATCACTGAATCTGGCTAGACAGATTTTGGACTGGTGAAGGGAAACTGCAGAGAGGTTTATAGAGTTCATCCTGCCCAGGTATGAAAACTTCAATGGTGCACTATAGGGTAGGCTGTGGGATGACTCAGGAACTTTTAGGGTGCCCAGGTTTGGGTGATGCATTATGCATGTGGTCACCTCATGTAAAGGCCATGCCTCAGCTGATTGGATGATTACCTTCTGCTCTCTTGCTAAAGGAATGAAGAATTGAGCTTGGAAGGCTTTAGGTTGTCTCAGCTCCATTGCTATCTTTTGGAGTCCTTGAGTGGTTTCACTGTACTCCCATCAGGCTCCACTATTTCTTAGGAGATAGGATGCTATGTGCTTGTCTCACTGGTTATTTAAAGGAATTTTTTAAAACATTTACCTCAACTTTTTAACTTACAGTGTTTTGAAAGCTGACATTCTTGGTATTATCTACTTGTATTGAGCACAGTCATTCTTCTGTCCACATGTCTCCATTTTTTTTTTTTTTTTTTTTTTTTTTTTTTTTTTTTGAGGTAGGGTTTCACTCTGGCCCAGGCTGACCCAGAATTAACTATGTATTCCCAGGGTGGCCTCAAACTCACAGCAATCCTCCTACCTCTGCTTCCCGAGTGCTGGGATTAAAGACGTGTGCCACCATACACGGTTCCTTTTCCCTTTCTTTATTTGAAACTATCTCTATTGTGGACATCACTCATTTCCCGTCTCGACCAGGATATAATGTACATAGTCCAAATGTATAAAAACAGTCTTGTAGGTTATATAAAGACACACATTATTATTGTATCCCTCTCCCTTTGTAGGAGGTGTGAGCTGGAACCTAGGCTTCAGAATTGGAAGACCTGTGTTCCCAGTATAGCTGTTGCTGTTTCTCTGAGGGATTTGTGTTAAGGACAGATATATCTAAGTTATGTAATTTTTAATGACAGGAAAAGGATTCTGTAATTTCTGCCTTTAGCCTTCATCTTTCTGCCTCAGTTTTCTTTCATATGGGTAAATTGGGACCAATTTATGTGTATTCTTCTAGAAAAGCCTGCCATTCTGGAAGGTTAGCAGTAAAGGAAGAAAGCATTTTGGAAGGAAGAAAGAATAGTCAGAAATGTTTAACTGGGAGAACAGTGGGAGGGAGCACCACAGCAGAAATGAGTAACTCATGGACTTTTCATAGCACGTGGAAGAATATCACTTGGCATCCTAACTGGGAAGCTTTTCATAGTAATCAAGGGGACCTCACTGAATCAAACCACTCCTGTGAGCCAGTCTGTCACAGGCACAGACACCAGGAATCCAGGTCTGTACAGTTACTGGAGGTGGCATGAAGAGATGCCCAGGACGAAATGAGAAGACGGACAGTAACTGAGCCACATTGTCAGTTGTGGGAGAGTGGCTGTCTGTTCTTCAGTCCATTCCTTCTCTTGTCAGTGTGATAGAGTGGAGTTGTTTTCTGTCCTTTGCTGATAAGAGGCCAAGTCTTCGAAGGGTTTGAACAATTGCTCAGCATCTCAGTCAGAAGGAATGCACTGGTCCTTAGCCCTGTTGCCCGGCTCTCCGGCCACCTTTCCACTGAGAATACAGGACCAGCATCAGCATCAAGAGTAAAAATTCGTGGAATATGGTCCTCCCATTGTTGTCTTTCTTCAGTCTTCATTTCTGATTTCTATTTGCATACACATAGAACTTTTTTTTTTTCCAAAGAAGAAGTCATATTGGGGATATTTCCAATGAAATTTCTGCTGATTCTCTTTGAGATCCACAATTTGTTCTAGCTTTGGAGACTAGAAGAGTGTGTGACTAGGAAAGAGCACAGAAACAGATTGTATGCGAATAGTCTAGTCTGCAGCTCCCAGTTTTAAGCCATCAAAGTCATGTTTTCCACCAGATTAAAAAGTGTTTGTTTTTCATAGATAGGTGCAAAACTGTATGGTGTATACAGAGTTGGGCAGTTTTGTTGCACCCAGACAGAAATATTGATCAAATTTGTTTTATTTATGGAGCCCACTAAGCTCTAATTAGGTGAGCAAATTGGAGAATCTTCATTGCTTGTTCTAGAATTAGTGGTATCTGTGCAGTATGGTCCCCAGTGCCAAATACCACTTGTGAGACTCAGAGGGTTCACAGCACCTCACATTCCTTCACTGCCCCTCACTGGTCATCACAGCTTCTCACAGCCCCTCACGGCCCTTCATAGCCTCTTACTACCCCTCACAAGCAGACCAGACACATGATTCAGAGAATTATGATGTTATGCTCTAAAATAGGTTTTGGGGCTGAAGAGATGGCTTAAGACACTTGCCTGCATAGTCAAAGGATCTGGGTTCAATTCCCCAGAACCCACATAAGCCAGATGCACAAGGAGGCACAAGCATCTGTAGTTCTTTTGCAGTGACTGGAGGCCCTGGCATGCCCATTCTCTCCCCCCCTCTCTAATAAATAAAAATGAAAAATAAACACTTGAATATAGGTTTTGTTTGTTTGTTTATTTTTATAAAAGACTAGCTGTTGTTTTTTTTCACAGGTATTTGGGGTAGAATGAGCAAAGCATTTAAGTCTCTGGGAGCTTAGGTTTTCTCATCTGCAAAAGTGGGACAGGGTTCATGACCTACTTTGCAAGGTGGTTGAGAGGGATGAATACAATGAGAAGAATTTCATATAAAAGACAACAGAAAGTTTCCTGACAGGAAGTCCTGTGTGTGCCAGGAGATAGAGAATAAGGAGTTAGGAAAAAGGTCCCAATCTTGTGCCTAAGTATCGCCAGTGACACAAATGGATGGCATCAGAGTCAGGGCTACTAGTGCATGGGGGGAATCCTGGTGGGCTCTCCTCACAGCAAGGAGGCCATTGAAAGTAAGTGAACAAAGCCTAGGTGGTAAGGTCAAGAGAACATTGTGTGTGTGTGAATAGTGTGTGTGTGTTTTCATGTGTGTGGGAACACATATGTTCATGGATGAACATGCATGCTGGTAAGTATGTGGATGCCACAGGTCCACATCTGGTATCTTTAATTACTCTCCACCTTATTTTTTGACACAAGTTCTGTCACTGAACCCAGACCTCACAAATTGGGTTAAGATAGCAAAGAAGCCTTAGGGATCCACCTGTCTCTCCTCAACACCAGGATTATAGGTATTCCCTCACACCTGGCTCTTGTGTGGTCTCTGAGGATCCAGACTCAGGTCTTCATGCTTGGCAAGCAAGCACATTCCCCACTGCGCCCTCTCCCCAACACAGAAAGACAGATCTATGTCCCTGTACAGCTGACTGTGGTAGCTAGATCAGACAGGGAGAGTTAAGGAGGAACGGATAGTGCTTATAGTACTTCAAAGAAATGAAGAGGAAATTATAGCATAAGAAACGAAAGTTTAGCAAAATCAGTGGAATTTCAAGTGGGAACATTTAACAAGGAGAAATGAAGAAGGGATCAGTAGGGGAGAATTTTCAGCAGCTACTAAGGAAATGGAAGGTGAAATCAACAAATGTTTTCTCCCTGCTGCTGTTAATGTCTGTGCTTGAAGGCACTTCATTTGGATCTGGACAAGCCCTCTAATTTGAAAAAGTGGAGAGGAACTTGCTCTAGTGCAGGGACTATCCAATACTACAGTTTACTTCTTGCCGGTGCCAGGGGCAGGAGCTGGTGTGATTGCCTGCTGCTTACTCAGGACTTCAGGCTCTGTAATCCTGAGCCAGGGTGTAGTCCTTGTTTCTGCCTGACAGGTACTGTGGTTTCAGGAGGTTTAGCAACTTGCTTGTAGTTGTAACCCCACCCACTATGTGATGTCTATCAAAAGGAAACACAGGAAGGCCTGATTCTGAAGCCTTTGCAATTCCCATTACCTATCATGCCACCTTGTCTTTGATGCATGCAGTTCCCTAACCCACCTTACTGTCCACTGTCAGGAATTCTCACCCTTCTAATCCGTTCTGCCACAGTGGGATCTAAGATTTGAAACTTAAAAAGATGTGGCGTTTTAACAAGAGTATTTGATTTATAGGTCACATGCCTGGGGACCCCCATCTTGACTATGTAATTTATTCTCTTTGTGACTTTAGAAAAGCCTTTTAGTACAAAGTTATTTACTTTTAAGGGCCTCAGTTTCTTGAGCTGTATAATGTATTGACTGTGGCTTAAATTGTCAAGAACAATGGGAGTATAATGTGATTTCAGTGAACTTAAGTCAGTTTGCTGCTTCTGTCAACTTTTTTTTTTTACAGGATCAGAACCAGAAGAGCCAATCCTTGATGTTTAGGGAGTTTTAGTTATAGCCATTTTACTTAAATGTACTGAGCTCCAATTGCATATACAACCTACTAAAACAAAGTAATTGAGGAGAACATTTTTGTCTCTCAGGGAAAAGTTTTTTCTCACTAGTAAGGACTAGAAGTAATATATTTTGCTGATAGGATTGTATGGACATTCTCTGTATATCTAAAATACCAAGATAAAGGGAATAGCTTCCCCCCCCCTTAGGGACAAAGAGAATTGCTGATAAGAAACAGTGTAAAATCTTTGATATAAAGCTGTGGCATCCAGACTCTTCCATCCGTCTTTGCTATATCTGGATATAACTGAGTGCTTAATATATTTAGCAAAGGGGAGTTTTGTGTTCTGCCTTGAATCATCCATGTGCATCCCAGGGCAACGGTGGTCCATTGACTGATCTCCTTTTTCAAACAAGAAAGAAAATATATTTTCATTTTTTATGATGGAAAGGGAGCAATGTCACAAGTAAGCTGAGACTGCAAGTACCTGAGTGGAACCTGTCAGCTTCCTCCATCACTCCTAGGAGATTTGAATGGGGAACCTCAAGTATCTTTTCCCAACAAAATTCTTCATTGATTTAATTAAGTTTTATTTCTCTATTTGAGAGAGAGAGAGAGAGAGAGAGAGAGAGAAAGAGGCAGATGGAGAGACAGCGAGAGAGAATGGACACACCAAGGCTTCCAGCTGCTGCAAACAAACTTGAGATGCATGTGCCACCTTGTGCAGCTGGCATATGTGGGTCCTGGGGAATTGAACCTGGGACCATAGGCTTTGCAGGCAAGTACCTTGACCACTAAGCCATCTCTCCAGCCCTGTTTATTTAAGAGAGAGAAAGGGAGAGGAAGGGAGGAGGGTATGGGCACACCAGGACCTCCTCCTGCTGCAATGAACTCCAGACACCTGTGCTACTTTGTGTATCTGGCTTTATGTGGGTACTGGGGAATAGAGCCTGGAGCAACGGGCTTTGAAAACAAGGGCCTTTAATTGATGAGCCATCTCTCCACCCCTCAAGTATTTTTACAAAAGTAAAATAAAATGAATAAATGAAACAACTATTTAGAACTAGTCATATCAATATAAAAATCATAAGTAGAAAAGTGTAAAAGGAGAGATGAAGCCATTGGCTGAACTTATGGATATGTCCCTGAGGGTCACACACAATATGCACTTTCCACCTTTGTAAAGAGCAAGAATGCTAAAGACTTAAAATGTTCACACTCACAGGGTCCTCTATCCCAATACTGACTGGCCAGGGTTCCACTAAGCAGGCTTCAGCCATTCAGGAATGGGCTCCTCAACAGGATATTTTTTTAGAGCCATCCAAGAGAAATCTCATGATAAACATGGCCTGTTTAAGCTTCTTAGGAGCTTTGAATCAAAGCTCATGCACTTTGGAGTTTCCCATTGGCTGGACATGCACTAGTTTCCTCAACTTTCAACACAGAGCAATGTGGAGAACAGTGAGGATATTCAAGGCTTCCCCCACCAGATCATTTAAGTCACTCTTTATTGGAGCTTCCTACAGCTAAAGGTGGTTTTTGTCCCAGTGGTGGGTGGTAGATGAAGAGGATTGAACCAGCAGAGTGGAACTAGAGGGAAAACTAGCCAGAGCCCTTCTCTCCTGGAGCTGGAGCTGGAGCTGGAGCAGAACCAGGCAGTGCTAGACAAGAAGCCTCAGCTCGCAGCCCTACGATCCAAAACATCTGTTTCTGTGTTTGGCACAATTCCACTTTTTTTTTTTTTTTTTTTTTGGTAAAATTGTTCCCATCTTTGAAAACACTTTAAAAAATAAAGAAGTCCCCATTCCGTCTCCTCTTTCCATTTCCCAACACATGCATTTGTAATTACCTGGTTTAGTCTGTGTGTTTAATCAGTTTAAATTGAGAATGCTGTGTACGTCTGATTTCAATCTGAAGGAGCCATTGAACATTGGGCAGTTACCACCCTCGAGCCTGCCAAAATGTGCTTCTGCCAAAAAAAGATAGGACTCACACCAGGGTATTTCCTAAAGAAGCCACTTGACTCAGATTAGATGTTTAATTTCCTTAAAATATTGTTTTGGATTTGGGTCTGTGTTCTGTAATTGGGATTTTCTGATGTAATTTAGGAATATCGCTTATTTGCTGAGTTTGTTCCAGGACTCAGCTGGCATTCTGCTAAGAGCTGAACCTCACGGAAGTAAACTTCACTGTGAGCAAGAGTGTTGCACCTCACTGCTTTGAAGGCTGGGCCAGCCCATGATTTTTCACATTTTTAGGGGCCCTCATCCATGCAGTGCTGTGGAATTAATTTTGAGAGAGAGCTTCCAAACATGGTAATGGAGCTTCTTATCAGAGGTTTTATATCCATTGGGATCCTTCCTTTGTTTTTGTGAAATTTTGTTTGTTTTTGAGATAGGGTCTTCAGGATCATACTGTGTAGCCCAGGTTACCCTGGAACTTGCTATGTACCCCAGGCTGCCCCTCAAATTCTCAGTCCTCTTGCTTCAGTCTCTCAAGTACTAGGGTTTCAGGCATGAGCCACCAAGCCTGGCCTCTCGAGACTTTTTTTAAATTAATTGAAATAGAAAATATAGCTTTAAGTTCTATTATTGTTTTTTTAGTCAATTTTACTTATGACATTCACATATCAACTAAGTTTTAAAAGTGAGATCATATATATATATATATATATATATATATATATATATATATATATCTTTATCAGATTTTAGTTTCTAAATGGTTAAGAAATAACACAGAGCTGAACTCTTTCTAAGAGTTTTAAACCAGATTTCTTATAGTTCACAGAGTCTGGCATTTAAAGCCTCTAGGAGCCTGTTTTCTTTCTCTGTCTTTCTTTTCTATTTTTTAAAACCTGGGACTCCAGCACTGCAAATGAATTCCAGACACATGTACCACCTTGTACATCTGGCTTACATGAGTCCTGGGGAATCGAACCTGGTCCTTAGGCTTTGTAGGCAAGCACCTTAACCATAAAGCTATCTCTCCAGCCCTGTTTTTTCCCCCAAGTTTGTTTGATGGCAGAAATTCCTATTTTATGATCTGCATGGTAGAAAAGCCCTATGTGTTGGATGGTGGGCTGACAGCCCACCTCATGACACACCACCAGCATACTGAAAGCAAAAATAAATATAGAGAATACTGAGGGCACTTGCATTATCCAAATGTGTCATTATTTAAAAATATATTTTAAAATTGTAATATAATGATACCGTCAGCTTGTTGGTATTATTAGATTGTAGTCAGAAATTTATTTTCCAAGAAAATGACAAAAACCATCGCGGAGAGCTGAGGATGTAGCTCCGTAGTGGGGTGCTTGCTTAGCATGTGCAAGGTTCCGGGTTCCAGCCCAGCACTACACAGTAAAGATGAAGGAGAAAGCCGAGGGCACAAAACTCAGGTCACCTGACACAGCATTTCACATTGGAGCTAAGAACATGCTTTAATTATGAAACAAGCATTTTGAGTCAGCTCTCTGAGGTATGTCTCCTCTAGGAAGGACCTCTGAGTGTTTGGTCACATTAGTTCCTCCCTCTGGCCCCCTCCTTCTCTAGGATCTATCCCACATTGGGTGTTTTTGTGTCTCTAACAAGGCTTTGCTCTGATTCATAAGGTGTTTGTCCTAGAGTTTTAATCACAGAGACAGCCTCATTTCAGCTTTTCTCATGTCTTACAAGATATCACATGAACTGGCAGCTGGCTTTCCAGGGTTAGAATTTCCTCTTTTGACACACAGCTGAGCCTAAGTCCCCCTGCTTTACTGGCTTCCCTGAGTGACAAAGGAGCTATATCAGTTGGAAAGTGCTATGTGCAAGTCAAATTATTACTTACAAAGTTTGAGATTTGTCAATGTTCAAAGCCAAATGAAGCATTGGCTGATTTATTAATTTCACAGTACTTATGAAGCATCTCCTACCTAGTAGGCACTAGCTGCTTAGCCTGTACCATAAAAAACACCAGAGTCCCTGACTTCCAAGTTGCTGAGGACAAGGAGGTTTCCAGATGTTCCTGGCATTTGATGGTGACATACACTGAGTAACTGCAGTGGAAAGAGACAAACCACCAGAGACGGTACTACCTCCTGGCCACATCCTGTCTCACCTTGGGCAGGACCTTTCCTTTGAGTCCAGTGCTAAAGTGCGTAACTCTGTCATTTTTGTTAGCATCTAGAAGGACAAAGCCTCTGCCGAGAGGATGTGTGTTTGTGTCTGGCCATTATGGTGGTGTTGTTGGGAGGAGAAAAGTTGTGATGTAGAAGTTGCAAGGTACTGTAGAATGGATGATTTAGATACGAAGGTAGCCAAACCTAGAGAGCAAGGATTTTTAGTTATTATTATTATTATTATTATTATTATCTATCTCTCTCTCTCTCTCTCTGTGTGTGTGTGTGTGTGTGTGTGTGTGTGTGTGTGTGTGTGTGTATGTGTGTGAGGCATGAGTGTGGAGGCCAGTGGACAACCTCGAGTGTTATCTGCAAGAATGTCATCTACTGTTTGAAACAAGGTTTCTCATTGACATGAAGCTCACCAATTAGGTCAAACTGACCAGAAACCTCCAGGTATCTTCATGTGTCTGCTTCTCCAGTGCTGGGATTTAAGGTCTGTGCCATCACACCTGGCACTTTTACAAGGGATATTGGGGATTAAACTTAGGTCCTTATGCTTGCAATGTAACTCCCTAGCCCAAAAGACGGGATTTTTTGTAAATTGCATATATATATATATATATATATATATATATATATATATATATGATTAATTAATTTGTGATCAGAAAGGGAGGAAGAGAGAGAGTATAAGCACACCAAGGCCTCTTGCCACTGCAAACAACCTCCAGATGCTTGTGCCACTTGGTGCATCTGGCTTTATGTGATAACTGTCAGAGTTTTACCTCCACAATGCATTTACCTAGGGTCTCCCTTTCTCCTTTAGAGTTGCTGGAACTGTGGCCGGAAAGCAAGTGAGACCTGCAGTGGCTGTAACACAGCCCGATACTGTGGCTCCTTTTGCCAGCACAAAGACTGGGAGAAGCACCACCACATCTGTGGACAGACACTGCAGACTCCACAGCAGGGAGACACACCCGCGGTCAGCTCCTCTGTCACGCCCAGCAGTGGGGCCGGGAGCCCAATGGACACACCACCAGCAGCCACTCCGAGGTCGACTACCCCGGGGACCCCCTCCACCATAGAGACAACACCTCGCTAGACACTAACTCAGACTGTCGGAGGAAAGACAACACAACCAACATGAAACCAATTCCTCATCCTCAGATGCTCAAAGTCGTTTTTCTGTTTGTTTGTTTATAGATGAACTATCTATCCTATTTCAGTACTTCAGCAAGAGAAAACCTAACTGTATCTTGAGGTGGTAGTAAAACAGAGGGCCAGTAACGGGTCGTAATGACTTATTGTGGATAACAAAGATATCTTTTCTTTAGAGAACTGAAAAGAGCAAAGAATATAACATGAAATGCTAGATTTGACCTCCTCCCTGTTATTTTCAAGTAGCTGGGATTTTAAACTAGATGACCTCATTAACCGATGCTTTACCAAACAGCAAACCAAGAGATTGCTAATTGCTGTTGAAAGCAAAAATGCTAATATTAAAAGTCACAATGTTCTTTATATACAATAATGGAAAAAAAGAGGCAATCCCTCAAGGGCATGAGCATTGGCTACAGCAGTAGACATTTTAACAAGAAGATGAATGGCGTCTGTGGGTTGCTAACTGAACTTTGAAGACCCGCTACAAAACGCGCACATGTGCAGCAGATTGGAAGGAGACACAGATGTTTGGTTTTTTTTCCTGTTTCTGAAAAGAAATAATAATATCCAGGTCAACAGAATGAAAAATGAAAGATGATTTGCAGTGGGATGTATGAATACAGCAGCAAGAAAAAAATATGCCATAATACAAAGGCTCCTTTTTATATATATATATATATATATTCATTCACACATACACACATACACAGAAGTAAGAGACTCAGCCTGCAGTTCATTAGCATTCTGGCAGCTTCCACATCAGCCAGCTGCCCTGAATAACCCTTCAACATTTCTTCACTTTTTCAAGGTTCCACAGAGTAAGACATTGGGTCTGTTCCAGCTCATTCATTTTGTATTAAAAAATAATTTTAAAAAAATGGTGGCTCCAGCTCCAGCCCCTTTCCAAAATTTTTCAACCCTACCCTGTTTGGATTTTTAATTAAAAAAAAAAAAAAAACCTAGTAGTTCTCTTGGTGTTAAAACACTTCTGTCCTGTGAGGTTTTCCCAATGGTGTTTTTCCTGTAAATGTGTTGGACAAATGTGAAAATGCATTGTAGTTTATCCATATGCCCACATTTAGTCTCTTTATTCCTAGTTGGTGAGAAACCTGTATCTTTCTATGCTGCTTTTATACCTGTATGTATTAGTGATATTTCTCTAGTAGTTAAAAAAGGAAAAAAAGAAAAAAAAAAAAAAAAAAAAAACCTCCTTTTTCGTTGTCCTCAAGAAGAAAAGAAAAAAAAAAAAAAAGCTATCTTTTGGAGCTGCTATTTCACTCTCTTATAGGATTTTTTTTTTCTCCTGAAAACCAGCATGCTTCACGGAATGCTAACATATCGGTGTTTTTGTAAGAGGGATGTACATAAATGTATTTTGCACTGTCACAATGACTCCCTAGGCATGCTTTTTTTTAAGCAAACTTTTTAAATATGCTAGAGCCATTTCACCAATTTTAGCTGTAGCATAGAGTAGTGGAATTTTTCTTTCTTTTTTTCTTTTTTTTTATGAAAAAAACATTATTAGGGACTTTTTTAAAAAAGTAAAATAACAAGATATCCTACTTAAAAAAAAAAAAAAGGACAGTGCATGCATATTGCTGTAAGGTCGTTTAAGTATTTCTAATTTTACAAAAAAGAAAAAATCATTAGAGCTCCAAATGCTGAGGTGTAGACTGACAGCTTTAACCCTGCTGAATGCCAGGTAATAAATACAGTATTCTTACAGAAGGGAAAGTCAGCCAAAGACTGATCTGATGGACCAAAATCGGAGTTTTGAAAAGCACCAGGACTACTTTCCAACTGATCAGCAGGTTAAACATGTCCAGCAAGGTATAGTGTGAATCCATTAACCCTTCGTTGTCCAGGGTCCAGACCAGAACTATTCGTTAGTTTTGCAACACAGCAGCCCAGGATGTGGTTGTGTGCTTTACAAGAGTCGGCGGTGCTGCAGGCTGTGTAGACAACCAAAGTTGACAAGGCTGGGAAGACACTTCTCCACACACATACACCAGGCATTTCTTTAAAAGTCAAAAATGATCCATTAGCTTGCGGGAGGGGGGTTAATGTAGCCCTTGGATACAGTTTTAAGTGGCTTTTAAGTTATCTGAATAGAGGCAATCCTCAAATGGTTTGCTTTATGTCTCTTAATCTAATGTTTTCTTAAATCATTTTCCCCTGTATTTTCATATACAAGTTGGTATTAATTTTGTTCTGGTGGTGTTATATTCTTATTTTTTCAATGACTTTTTATTTTTTTTACTTTAGGAAGTTCTGATGAGCAAATAAATACATCTAATTGCATGTTGGAAGTCCATCTGCCAGCACACCTGCTTAAAGGGCAACAAAAGCACATAGCCAGGCTCTGAATGGGTTATGTTTTATCATGGTGCTCCCAGAATCCTTTGACCTCATTCTGCTTTCTAGTCTGCTTGTGACACTGGACAGTCCTTTCTTAGAGCTATTATATGTTCTAGGCTACGAAGGGTTAAATAATCCCAAAAATGAGGTATGTCATACCCACACGTCTTTATCTCTAGAAGCTGTGATGTATGTGAAACAGCACTGTTATTCTTCACACTAGTGTGTAAAATAAGGATTAGGACAGTACGTCTCATTACTTTTTAATTCAGGGCACCCTGAGTGAAAACAAATACAAAAAAAAAAAAATCCCTAACTCTGAGCTCTATCTCTGATTCCTCTTCCTCCTTCCCCTTTTCCTCCTCCTCTTCCTCTCCTCCTGTTTTGCTACATTCTCCTCAGTGGCAAAAAGTTTCACTCTACCTCTGACAGCATGTATATTGCACCAGTAGCTAACACAAACTGGTCTAGTCAAACCAAATGGGCACAAAAGAACCAGGATACCAAAAGTTAAGCTCATACAGCTGCAAACCATATCACTTCTTGGTAACGATGCAGACCTCATAAACCTAAAGAAGAGAAAGAAAAGAAAACTTTTGTTACTTTCCTTTTTTTGCTTGTCACTTATATACAGGCTACGTGAGAGTATAATTTGTAGGTATTCCACATTTAAAAAAGGTATCTTCATTGGATAGAATTGAATGGTGGTCGCTGATAGGAATAGGGCGTCCTCGATCTCTTTTCTCTGTCTCTACTCTTTTTCTCTTTTTCTGTCATGAGACTGTGTGTGACAGGGCCACCTGTCTTTTTAATTTTTTTAACTTTTTTTTTTTAATGTGTAGGTGCATGTCTTGGGGATTTAAAAAATTCAAGGCTGGTTTACTTATGCAAAGCATGCCTACGTCTGGAATACTTAGGGAAAGAAAGCGACTCCATGTTGTCCGAATTCCTCAAGGGACAGAAAAAAAAAAATTGGAGACTGTTGAAATGCAGATTTGAAGTAATTTTATTTTAAATATTTTGGGTTCTGCGACATTATTGTGAAAAATTAAAGTTGTTGTGCAATACTTAATTCAGACATGTACCACAAGTTAATGGTAGACTAACACTGGGGGGCGGGGTCTAGGCATCATGCTTTTGTCAGCATACTCGAGCTTTTAAGTCTACTATGTCTGAACTGTGGTTTCTTGTTTATCCTTTTTTTCCTTAGTTGGACTGTAATGTATGGTCTGTCAACCTGTGAATCTTTAAAGTATGATTCAGGTATTGTTGTATTCTTTACTGTGTAATAAAAAAGCTAAAACAAAAAAACAACAACAAAATCCCATCTGTATTCTCTGTCTCCCTTATCCTCCGTATGTGCATGGCTGCCACCAAGGGACTCTGGCCTGGGAAGTCAATTCTTTATGGAGCATGCCTAGAGTTCATTCAGCTACAAAGCATGCCTCTAACAGAAGTTGGCTGACCCATGAACAGTGTAAGGAGATGATGCAGTAGGCTAAGCAGACTTTGCTCAGGTTGGAAGTCAGAAGAGCTGGAGGAGATGAAACCCCTCTCCATAGGAGAGGAGAGCTGATTAGCTGCAGGGTTTCATAAAATTAGACATGTGTGCCCACTCGCTAAGGGTCACCCCTCCAGAAAGATCCATCTGAATCCTCTGGCTCTCAGCAGGCTGCTCAACTCTCCCCACATAGTTGAATGGCAGGTCCACTGAGGCAAAGCACTCCTCCTTCCGCCTTGCCACCCCTCCCCCCTCTGCCTTTCATTAAAAGTTGCCTGACTATTCACTCTTGTTTTTATATGTTTGTAATATGCACTATGGCTGTGTCCAACTTGGCTTGGAGACTCGAGTTATCTCCTTTAGTTTTTTTTTTTTTCTTTTTTGAAATTTATTTTTGTTTCATTTTCATTGTTTAGAGTTCAGAGAGCCAATCCTTCTTTGACTCTGTAAGCCCTGCTAATTCTTGTATAGTTTTCAGAACACATTTTAAAAAACAAGGTTTATACCATACTGTAGCAGAATTTCTGTTCTTTCTGAAGATCTTCAACTTAATGTTCAAAAACTAGTTGCAAGGAATCCAGGATGGCCGAGTATATACAAGAGCCTGAATTTGGAGAGAAATTCCAGAGGTGGATACTCTTACACAGGAAGGTGGCTTAGGACCCTCCCTCCATTCAGCTTCCTGCATAGGCCATCTTGGTCCCTGTCTCTGTCCCTGTCCTGAGGTTTGGTTTCTCCAAATGATCTTGAGAAATGGAACTTTTGTTCTCCACATTTTTTACTGGAAGGAAAAAAAAACTGATAGTTTTTTAGAAACAATAACAGTGGATATTTCATCTCTACAATATAAACCAGATTGGATATTTAATTGGTATTTATTTTCCCATGGAACCAGACCAGCCTGACCCAAGTTGCCTATCCTCTAATGTGTGAATAGTCCCTTATTTTCCTCTTCAAAGTGGACCAGACTAGAAACCAGCAACCTTTGAGAACAGAAATGGGACCCACTGAAGTATCCCCTCAGAAGCAGTTCTTGAAAACAGCTCTGTGACTTTTTTTTTTTTTTTTTTTTTAAGTAGCTGGATGTGTTGGACAAATGGAAAATGGTTTTAGTTTAAATGGAAAATGTGAAGAAAACCCAGGGACTCCTGGATGGTGAACATTTTTTTAGAGTTGTTAATTGATGTATTTTATATATTAAAAGGGATATCTGCCATGAAAGAACACTAAAACTATTTCCCCAGAGTGGATGGGGAAGAAATGATCAAAGGGATGTTTTTCTGTATGGGTATCTATGTCCTTATTCTAAGGTGAATAAATAAAATTGTACTTGCTTAAACTTGTCCTTGGTCAGTCTATTCTCAGCCATGCTGGGGAAACTGAGTCAGGTAAATACAGAAAGTGTGTCTTCCCATCAAAACTCTCCATCTCCCTAGGCAAGGGTGGGGAGGGTAGGGTCAACTTCGTTTCTTCTTTACTCTTGGGACTTTCAAGTCTAAATAGTACTTGTTGAAAATAAGATTATACATGAGAAGCCTATGGGGACTTCTTAAGGCAAGGATGACTGCCCAGCTTACTGTAATAAAAATAGCATGTGAATGGGGAGAACACTGGATTAGAGGAGGAATATCTGCTTTTATTTTCCAATTCTAATTATGTAATGTTGGAGCTCTACCCTTCATTGTCAAGAGAAAGTGAGATGTCACACTGTACCTCATAAACAATTGCAATTTCTATGAATTCTACGTGAAAAGATTAAAGAGAGACAAGGGACACTGGGGTGTGGGGATGGAGAGTGAAAATAGGAGACAGTGGAAGAACACAGGGCTGCCTGTCTTAATCCCAAGGTGTACCGTGTCAATTAATAGCAATGGAGCCATTTTCTGCACGTTATGCAAGGCCAGGCACCCACTAAGCACTCAATAAATATTAATTGAAATGCCACTGTGAGTCAGCAGCTGGAAGAATGTGGTGCCAGCTTTCCCAGAAACTAACAAACTGGCTGTAGGGACAGAAAGCAGGAGGGAAATCATCTAATGGGCTGGAGGAGTGGATGAGAAAAGGAAGATTAAACTATACATAGCTTGATCAGTGGAGTGGCAGTGTGACCAGTGGTCACAAATATCACAAGAGTGGGGAACACTTGGGAAGAAAAGAGGCTGTTATTTCCTGAAACGCTAACAAAAAAAGGCTTGGGAAGGAGTTCAGTGATAGATGCTTACCTAGTATGCATGAGGCCAAGGTTGGCCCCCACATCATGAAAACATGGTGGCAATACAATGACCCTCTCAATGACCTGCTTCCTTCCTCTGTCCACATGCCAAAGCAGAATGAGGCAGATAGCTTTGGAGATGCCAGCCTCATGGGCCCTGACAAAATTGGCAGGTGAGGCTGTCCGTGAGCACACATTTGCCTGAGCACTTCCTCCCAGAAAGCTTATAAATAACAATGAACAATGCTTATTGCTGACAGACACATTTAATTTTCACAGTTCTGTCCATTCTTTTAGTTGGATACTGCTCAATAGACACTACAAAGGACTTTGGGATCCAGGCATCTAATAGCCAAGAGCGAAAGCCATGGTCTGGCTGAGACTTGATGGGCTCTTGCCCTGATTCTGTAAGACTTTTCCAAGTTTTAGGTTTCTGTGTCTGGTACATCTTTCCCCCTCCTTGTTTACCTTGACTTCCCCTCACTCTCCTTCGGCCTCTTATCTCATTTCTTTGACCTATTCGAAAAGCAACAGATCTTTTCTTTTATGTTTACAATGCTTTTCCTTCCTTATCTTAGTATTTTCCTTAGCAGACCATAGCTGCATTCTTACCAAAATCCCATAAAGCCCTTGTGTGAAGTCTTCTGAAACTAAGCCTAAGTGACCTTCCTTCCACTCTTGTTCTCATGGAAGCATTATGGTCAAGGTTTCTGATCCACTCCCCACAATATAGCCATGAAACCACCTCTATAGACTTGTGGCTAATATGCAGACACACAGGGTGAAGGAAGAGGAGTGAGGTCCTTCTCAGTTATGTGTTGGGAACTGAGAATGGGCAAAATACTTCATGTACTGGAGTCCAGAAAAATAGTAACATATACGGTATATAGTGGTTTGCAAATTTCTTGGAGATACCTCTAGGGAGTTCTTTCTCTGCAGTTGTCATAACTCTCTAAATGATCCCTGCCAGGAATCATTATTGACTCACTAACATTATTGACTCACTAAGTTTCTGGACTTGGGAAAGAAAAGAGGCTGCTTTTTTCCCAAACCGCTAACAAAAAAAGGCTTGGGAAGGAGTTCAGTAATAAATGCTTGCCTAACATGCACGAGGCCAGGGTTGGCTCCCGCATCATGAAAACATGAATAAATACCCAATAAAATATTGTTACTGCACTCTAGGGTCAGTACCAATTATCTATGTATAATTACGTATGTATACTTCAAAACAGTAGAAGACAATGTTAGTCTCAGAGTCCTGTACTCATTTCCCCTCTCCCCGCTCCCAAACAGCCACAAATGAGACTAAAAATCTCACTTGCCCCAAAAGAACTCAATAGGAAGGGATGTTAGCCAGCCTGTTCCTTGCCTTCTGCTTTCCGGTTCAGAGTCGGGTTTGGTTTTACTCTGGCTCCCTCTTACCCTTCTTCCTATTTTGCCTTGGGTTTTCCAGTGTCCCCTTACACCTGCCTGGGCCGCATTTCTTCTGAAGTCTGGACGCTGGCTGTTGTTTCCTCCCCTTCTGCTCGTCCTTGCTGCTTTCTCATGGACCCACCCCCTTTTTTTTGTTCCTCTTTCCTTCCTCTTATGGGCTGTCAGGCTCATAGGAAATAAAGTTCCGTATCCCAAGAAAATTGTTTTGGGATATTTCGAGCCATTCCTATTTCAAAAAATCTCACTACTGGGACTGGAGAGATCGCTTAGCGGTTAATGCACTTGTCTGTGAAGCGTAAGGACCAGGTTCGATTCTCCTGTACCCATGTAAAGCTAGATACACTTTGTGGCACGTGAATCTGGAGTTAGCTTGCAGTGACTGGAAACCCTTGTGAGCCCATTCTCTCTCTCTTTCTATCTGCTTTTTTCTCTAGATAGATAAATAGATAGATAGATAGATAGATAGATAGATAGATAGATGATAGGTAGATGATAGGTAGATGATAGATAGATGATAGATAGATGATAGATAGATGATAGATAGATAGATAGATAGATAGATAGATAGATAGATAGATAGAAAGAAATTTAAAAAACAATCTCAGTACTAGGTCAGGTGACTTTTTCTCCCATGGGCAAGGTCTGGGACCTTGTTGTCCCAAACCCAGGGAGGCACATTTGACCTTGCCCTTGCCCTTCCCATCAAGTGCTAGAGAGAACACCAACTAACCTTACTTCTCCCCTCCATCCTGGTCCATTTGCCAGAGCTTACTTTCTCTGATAGCCTCTTATATCTGGCTTGGTATCTCGGGTAATCCTTATATAATATGGTGGCAATATCGTGACCACTGTCCCCCTCACTGACCTACTTCCTCTCTCCGTCCACATGCCAAAGCAGAGTGAGGCAGATAGCTTTGGAGATGCCAGGCTCATGGGCCCTGACACAACTGGCAGGTGAGGCTGTCAGTGAGCACACATTTGCCTGAGCACTTCCTCCCAGAGATCTTCAGGACTGTGTGCTTCACAATCCCAGTTCTGAACTGGAGATATTTCCCCTTTATCAGGCCTATAACTGAAACTTCTAAAAAAAAATTCTCTGCCCCCCATAAGCTTAAAACAAACAAAAAGATACAGGCCTGAGAAGAAACACCCTGGGGTGGGGCAGAGCAACTCTAAATGTTCTCATAAATGTTAAATCTTTGGTATAAATGTTTAACCTGATTTGAACATCATGCAATGTATACAAGTGTGGAAATATCATATTATGTATACAGTTTATTTGAGAGAAAGGGAGAGAGGAAGAGGAAGAGGCAGATGAAGAGAGAAAAAAAAAAATGGGCATTCCAGGGGCTCCAGCCACTCCAGCATCTGGCTTTATGCGGGAGTTGAACCTGTGTCCTTAGTCTTTGCAGGCAAGTGCCTTAACTGCTAACTCATCTCTCCAGCCCCACAATTTACTTATTTATTATGAATATACTTTGTATGGACACATCATGTGTTGGTATCATCATTTCCCTCCTCCCTGTCCCCATTCTCCTGAGGGACCTCCTCAGTGGGGTTTCTGGTCTTCCCCATGGAGTGGTGGATTATGAGTTGTGAGAGTATGAGAGTGGAGAGGGTAATGCCTGTGGATATGCAGTCTCAACCTGTAGCTCTTATAATCTTTCTGCCTCCTCTTCTGCAAAATTCCCTGAGCTGTGTTAGGTGTGTTTTAAGACTACTTCAGTGGAAAAGCTCTCAGGAGCTTTTAGATTTCTACTTTGATATGTTTTGAGTATCCTTAGCATCTGTCTCTTTCACCCTGGTGCTGATTTTCAAGCTTGCCACACATTATAAATTAACTATACATAAACCTAAAATTTTATATTTTGTATCAATTAAAATTTATATTCATATCAAATCAAAGGAAAAAATTAATTAAAAAAATAATTAAGAGCAAGCAAAACAAATGAACAACAAGAACAAAGTAAGCCTCTGGCATTCCAGAACACCTCAAGCTTAGAGGAACTTTAATATTAATTAGGGCCTTCCAAATGCTGCTTTGCCTACTTGCTTCAAAATCACCTGGTCTGTCTATTAAGGCTTTCCTCACCTACAAAGTCAGCATCTCTAGAGAGAAATTTGTGAACTAGACCAGTCTCTTTTCCTGGGGTTTCTGCTTTGATGGCAGAGAAAGATAAACAAGTAATTAGACAATCATGTGGCTATTGAAAAGTGCTAAAAGGAAACAGAGCATGATAAGAGAACTAGCAGCCATGGACTTGAAGGTGGCAATAACTGAATCTGGGTGGCCCACAGAGACTACTCCAAGGAAGTGACATTTAACAAGAAA
The DNA here is from genome assembly GCA_036365145.1 of Orientallactaga sibirica. Lineage (NCBI taxonomy): Eukaryota > Metazoa > Chordata > Mammalia > Rodentia > Dipodidae > Orientallactaga > Orientallactaga sibirica. The sequence continues at coordinate 59,198,881 of JAEOAD010000003.1, read as the reverse complement.
ACTAAGTTATGTAGAGTGAGCTATATGGATATCTGAGGAGAAGGGGGAAGTGTTCCTGGTAGAGGAAGCAAGTATGAAGCCTTTAAGATGGGGACAAACTGGAGGGCTTAAGGAACTGGTAATGGGTATAAGAAAGATGGTTGGCATGAGGTCAAGCCCAGCAGGACATAGCCTGGCTTCTTAGACAACCAGGACTTTGTGCTTTCCTTCTCAGCAAGACATACAGCCATATTTAAGGGTTCTCACGAGCCCTGCCAGTGATGGTAAAGCCCTCTTTGTTCTTGTTCTTATTCGAGACCACAGCCTATGTGACTAACGGGTTGGGGTAGGCAATGGTTGGCATGCAGCAGAAGGCAGTGTCTGTCAAGCTCTCCAGATCACTTCAATGAATCACACATTTACTAGGAAACAGCTTCTGGGGAAGCTCACAGGATGAGCAACACAAGAAAGTGGGCAGGTAGATGCACACAAAGGGGGCTGTAAAGGAGACACCATTTTTGTTAGAGGTGACTGTAGCCCAAGCGCAGCTGTCAAAAGCGGCATGGCATACCTGGGAAGAAACACATCCCTGAACCTTGCTGAAACAGAAGTGCTATGTTGATTCTTTTCCAGAGCAAGGGAAAATTTCCTAGCACCATCCTTGCTTAGGAGACCCAGAGTAGCTTGATGCTCTTCTTCCTGTGTGCAAAAATGTAAATAACAAGTACTTCTATACTCACTTGACAATTAGGTCAGTATTGTGCTGAAAAAGAGAAAGCCTCTCATAGTCTCCACTACAATTGTTGTAAGCTCTTGTTTTATATAGCATGTACTGCTATTTAAAAGCTGTCTTTGAAAGGTGTGAAGAAGGATGCAAGGAACCAGCAAGAGCCTTTTACATTGCACTGAGTACAGTTGCATTTTTTGCTGACAAAGTCACAGACAGTAAAACTAAGGTAAGTGCAAACCTTCCTCTGTGTTGGCAGATAATACATTCTTTTTGTCCTGTTAGCAAAGACTGAAAATTTTAGCAAAGATCTTTCTGTTGTTTTACTATTTAATATGTTTTTCCTAAATCAGGTGTAAAGCAATAATTATCACTGCGTTTTGTGGACTTGAATTGAATATAGATTGGCTAAACAGATCTGCTTAGTAGAAAGGAACCCATAGCTGGAACTGAGAAACAAGTCAGAATCATATCCAAATAATGAGTTTGCTTTCCAAGATCAAGCTCCCACAAATCTTGGGCTACAAGAGGGTCTATACCTATTAAATTCTCTCGAAGCTAACAGTGGTTATCCCATTTAGCCTGTGCTGACTTCACTCTCTGTTGGAGAATCTGCTTCTCTTTTTCAGATGGATGCAGAACCTGAGGAGAGAATCAGCCCATTGCATTTCACAAGGGGCTCAGCTGAAACCTTAGAGGAATTGGGGAAATGAGCAAGAATGCTGCTTTCTAGGTGAACCTGATAATCAGCAAAAGGGTGAAGGAGATAGAACTGAGGACACTCAATACCTACCAAACCAGAGATCCAGAGACACAGAGGCTCCCAAGAGCCCATCACTGAAATAGACCTTAAACAAACCCAACATGACTCAGGGAAATTTGCCAAAGAGAGGGCGGAAAGATTGTTGGAGTCAAAAGTTGGGACAGAGCCGGGCATGGTGGTGCACGCCTTTAATCCCAGCACTCGGGAGGCAGAGGTAGGAGGATCGCTGTGAGTTCGAGGCCACCCTGAGACTACATAGTGAATTCCAGGTCAGCCTGGGCTAGAGCGAGACCCTACCTTGAAAAACCAAAAAAAAAAAAAAAAAAGTTGGGACATTATACACAAAGATATTGCTTCTTCCCCATAGCTAATGGCTACCCCCACAGTGCACGACCCACAATTCCCATGGGGATAACCACTGGCATTCCCAACGAGGAGCGTGCCTTTGGGGGGGGAAGGGATGAGGATACAGATGGTACCAGCATGTGCTGTTTACATACTGACTATATCCATAACTAATAAAAAAAGAATATGTACATAAATATACACACATAAGCATACATACATATTCACATGTATGCATGTGCCTCTGTATATGTCTCATATCATTTGTGGTTGGCCTATTTTCATGAAATATTCTTATAATGTCATTTTAATATTTAAGTAATTTTATCCCCTATGATTCAGATTCTAGAGCTCTAACTTGCATATTAAAATGCTTATGACAGGTCTGATGTTGATATTTCATGGTTTTGAAAAACATTACTATCAAGAGCTGCAGCTTAATTCATTACTAGAATCTAAGTAACTCAGTATTTTTAATATTTGAGCATATATATATAGTATATATGCATTATGAATGCACATGAATTAGGTCAGGGGACAGCCTTGAGGTGTGGTTCCTCTTCCACTTTGTATGAGACAGGGTCTTTTGTTTGCTTCTGGGAAGGCCAGTCCAGCTGGCCCAGGAGTTTTGGAATCCTCCTGCATCCTCTGCCAATTGCTGTCAACACATTGGGATTACAGATTCACATCTTACTTTGCATCTGGCTTTATGAGTGAGCTGGTGAATTTGAACTCTGGTTTGAAGGCTTATAGAACAAGTGCCTATAAACTGCTGAGCTTTGTCCCCTGCACTAGCTCAGTATTTTATTTTAAACCACACTTATTGGACCGCTGAACCAGAAGGCATTAATAATACCACATGGGGAAAAAGACTGAAAATCATTCAGTGACCAACATATGAATAATGTTGTAATTTATACTCCCTTAAGGATCCCAATAGTTTAGCGTTGAAAGAAATACATTATTTTGTGTATCCAGCACCCCCAACTCATCTGATTTCTTTCAGACACACTTATTCATATGAGCTCCTACAATACATCTCCCCTCTGCTCTAACACAGTTATCATAACTAAGACCTCACATAGAATTAAATATCATTAGGGTTGGTCAGATGACTCAGCAGTTAAAGGCAGTTGTTTACAAAACCTGATGGCCTGGGTTTGATTCCCCAGTACACATGTAAAGCCAGATGCACAAAATGGTGCAAGTATCTGGAGTTTGTAGCAGCAAAAGGCCCTGGTACACCCAATTCTTACACACTCTTTCAAATACATAAATAAATATTTTTTTAAGTAATAAATATCCAGGCATGCTGGCACACAACTTTAATCCCAGCACTTGGGAGGCAGATGTAGATGGATTGCTATGAGTTCAAGACCACTCTGAGACTACATAGTGAATTCCAGGTCAGCCTGGGCTAGAGCAAAACAATAGCTCGAAACACCACAAGAAAAAATAAAATAAAATAAAATAAAATAAAATAAAATAAAATAAAATAAAAGTTGTAAATATCACCAGTTTTTCCGCTCAAGTTTCACTTCCAGAGCACTTCCATTCCCCTTCTGACTTCATACCTTTGACAGGCCAGCCTTTCCCAAATTAAACTTCCAAAAGTATGAATTTAATGACAGTGTTTGGCGGCTCAATTTTCATCGCAGTCCCTTCAGGCTGTTAGAATAAAATATATTAAAGTCAGTAATTCAGGATGTAGTAGTTTGAATATATGACCCCTAATATATTCAGTGTTTTATTAGTTTGCATCTGCAGAAACCTGGCTGGAGGCAATGTCACTGGGAGGATCTTAAGGTGTGGTGGTGGGTTTGAGATTTCAATCTAAAGATATGCAAAGTGTGCGTAGCAGGAGTTCCTGAAGTGTGTTGTGCTGTGTGGTTTTTGGCTTGAGGCTTCTTTCTCTCTGTGTTTGGTCCTGTGAAAGCAGGCCAGCTTCTTCTGCTATTATGGAACTTCTCCTGGATCTATAAGGTTCAATAAATATCCCTTCCTCCATAACTTTGCCTGGTCTGGAAGTTCATCTCAGTGAACCTGAAGCTGTATGCTACAGAAGTTGGTACCAGAATGTGGGGTGAGATGAACCTGACCATGTGGATTTTGGGCTTTTGGAATCTTTGTTTTGGAGGAACAGGCATGGACTTGGTGCTTGCAAGTGAAGATGCCTTCTGGAGTGTTAAGCCAAGTTTTATGGACTATTCTGATGAGAGTTTGAGAATGCTAAGTGCTGACAGTATTGGACTTGGAGGCTTGGCTTATGAGCATTCAAAGGGGAAGGAAAGACTACAGAGGACTTCGTTGGAACTGGGCTACGGGATGGCTGCATCCTGCTGCCCAGGCCCAGAGAGTTTGATCAAGGTTAAATTTGTAATGGACTGATGTGCTTGGCTAAAGATATTGGACTGAGAGATTTAAGATTTTAAGTTGGAAAACCTCAAGCAAGTTAAAATTAGAGGCACTGAGACTGATTTTGGGTTACTGAAGCTGTTCTTGTCAACACAAGAGGAAGATGGCCAAACTGCTTTACATTAAAACAATGGAGAAGATGCCTGAGGAAAGACTGTTAGAAATGCAAACTCTTTTGGAAAGAGTTACTTGGAAAAGAAACCTGCTTTTCAAGGCTATGATTTATTTTGTCTCTGAATTAAGAATATGGTTGTGTCCTGCACACCTGGTATTGGTTTTGCAAGCATGAAAAATGCATGGAGTGGTCATGAATTGCATATGGTTCCAGGAGCCACTGCTAAGATGTGGCATGAGTCAGGGCATGATGCCCTGATAGGCTGAGGAGCCTTTGGAAGATGGACCATGGTTTGCATAGAGACCTGAAGACGTTTTGGATACAATAGGACTGTGCAAAAGGGCTACACTGGAGCACACTGTTGACCTGGGATGGAAGTTTTCCATGGCTACTCTACCCAGCTGGAGGGGCAGAATTGGAAAACCTGGAGACTGTCAGTCTCTGATTATATTGAACTTGAACTGCAGAAGTTTGATAATTGCTGATGGTGGTTGAGTTTGCATTGTTCTAGTCTCTCCTTGCTATGCCTTATACCAGTAGAAAATGTTTACTCTTTGTCTTTATATGTTGAAAGCATTTGACTTGTTTGATTTTACAGGACTCACAGCTATACAATTTACAATGTGTGATGGTTTTAAACCTATTGGGGGCCAGGGGCAGAATGTGGTTGTTTGAATATATGTCCCCTAATATATTCTGTGTTTTATTAGTTTGCATCTGCAGCAACCTGGCTGAAGTCAATGCCACTGGGCAAATCTTAAGGTGTGGTGGAGAGTTTGAGACTTCAATCTAAAGATATGCAAAGTGTACCTACAGGAGTTCCTGAAGTGTGAGTGTGCTGTGCTGTGTGGTTTTTGGCTTGAGGCTTCTTTCTCTCTGTGTTTGGTCCTGTGAAAGCAGGCCAGTTTCTTCTGCCATTATGGAACTCCCCCTGGATCTATAAGCTTCAATAAATATCCCTTCCTCCATATCTTTGCCTGGTCTGGAAGTTAATCTCAGTGAACCTGAAGCTGTCTGCTACACAGGAGCAATAGAAATCTATTGCCCATGGTTCTGGCAGCAGGGAAGGCCAAGGTCAAGAGGACAGCCCTGTGTCTGCTGAGTCCTCAGAAGTAAATAGCTGGTTCTTTCCTATGTCATCACATGGTAAAAAGTCCCTTTTATAGGCTGTTTTAAGTCTTTATTCTAAAGACACTAATACCATTTATATGGGAAAATCCTGTATGACTTAATGGTATCCACAAAGACCCCACAACTTAATACTGTAACTTTGGGGATTAAATTTTAACACATGTATTTTGGGAGGACACAATTTAGCTAGGAGTTGTCTTCCAAATAAGAGCTTCCACCCATGTTCTGGATTTATTCTCTGCAACCATAGATCCTGTTACTTTCTTCAGTACTTGCCTGCAGTATTTATCTATGGTTCCTACAAATTAGCTTCTTCCTGTCTGTGTTTTGATCACCATTGTAACCATTAGAGTATACTGGTGAAGGGACCAAACTGATGCTATGACAGGCTTCAGTAAGGTGTCACTGTGACTAAGCCTAAGTTTCAATTTCCCAGAGGGGAAGGCTCTGGGGGCTGAGTCAGTTCCTGAAGACATCCCCAAACATGCCCAGGCATGCCCAGACATGTCCCTTTCACCCCAACCAATCAAAGATGTACAAATGTAACTGCTGCTTGCTTAGCCAATCATGTTAAAAGATTACCTAACCAGCCTGGAATTCCCCCTCGCTGTGTTTAAAAGGGACCTGCATGCTCCTCTGGGGGGTTACCATTTTGTCTGAATGGTTGACCCCTGCATGCTGGCTGATTCTGCAGAATAAACACTCTTTGCTTTTACATGTTATTTGACTCTGGGGTCTTTCTTCAGTGATTTTCAGACCCTTACATTTGGGGGCTCGCCCAGGATCACTGGGGACCCCCCTCCCACACACACACAGACTCAATAGTGGAGCATTTTCTAGGAGAACTATTGGTTCTCCACTGATCAGTGAGTTGGGGCGCTCCTCTGTGTTGTGTGTCTCTGTTTTACTCTGCTCTGGTTTTGGTAAATACTGACGGGTCATGCCTGTCTGATGGAGCCCATTTATGGAATAGGCCACCATCTGCATTGTTTTGGTTTCTTTTTCACTCCCTGGCGAATTTTTTTCTGTGTCTGTGTGTTTGTGTCTTCATTCTTTTTACTTTCTTGTAAGACACCATGGGACAAGTGGTGAGCTCCACCCCACTGGACCTAGTCCAGTCACACTTCAAGGATTTCAGATGCCTGGCAGACAATCTGAGTTTAACAGTACAGCTGCAAAAATCAACCATCTTTTGCAGGAATGAGTGGCTGACTTTCATTGTGAGATGGACATAGGGAGGCACCTTCCACCTTCTCACAATTTATCAAGTTAAAGGTATTGTGTATAGGAGTCCTGGGCAGCTTGACCAGGTCCCATACATTACTGTTTGGCACTATCTGGTGGAGAACCCACCTTCTTGGGCATTTCTAAGTGTATTAGAGGTATTAATAATGAGTATCCCCAAAACGGTTGTCATGTTTTACTTGTATTCATAGAAAGTGTACTTCATGGAGTTTATTAATAGGAGCTGTCTCAGATCAATGGGTTATATAAAATCTGCAGGTATATATATTATAAATCAAGTCTGATTGTCAGGTAGAGATTTTTTGTTGACCTAAATACTAAGGATTTTTCTCTGCAATTTCCAATAATAAAATGGTTAACTCTTTGAAGCCAAACTACTTGCTCTTTGTCAATGGGTAATAAGATTAATCAATTTGATGAAAATTTTAATCTTATAAAAAAGATGGTAAATTATGGGTTGAGATGAAATGATTAAAGAAACTGAGAAGGTATTTGTCAATGTTGAATATAAAATGCTTATGATTTTTTTGAATGGAACTTTGATCAAAATGTTAAAGTATATGGATAAAGATGTGCATATATAAAAGGATGTAAGAGATATAAAAGACCAGATTTTTCCTAAAATTAATTTCCTTTTAAAAGGAACAGAAAGATAATTTTCAGGCTAAACCTAAACACCATTCCTGAAGTTAAGGATTTTTTAAGTGTTTACAGACTTTTAAGGATCCTCTAAAAGTTTTATGTAGGGGCATAGACTTAATGTAAATTTTGCTTACCTTAGACACAGGTGATATCCTATTCTAGGTGGGTCACAAAGTCATAAACAGTGATGTAATTCATATTCTTTGGAGGTCTAACCATAGACATAGACAAGACCCTATCACCTTATGTATTACAAATGCATAAAATAAATTAACTAGGTAAAAACAAACAACTTCAGAGTAAGACAAGGAATGCCAGGATGCTTATCTCTCTGCTTTGTCATTTCCTTTTGTTCTTGCTTACTGTTACATGTTATTTAAAGTCATGGCAAGCTTGACTCTGAAAAAGGGATGATGCCCACTTTATCTCAGGCCCAATGCAATTTTAAGCCACAGGTCCCCCTGACCCTGTCCAGACAAAATGGCCAATTGTCTCCGACAAGGAAAAGGAAATTAAAAAATGGCATATAACTTTGTTTCTCTTTATAGTTCTCTTTTGAACACCTGTTCATCTGTTAGATAAAATTTCTCAGTAGACAAAAGGTTAAATAGGTAAACTGAGTCAAGGTACTTAATCATGTAACAAACTCCTTACATAAGGCAAACATCAGATTTACCTAAAATGCATATTGGAATATAAACAGATGATATAAAAAGAAGGGCATCAGGGGCTGGAGAAATGGCTTAACAGTTAAGGCACTTACCTGTAAAGCCAAAGGACCCCAGTTTGATTCCCCAGGACCCACGTTAGCCAGATGCTCAAGGGGCATATGCATCTGGAGTTAGTTTACAGGGGCCAGAGGCCCTGATGTGCCCATTCTTTCTCTGTCTGTCTTTCTCTCTATCTCTGCTTGCAAATAAATAAAATTTTTATATCTGGGAAGCCTAAATATCTAGGTTCGATTCCCCAACACCCCCATTCTTATTGCTAAACCTAAATCTGATTTAAAACAGGTTTTCTGATATCCCTTTTTAAGACAGTCTTCTACACCCATCAGCCCACATGGGAGGACTGTCAACAACTCTTGCAGATCCTCTTCACCACAGAGGAACATGAAAAAATCTAAAGGGAAGCCAAGAAACTAGTGTTGGGAGCTGAGAACTGCCTCTGGAGAACTCTAATGTTATTGTCAAGGTTTTTCTTTCCACACAACTGGACTGGGATCCCAACACACCTGAAGTTAAGGGTGTCCCTTAACCTCTTTCACTGGTCTCTGATGGGTGGTCTCCAGGCAGCTGCTTGCTTGGTGCCCTACAAGTTTGTCTAAGGTGGGTGAAGGGACCCAAGGGCCCACAGAGTCCCCCACAGCTTTCCTAGAAAGGCTTCAGGAAGCATGTAGGACATCCCCTCCCCTCCACATAGATCCTGAAGCCCCTGAGAATAGGATAACTATTAACATTGCTTTTGTAACTCAGTCTTCACCAGATTAATGTCTTGATCAAATTTGTTAAGGATCACTTAGCCACAGTACAATTAATGGTTCTGAGGCAACGGTAACAACCTTTGGACTCATCTCAAGGGGGGAATGAAGGGACCAAACTGATGCCATGACAGGCTTTAGTAAGGTGCCGCCCTGACTAAGCCTAAGTTTTGATTTCCTGGAGGGGTGGGCTCTCAGAGCTGAGTCAGTTCCTGGAGATATGCCCAAACATGCCTAGGCATGCCCAGACATGTCCCTTTCACCCCAACCAATCAAAGATGTACAAATGTAACTGCTGCTTGTTTAGCCAATCATGTTAAAAGATTACCTAAACAGCCTGGAATTCCCCCTAGCTGTGTTTAAAAGGGGCCTGTATGCTCCTCTGGAGGTTGCCATTTTGTATGAATGGTAGACCCCTGCATGCTGCCTGATTCTACAGAATAAACGTTCTTTGCTTTTACATACTTTTTGACTCTGGGGTCTTTTTACAGCAATTTTTGGACCCTTAACTGGATGTTCCTCTCCAGTGCGAAAATTCCCATTGATAGGACTGCTAATAAAAAGAGGAAGGTCAACAAAAGTAAACTGTGCAAAAACAAAAACTTAGATAGAAGCCCTGTGTGGAGACTGGGAAACAGACACATGGAAGGATTTCCTAACACTAATGCATTTTCAAAACCCCAGGAACTTCCACCCCTTCCACTGACTTGGCACATAATGGCCCCAAGAAGCACAGGACTATGTCATAAACCAGCCGAGGCTCTGGTGTGAGGGAAGCACACAGTGGCTAAGGTAAGTAAAATCATAGGCAACCTCCCCCACCCCACCCAGTCCTGGACATCAGAAAGCAAATGATAGAAAATGCAGTCGCCTAGCATACCATAAAGGAGGATGTACCTAAGGGACTGAGATGCCAGAGTACTAAGTGTGGCTGAGGATGAGGAAACTCCTATGAGAACAGATTAGCAGACACACAGACTCAGTAGGAAGGCATTCTGGTCTAACATGTTAACCTGCATAGAAGTTAGTAGCTTGCCATCTTTCCACTTGCAGAGTTAGCTACAAAAGACAGTCTAGTAAGTGGGGAAAACAAAGTAAATTCAACAAAGAACAAATATTGACTGATGATATAATATTTTATTCAACTTTATTTGATATTTTTATTTTTGTATTTTAATTCTTCAGTTGTTTTATTTTAGGTTTTATGTTGCCTAAATAGACTTTTAGGACTATTACTTCTTTTTATGTACCAATTCTATAGTGTTTCTCTATTCTCATACCTTTAATTCATATTTTTTTTCTCTCTGTAGCTCCTCCAAATTCTCACAACTTTCCTATCATTGAAACCAAAAATAATGAAATGGTTGAACTTGCAGAAAAAAAATCCTACTTCTGAAAATGTTCAAACACATGAATGACATAAAAATTCATACAGCATTTATATTAAAAAAAGCTAGAAATATGGATGAGGTCAGGGATGTGTATTAAAAAAATTAAAAAAGAGTGACCTCCTTCTTGCAGTTAGCATCCCATTGCTGGCAGAAAACACCAGAACCAAGAGCAGCTTGTGGGATAAAGGATTTATTTTGGCTTACAGGGTACAGGGAAAGCTCCATGATAGCAGAGGAAGATGATGGTATGAGCATAGAGTGGTATGAGCATGGAGGTGTCCTAGCCAACAGCATCTGATGGACAACAGCAGCAGGAGAGTGTGCAAAACACTGGCAAGGGGAAGATGGCTATATCAACCATAAACCCTCCCCCAATAATACAGTGCCTCCAGGAGGATCAAATTTTCAAATTCCTACCAGCTAAGGACCTCACATTCAGAACACATAAGTTTACAGGGGACACCTGAATCAAACCACCACATTCCTTTTCAGAATTGTGAGTATTAAACTTCTGACTGGATGAGGAGTCCAGGTATAAGCTAGGATGTTGGAGGGGATGGAGTCACTAAAGTGTCCACATGAGTGGACTTTCACAGCATGATGGTGATAGTCGGGCATGGTGGCGTGTGCCTTTAATTTTAGCACTTAGGAGGTATAGGTAGGAAGATCACTGTGAGTTAAAAGCCATCCTTGGACTACAGAGTAAGTTCCAGGTCAGCCTGAGTCAAAGTGAGACCCTACTTGGAAAAGACCAAAAGAAAGGAGGGGCTGGGCTTAGTAGGAAGGTCAAAGGGGAGCTGGGCTGTGTGTCACCATGAGATGGTGGTGAGCCCTGGCTTGCATGCCAAGGATAGATGTTATTCCGGTTTACCTTCTTAGGAGGGAATAAACCAGCAGAAGGTTAGAGGGGAGCAGGGCTGAGCACCATTGTGGAACAAGGCTGAGTGTCAGACTTGCACACCGGGGCTTGATGCCATTCTGGGCAACTGCCTAAGAGGGAACTAACCCAGTGGGAGGTCAAAAGTGAGTAAGGCTGCATGCCACTGGAAATGAGTCTGATCCCTGGGCTTCTGCTCTAGGGCTAGATGCCATTCCAGAGCGCCTGACTGGGAGAGAAAAAACTGGCAGAAAGTCAGGAGAGCAGGGCTGCATGTCATTGTGAAACAGGACTGAGCTCTGGGCTAGATACCATTCCAGGGCACCTGAGTGGAAGAAAGAGAAAAAGCCAGTGGAATGTGAGTGGCAAGTAGGGCTGCATGTCAGTGTGAGATGGGGCTGAGCATGGGGGATTCTGCACCAGGATTAGGTGCCTGGGAGGGAACAACCAGGAGAAGGTCAGCAGCAAATAGCCAACCAACTTGGATTCTACTTCTCACAACAACTTTGCAAGACTCCCTACCCCTAGGAAAAACAAATCTGAATAAGGGATGAAACAGAATAAAACTGTGTACTGCCTTCAGCATTCAGGAGAAGCTCCAAAAATCCAGGTAGGCAATAGGACTGGAAGAATAGCACCAAGCTTGCACACCAGGCAAGCAAGTTCTCCCAAAATCTTACCCAGATTTGCTAGGAGGTAGCACACACAAGTACACTTGTTCAGGTTCAAGACCATCCATCCCAATCCAGTGGATATCTTCAATCCCATACCCACAATAATCAATTTAGACCAGGCCAACCAACACAGGCTATACAAGAGCAGCTACTGATGCATCCTTAGTATGATAACTGATCTCAAGATGGGCAGATGCCAACACAAAGCAAACAACATATGACACCCATCAAATTGATCCCCACTCATATTACTTAGTCCCACAATGGAACCATTCAATGAAAGCTTAGAGGAAACCCAAGACATAGAATCCCAAAATAAATTCTCAACAAGTATTTTAAACAAATTTAACGAGACCATGAACAAATGGCTGGTTGAATGGTAAGAAACCGGACTAAGAGTAATCAAAAAGGAACTCCAAGAATGGATGTCAGAAATGGAAGAAAATGGGCACAATGAATTCAAGTTAAAAATCAAATATTGGCTCAATGAAGTGGAAGAAATCCAACAAAAACAAATCAAAGCATGGATGAAGAAAATGGAAAAAAAAATGAACAAGAATATCTCAATAGATGGCTGAAGGAAACCAAACAGAATCAGGAAATGGTATTCCATAAAGGGCTTAATGAAATAGAAGACAAACAAAAAGATACTAACAGGAGGCTAAAGGAATTTGGGAGAACCAACAAACAAACAAGCTCATGGGCAAATGGAATAAGCTCAATGAGGACATATCCAAATGCAAGAGTGAACTCCAAGAGAGAATAAAATGGTCAAATCAAGAAATAAAAATGAAGCCAGGTATGGTGGCACATGCTTTTAATCCCAGAACTCAGGAGGCAGAGGTAGGAGGACTGCTGTCTTTCAGACCAGGTTGAGACTACATAGTGAATTCTAGGTCAGCCTGGGCTAGATGCCATTCCAGAGTGCCTACCTCTAAAAACCAAAAAAAAAAAAAAAAAAAAAAAAAAAAAAAAAAAAGAAATTCAAGCAAGATATGGAAATGTTAAAAATAAAACATAACAAAATAACAAAATAACAAAATGAAAATGCAATAACCCTCTTAAAAGTCTCCCAATAAAAACCTTACAACAGAGTAGACCACATGAACACATTGAGGACAGAATTTCAGTACTCCAGGACAAGTCAAAAAATAGGTTGGGACTCCAAGAACATTGTCAAGTTCAAAAACATATGTGAACAGAATATGAGGGAAACATTGGGACACTTTAAAAAAATCCAAGAGATTCTCTCATTAGAAAGGAATCCATACCTGGAACTGTAACCAAGTCAGAATCCTATGGATACCAAGATTGTATACTACAATGAGATGTTCCCACTAGTCTTTGGCCTAAAGAGAGGCTACATCCATCAATATCTCTCACAATTAGCAATGCTTATCCCATTTAACCTATGCTGACCTCATTCTCCATTGGAGAAACTGTTTTTCTTTTTGAGAAGGCAGTAAGAACTGAGGAGATAAACCACCCTCACACATCAGCCAAGGCTCAGGTGAAATAACAGAGGAATAGGTGAGTGCTGCTTTAATGGTGAACCTGACAACCATTGCCAGGGTGACTGAGACAGATACTCAGAATACTTATCACATACCAAAGTAGAAATGTGCTGAGAGCACAACAGTAAAATAGACTTTAAACACACCCATCATGGCTCAGGGAATTTTGTGAAAGAGGGAGTGGAAAGATTGGAAGGACTATGAAGTAGAAGGGAATGTCTAGAGGCATTTCCACCCTCCCTTACAATGACTAACTTCTGCATCTCAAATCATAATCCACAGAACCATTTTGAATACCAGAAATTCCACTGAGGAGAGCCCTCATTGGAATGGGGTCAGGGAGGAAGGAAATGATGGTACCAACATATAATGTGTCCATGTAATGTTTCTACTTAATAAAAAAAATATTTGGATCATAGGCCTACAGAAAGAGTACAAAATAAAAGCCAAGGGCATAGAGAATATCTTCAACAAAATTATTGAAGATTTTTTTTCTAACCTTATAAAAATAGACAAATCTACGTATAGGAGGGGCACTGTGATGGTTAAGTTTGCCTCAACTTGATCTGTTTAGGAATCCACAGGCATTCCTCATAAGTGTGTCTCTGATATTGCCTGTAGGAAGGATTAACTAAAGAAAGAATCCTTCCCCCAGGGTGAGCCCTTCCCCCAGAGTGGGCTGTCCCTCTAGGAGGAGAAGGCTGGTTCATCTAATGAAGCTCTGGGAAGGAAAGTATCCTCTCCTCCCACCTGGCTGCAGGTGCTGCTTGCTGTTCTCTACTCACTGCTCGCTGCTTGCTGCTTTCCAATGTGGATTGAAGAACAGTGTCTCTCCAGGACACCTCCAGGTCTTCAGTGCCAGACTGGGACTACTAAGGCATCCAGCCTTGTTTACTGAGCAGCTACCAGATTCCTTGACTCTTGGGCCTGCAACCTGCTATTGCTAGACTGTTGTAAACTAATCCAATAAATTCCCTTTTAATACAATTCCTTCTATCACTCCTGTTCCTCTAGAGAACACGACTAATACAGGCACAGAACACCAAATCAACAGGATCAGAGAAGAGACATCCCATGGCACATAATAATCAAAACATTAAACACAGAAAACAAGGATGGAAACTCTTAAAGCCAGAAGAACCTAGAATGAAGTACTTCAAAAGCTAAAAGATCATGGCTGCTGCCAACCTAAAATACTGTACCAGCAAAATTATTCCTCATGATAGAAGGCGAAAGAAAAACCTTTCATAATATAAACCAGCATTATGATTACATGAGCACCAAGACAGCCCTACAGTGAATACTTTATGAAATATCCCATACTGAAGAGATGAACCAACATGTGCATAAGGAAAGAAATAGAAACAATCAGAACTAGAATGGACATAAAAGAATGTAAAGACCAAGAAAACACCAAACTCTGCAAAATGTTTAATATGTCAGGGATTAACTCACACCTCACTAGTATAACTCTGAACATTAATGCACTAAATCCCCCACTCAAAAGACACAGATCTACAGTCTTGATCAGGAAGCTGGATCCATCCATTTGCTGTCTACAAGAGACTCCCCTTACAAGAAAGGATAAATATCACCTTAGAGTGAAAGGATTGAAAAGGGTACTCTCAGCAAATGGAAAAAAAAAAAAAACCAAGCAGGACTAACTGTACTGATTTCTGATAAAATAGACTTTAAACCAAAAGTATTCAAAAGAGATAAAGCAGGCCACTTCATATACATTAAAGGAAAAAATTCAGCAAGAGGATATTACAATCATAAGCTTATATGCACCAAGCACAAGTGCACTTATTTTTATAAAGCAAAATTTACTAGACAATAAAACACATGAATACTAAGACAATAATAGTAGGTAACTTTAATACCCCACTCTCATTGTTGATACCAAGGAGTGATGTCAAATGCTGTTAGACACCTGTGTAGAGTGGGCCTTTTGGAGTTGATTTTCAAAAGGAATGTGGAAGGATTTGAAACCATGGCCTAAGAGATGTCTTTCAGGACTGTAAATACAGCTTGATGGACTATTCGGGTTAGAGTTGAAAGACCTGAATGCTGTTAGAGCTATGGGCTGTGAGGTTTGGCTGATAATGGTGAGAAAGCTTTGCTTGGACTGGGCTAGAAGCAGTTTATGTGAGAGGCTTGCTGTTATGCTCATGTCCTGAGAACTTGTGCAGGGTTGCTTTGCATAGAGACAGACTGATGTGAGCAGAGGGATATGGCACAGAAAAAAATGAAATCTTTGGGCCAAAACTTCTGCCAGTTCAAGTGCAATTGTACGAGAGATTACAACCTTTGAGACTGGGGCAGCTGACATCACTGGAACTTCAGAAAAAATGCAGAGTCTTTTGAAAAAGCCTGAATGCTGAAGGTGTGTCCTGTTCTTCAAAGTCTGTTTTATTCCCCCCTGGATTAACAAATTTGCACTCCACCTGTCATTATGGAGAAATGCAGGAAAGAGAGGGTCATGGAATTTGCAACATGGTCTTGTGTTTTTGAAACAGTCATGGGCAGTGTGAAGCAGATTTGCTGGATGCCTGCATGGAGACCCGATGGAGCTATAAGGATGAACTGAAGGATGCAGTGGAGACCTAGTAGAGATGCCAGGACCATGAGATGGCTGCTAAGGAAAGCTGTGAGCCACAGATGAAGTTTTCAAGGACTGTGATTAGCCTAGCTGGAGGGAATTGGAACTCTGGAGACTTGTTGCTGGTTAGAATTACCAAACTTGGAGATTTGGCACTGACTAGAGTCATTAGACTTGGAGTTACAGAGTTTGATGTTTGCCCTGTTTATATCTTGTATTTGCTGAATATTTCTTTCTTTTCTTTTCTTTTCTTTTTCTTTCTTTCTTTCTTTCTTTCTTTCTTTCTTTCTTTTTTTTTTTTTTTTTTTTTGAGGTAGGGTTTCACTCTAGTCCAGGCTGACCTGGAATTCACTCTGTCTTCTCAGAGTGGCCTTGAAATATTTCTTAGCTATATCCAATGCCATCTTTTACAGTGTAATATTTATTCTGTGCCATTATGGGTTTTTGGGGGGATGTTTTGGTATTATGGCACAGTTAAAAGACCTTGTATTATGGGGATGTTTGAACATCATTAGGATTGATTTAAAAAACTATGGGAACTTTAAACAGGACTGAATGCATTGCATTTTACATTGATGGTTATCAGTTTATGGGGTCCAGGGGCAGAATGTGGTGGTTTGATTCAGGTGTCCTCCATAAACTTAGGTGTACTCAATGCTAGGTTCCCAGCTGATGGAGATTTGGAAATTAACGCTTCCTGGAGGCAGTGTATTGTTGGGGGTGGGCTTACGGGTGTTGTAGCCAGTTTCCCCTTTCCAGTCCTTGGCACACTCTCCTGTTGTTATTGTCCATCGTATGTTGGCCAGGGGGTGATATACTATGTTGAAAGATTGGTGAGAGTAGGCACCCAGTCTTGTTCTAGACCATAATGGGAATGCTTCAAGTTTTTCCCCATTTAGTGTGATATTGTCCTTTGATGAATTATAAATAGCCTTTGTTATGTTGAGAAGGTTCTATTTTGGAGAAAGTTCCCTCCATCCCCCATCTCTCCAGTGTTTTAATGATGTCTGGGTGTTGTATTTTATCAAAGACCTTTTCTGGAACTTGTGTTTAAGTTTATTTATGTGGTGAATTACACTAATAAATTTCTGTATGTTGACCATACCTGCATCCCTGGGATGAAGCCTACTTGATTAAAGTGGATGATGGTTTTGATGTGTTCTTGAATTCAGTTTGTGGGGAATTTATTGAGAATTTTTGCATCAGGGTTCTTTATGGAGATTAGTCTATGATTTTCTATTTTTTGTTGCATCTCTATTTTGTTTAGCTATTGCAGTAATGCTGGCTTAATTAGAGTTTGGAAATGTTCCCTTTCTCAATTGTGTGAACTAGTTTGAGAAAAAGCTGTTTTACTTCTTGGATAAAAGTTTGATAGGAATCAGCAGTGAATCCATCTAGGTCTGGCTTTTTTTTTTTTTGGAGGGGGAGATTTTTGATTATTTCTTCAATTTCATTAGAAATAATAGGCTTCTTTAGGAAGGCTCTCTGTTCTGGATTTAGTTTTAGAAGGTTATATTAGTCAAGAAATCCATCCATATCTTCTAGGTTTTCCAATTTTGTGGAATATAGGTTTTTGAAATATGCCTTGATGGTGCTTCCAGTTTCATTAGTATCAGTTGTAATGTGTCCATTTTCATTTCTTTTCCTTAAATAATACTTTTATTTTTATATTTGAGGGGGGCAGGTAGACAGAATGGACATACCAGGGTACCAGCTGCTGCAAATAAACTCCAGATGCATGTGCCACCTAGTGCATCTGGTTTACATGGGTCCTCAGGAGTTGAACCTGGGTCTTTTGGCTTTTCAGGCCAGCACCTTAACCACTAACCCACATAATTAGCTCTCCATTTTCCTTTCAAATCTTGTTAATTTGAGTATTCACTTTTGTTCTTTTAATCAACTTGTCTAGTGGTTTATCAATCTTTTCTATTTTTTCAAAGAAGAAGCCATTTGTTTCATTATACAGATTCAATGAAATTCCAATAAAAATTCCAGCATATTCTTCACAGATAGAAGAAGTAGTCTCATAATTCTTATAAAAGAACAGAAGGCCTTGAATAGCCAAAAATATCCTCAACAAAAGAAATATGTCTGCAGGTATCACCATACCTGATTTCAAGATATCCTACAAAACTGTAGTAAATAAAGCAGCATGTTACTGACACAAAACCAGACACAGATCAATGGAATAGAAGAACCATCTCTAAATTCAAGCAACTACAGCTGCCTAATCTTTGACAAAGGGCCAAAAATACACACTGCAGAAAAGACAGCTCCTTCAACAAATGGCGCTGGAGAAATTGGATAACCACACAAAAAAGAATGAAATTAGACCCATTTTTTTCACCCTGAGCAAAAGTCAACTGTAACTAGATTAAGGACATAAAACTCTAAAACAACTTGAAGAGAAAGCAAGGATCAAACTCCATGATATAGTTGTAGGGAAGGACTTTCTGCTCAAGACACTGGTAGTACAGGAAATTAAATCTACATTCAATCACTGGGACTCATGAAACTAAAAAGCTACTGTACAGACAAGTAAACCATCAACAGAGTCAAGAGACATCCTATAGAATGGGCGAGGTCATAGTAGCCTGGACCCCTGGCAAAACTTGGGTCCCAGACTGGCAGGAGTAAGGCCCCTCCCCACTCTTGGGGGTTGCAGTGAGCCTGGGACCCCCACCAGAACCCCCAAGACCAGCAGGAGGAGGGCTGCTCCCTGCACCCCATCAACTCCAGGGTGCCTGGTTGCCCTGATAAGACTTAAGCTTTGCTCAGTCCTGACCTTTGTCCACTTACCTAGGAAATTCCCAACTACCTTTACACAGCCCCATTCCCCTATGACTCATATCCTATACCTCTTCCTGCCACTATGTATATCACATGACTCTTTCCCTAAGTGCTGGAATGAACATCCCTATATGCCAACTAGGCATCAGCAAACAACCTTTGAACCCACCAATCCCCTGGGGAACCTCTTCCTACTCTCTCTCTCAACAGCTTATAAAAACCCAGTTCCTTGTTGAATAAACGAAAGCTGGTCTCTGAAATTGTCTCCTGGGTGTTTCTTTCTGTCACACTCATGGCACTTGAGACCCTGTTCCACTGTTGCCTGGATGCCCCTGGGACACCGAGGTGACATGGCCCCAGGATGACCATGTAGCAGACAGCTTCAGGTTTGCTGAGATGGCCTTCCAGACCGGGCACAGTTATGGAGGAAGGGATATTATTTATTGAAGCTTACAGATCCAGGGGAAGTTCCATAATGGCAAGAGAAGTGGCCTGCTCTCCACAGGGCCAAGCAGAGAGAGAGAGAAACCAACCAGCCACCGCAGCACACAGAGCAAAACTACAGCCAAAAGGTCACACAGCACACTTCAGGAACTCCTGCTAGGCACATTTGCATATCTTTACAATGGAATCTCAAACCCACACCATTAACACCTTAAGATCAGCCCCCAGTGACATTGCTTTTAGCAAGGTGATTGCAGATGCAAACTATAACTAATAAAACACTGAATATATTGGGGGACATATATTCAAACTACCACAGACCAGGATCCACATTTTCAGAAATATGGATGGAGTTGGAAAAAAATCATTCTAGATGAGATTATGCAGGCACAGAAAGAAAAAAAAATGCTGCATGTCTTCTCTCATCTGGAGTTCCTAACTAGGATCTATTGGAGATGAGTACAAATGGCAGTAAGCAGCAGGAATATGGGTATAAAACTAGAATGAGACAGAGAGAGAAGAAAGGAGGAGTCTCTTGACAGGCTAGGGGAGGGACAGATTATCAGGGTGGGAGGGGCTTGGGGATTAGAGGTAGGGAGGGTGTGGAGGGAAATACACAAAAGTTAAGACAACATGAATTAATTGCATGGAAACCCTCATTCTGGTATTATATCATCCTATTAGATATAACTACCAGTAAAGTGAGAGGGGAGACAGTCCAGATAGAAGGTGAAAAAATCTTAACCTTAAAGCCATGGACTCTGGCTGGTAATTCCCAGGCCCAGAGTTGGCTTGCCTACCCCGCACCCTGTGTACTCTTGGCCAGGGAGACCCATGAGGTTCCCAAAACAATGTACGCCATTGCAAAAACAATTGATTACCTGTGAGAGCTAAAAGGTAAGCATCTATTGCTGAAAACAACACAGGCTGTGGTCACAGGACATCATGCTGGAACCAAAGGGAAACTAGCTTCCTCTTGGCTAGCCTGTATAATTCTGGTGAGCCCTATGGGATCCACTGACGGACAACAGTCACCAACAGATGAATAAGTAGGGGACCCTGTAGACTATGAAATCAACCAGCCAGACAAGAAGTACATGCTTGTGTAATAGTGGCACACAGCCTATGCAGTTAACCAGCTGTTCTCTGATTGGACATTAGGCCCCTCCGTGGGACACATCTCATATCTAGTACTGGAAACCAAATCAGAATCACATGGTCAGGAAACTCAGCTATCAAAGAGAAGCTCCCACTTCTCTCTGGAATGGAGGGCTTGCACACCAAAAAACCTCCCAAATAACTTTACGTACCCTATTTAACCCAAGCTGCTCTTTCTTTTGGTTGGACAACCTGTTTAATTTTGCAGATGGTAGAGAAAATGGAGGAGAACCAAGATCCATTGCTAAGGCAAGAAAATAGCCTACTACCCATCATGAGACATGCCACCTCTACCACATCTGCAGGGCTCAGGAGAAATTTCAAGGGAAAAAGCAACATGAACACTACTCTTACTGGTAGTCTGACAACCAGCTCCAAGGTAGGGGACATGAAAGACATGATGATCAAGAAAAACCCATCAAAGAGGAAATCCAGAGGCTACAGAGAACTCAACACTAAATCAGACCTACCAACTGGGGTGCCATGGCTCAGGGAACATTGTGGAAGAGGGAATGGAAATATTTTAAGAGCCATAGAATGGATAGTAATACCCTGAGGCATGGTCTTCCCACTACTCCATTGGGAATGACTGAGGCCTTCATGGCCCCACAGTTAGTCCCCTAACTCCACTGATGAGGACCCCAGGTAAACAGGGACAAGGGTGAGGGAATAAAAGTATAACCTGTTTTTTAAAAGCCAGAGAGATCTCAATTAAATAACTTCATCCTCATTTTAAGGCACTGGAAAAACACAAATAAGCCAAATGCTCTATCAGTAGATGGAAATGAAATAATTAAGATCAGGGCAGAAATACAATGGAAATAAAAACTATACTAAGTGAGGCAACTCAGGCCCAGAAAACCAAATGTTGCATGGTTTTTCTCATATTTGGATTCTAGCTACAAATGTGTATACTTGTGTTGTGAACTGGAACCAAAAATCGGTAGCAGAGCCCAGTAAGGTAGAAAAAGGCTGTAAGGAAGGGAAGAAAGGGAAGAACTTAAAGGGATGGCATTGCATATATGTAAGTAGAAGAACAGATTACAAGTTGTGGAATGGCCTAAGCAAGGCCAAGTGAAGAGATTGAGTAAAAGAAGGGTGGGGAGAGGGTCAATCACAATTCAAGATATTCTGAATAAGACATATGAAAGACTACTTTTTTGGATAATAGCACATCCAGAAGCCATAGATTATTACTAGAAAAATTTCAGTGCCAGGGATGGGATACTTTCTAGTGAGACGTTGGCTAGGGAGGTCCCTGTTTTCCCCAAAACATTACAGGCCATTGTTGAATCTTTTGGTTTCCCACCGAGAATAGATGGTAAGACCCTATTGCTGAAGATTCCACATACTTGGACTGCATGGTCACTAAGAAATCCTGATGGAGCTGAGCTGAAAACCTCCTCCATGTAGACCAGCTGACAGAAGCTGGAGAAAGCTATGATGCATGCAGTTCCATGGGACATAGAGAAATCAGCAATGTAGATACTCAACAGTGGACAATGAAAGCCTTAAATTTAGCCAGGAAGGCCAAATGAGTCAATGGGTGCAATAGTGTCATGTCTATTATGTGGGAAACCAACTGCTCTCTAATTTGACTGGGGTCCAGTCACTGTAACTGTACTTCCTCTCAGGAGGGTAACTTTGAATTTGAGGTCACTCTGAGAGTACATAGTGAATTCCAGGTCAGCCTGGGCTAGAGCGAGAACCTACCTTGAAAAGCCAAATTAAAAAAGAGGAGTGCTGGCATAGTTGTGCACATCTCTGCTTACTGCACTTGGGAGACACAGGCAGTATGATTGTGAGTTTGGGGCAAGTCAGGGATACAGAGTGAGACCCTTTGTCAAAACAACAAATAAGACAAACACCAAAACTAAAACAAGAAAAGATTTATTATTATTATTTATTATTATTATTATTTAGACAGAGTCTCATGTAACTCAGGCTGGCCTCACTGTGTAGCTGAGGATGGCACTGAACTATGATTCTCCTGCCTCCAGCTCCCAGGTGCTGGGATAATAGACATCATGCCTGGCTTTATACAGTGCTAAGGATAGAACCCAGGGACTCAGGCATGGATGTAAGCACTCTACCCGTGACCTTTATCTCTAGCCTTAAAAAGAGACTTGGAAAAGTATTCTTTTCTCCCCCCCCCTCTCTCTTGATTATAATGCCAGTGAGAAGGAAATCCTCACATATCCTACAAATGGATTTTGAAGCATTATTCCTATATGGCATATTACTTTTCTTCACTGAATGCCTTCCAAATGCATAACTCAGTAAGATCCACATAGACTACAAGGCCCAGGGGAAAGTGCAACTTTCAAAGGGGTGGCTTTCTTTGAGTAATATCTTTTCTTCTTTGTTTGATTTTTTTTTTTTTTGAGAAGCTTCTCATGTAGCCCAGGCTTCTTCAAACTCACTATGTAGCCAAGGATAACCTTCTGATCCTCCTTCCTCTGCCTTCCAAATGCTGGGGCTACAGGTGTGAGCCGCCATGCCTGCTTTATGCAGGGCTGGGAATAGAACCCTGGGATTGATGCCTGCTAGGCAAGCTCTCTACCACCTGACCTACAGCCCCAGCCCTCTTTGAGTCACTTCTTGCCTAGACCCAAGGATGCTGAGGCAGAAGCTCTTAGGTGATTGCCTCATTAGCAAGTTGTTATCCTGCCTGGGCATAAAAAAGAGGAAGCTAGCCTCCAATAATGATAGCCTTGGGTGCACATCTGGCAGTTCAGAAGTATCCAGCAAAGAGTTAGTGCTTCTCACTTCTGTTCCTCCAGCTGCCATGTTCACAGTGTTTGTTGTCATAGATTTGCAGAGATCAAAGCACGATGGTAGTTGGAAATCCTCCTCCAGTTGCTCCATTGGTGTGCTTGCACTAAGAAATAAAATGAGTAATGCCAGCACGCTGCACCTTTGAACATGAACAGGTAACTCAACCTTTATTTTTATGTATGAATTTATTTGTTTTTGAGACAAGATCTCATATAATACAGACTGTTCTTGAACTGATTATATAGATGAAGCTTTGAATTTCTGATCCCCCTGCATCCTTCACCTAAGTGCTGGGATTACAGGGATGTATCCTTAAACCCAGTTTTGTAAGCAAACACCTTTTACCGCTGAGCCAGTTGCTCAGCCTCAGTTATACTCTTCTTTGAACCTTTTCTGTACTCAGCCCCTTTGTCTATAAGCAAAGAAATATGACAGTTATTCCCTCATAAACTTGTGGGGTTTAAATGAAATGATTCACAGATCATACATGACAGTACCTAACAAAATGCTTGATACATGCTAAGTACCTAATAATTGATAGATGTTATAATTGTTACTGCATTTTTTTTTTTTTTTTTTTTTTTTTTTTTTTTCAAGGTAGGGTCTCACTCTAGTCCAGGCTGACATGGAACTCACTCTGAAGTTGCACACTGGCCTTGAACTAACAGTGATCCTCCTACCTCTGCCTCCCAAGTGCTAAGATCAAAAGTGTGCACCATCACACCCGGCCTGGCTGTTATTGCTTTTTTTTGTTGTTGTTGTTTTTTCGAGGTAGCATCTCACTCTGGTCCAGGCTGACCTAGAATTAACTATGTAGTCTCAGGGTGGCCTCTAACTCTCAGCAATCCTCCTACCTCTGCCTCCCAAGTGCTGGATTAAAGGCGTGCACCACCATGCCCGGCTTGCATTTTTTAAATTAGTTTTTTTTTTTTTTCTGAGTTAGCACACAAAGTAATAGGCTTTGTTTTAGCACTTTCACACATACTTGGCTCTTATTCAATCCTATGTCACTTCCCTCTCTCATCCTTCAGATCCCCTCCTGCTGATTGCCTTCCTTCCATTAATAATCTCCCCTTTTCTTTCACAAGAATTCCATTATCCTCTATTTCAGTTCTTTCTCCTCTTCCTTAAGATCTATTATTTCCCCTTATCATCCCCTTTCTACTTTTTTGATTTACATACAAACACACACACACACACACACACTAAAATTTAAGAGAAAACATGGGTATTTGTGTATGTGTCTGATTTCTTTAGCTTGGCATGCTGATTTTCAGCTTTTCAGATTTTTTTTTTTTTGAGAAGCATTTATATTGACTTCCTATGGAAAGCCAGGTGGCACCAGTTTATGTCCTCTCCAGCAGTGAGTGTGTTCTTGTTTCCCCACATCTTCTCTAGCATTTGTTATCATGTTTTCTGACTGAGGCGGGATGGAATCCCAACCTAGTTTAACTTGAATTTCCTTGATCACTAAGAACAATGGACTTTTTTTTTCCAAATATTTATTTGCCACTTGTTCTGTTTAAAACTGTCCAGTTCACTATTGATTGGAAGATTTGGCTTTTAATTTTTACAATTATTTATGTAAAATCTAGATATTAATCTCCTGTGTGATATATAGTTGGCAAAGACTGCCTCCAATTTTATGCACTATCTCTGTATTGTGGCAATTGTTTTCTTTGCTGTGCAGCAGCTCTTTATTTTGATGTAATACCAGTGGTCAATTCTGTGCTATTAGGGATATTTTAAGAAAGTTTTTGTGGGTTGTAGAGATTGCTTGCTAGTTAAAGTTGCTTGCTTGCAAAGCCTGTTGCTTCAGATCTGATTCCTCAGTATCCATATAAAGCCAGGCACACAAAATGGCACGTGTTTCTGAAGTTTATTTGCAGTGGCTAGAGGTCCTGCTTTGTGTATTCTAATCCTCTCTCTCTTTCTCTCAAATAAATAAATAAAAATATTTAAGAAATGTTTTTGCCTATGTTCATATGTTCAAGTATTTCCTCTGTTTTCCCCTAGTAGTTTCAAAGTTTCAGGTCTTACATTCAGGAATTTGATCTACTTTGAATTGGTTCTTGTGCAGAGTGAAAATAGGGCTCCAATTCCATATTTCCACATGTGGATTTCCAGTTTTCTCAGAACCATTTGTTGAAGAAGTTATCTTTTTCTTCCAATATATATTTTCGACATTTTTGTCAAAAAATTAGGTGGCTGGAGCTGTGTGGTTTTATTTCTGGGCCCTATGTTCTATTCCATCACCTGCATGTCTGTTCAGTTTAGTATTATGTCACCTTCATTATTATGGTTCTGAAGTGTAATTTGAGATGGGCTTTTGTGATACCTCCAGCATTATTCTTTTTTGTTGGCTTTGTTTTTAGAGGTAGTGTCTCATCATAGCTCAGGCTGACCTGGAACTCACTATGTAGTCCAGGCTAGCCTCCAACTCACAGTGATCCTCTTACCTGTGCCTCCCAGTGCTAGGATTAAAGGCGTGCACCACCAGACCTGGCCAGCATTATTCTTTCTGTTTAGAATTTCTTTGGCTATTCTAGGTCTTTTGTTTTTCCACTTGAAATGCCAGGATTACTTTTTTTTCTTCTAGTTCCATGAACTATGTCACTGGAATTTTTATGGAGGTTACACTGAGTCTTTAGGTCACTTTCAGTACTATAGCCATTTTTACAATATTGATACTGCAATCCATGAGCCTGGGAGTTCTCGGCCTCTTTTCCTGTCTTCTCTATCTTCTTTCCTCAGTGTCTTAAAGTTTTATTATAGAGATCTTTCACCTTCTCCTAGATAGTTTATTTATTTATTTTCAAATGACTGTGAATTGAATATTTTCCTTATTTCTTTCTTGGAAAAGAAATTTGGAAACATGAAAAATTTAATATTGGTATAGAAAAACTTCTAATTTTTGTCTGTTGATTTTGTATTCTGTTACTTTGCTGAAAGTGCTTATCAGATCTAACAGTTTTCTGGTGTTGTCTGCATGGTCTGTTAAGTGCTGCCTGCAAATAGGGATAGTTTGACTTCTTCCTTTCCTGTTTGTATGGTTTTTTTTTTTTTTATGTTATGTTAAATACTATATTGTATAAGAAGAAAGAGAATTTGGATCCTTGTTTCATTCCAGATTTAGTGAAAAGAGTTCCACTTTTCCCTGTTCAGTATAAAATTAGCAATAAATTTTTTCTATGGTGCCTTTATTATGTTCTTTATAATTATTACATATAAAGCCAGGTCTTTAATTTAGGCCATCTAACAAAGCTTGTGCTTATAACAGCTTTGATGTGCTGCAAACGTTAAAGGTTATTCTAGCTCTAAAATGAGATTCTATGTTGCTAACTCATTTAAATGCTATTCTTTATTTGGGTTTTAAAATGTTTAGTGACAAAACATGTTATAATTTGGGGGAACAGCTGTATACTTTGTTTTTCTTTTGTGACATGGATAACTGAGAGCTCTTTATAAGTAAAATCAAGCTCTTTATTCTTTCTCTGGAAGAACCAAGTGGCTCTTTGCAAAGCAATGAAGTAAGAGTTGCATTATTACCCAATTGGATGAAATGCATGCCACTAGAAGGAATGAGATCCATAATCTATCTCATTCTCTCTCAATGGTAAAATGTTCTTGTACCTTAATTAAGAAAGAGAGAACATGAGAGTTCAATACGAGTCAAAGTTGGTCTTGTTGTGAAGCACCCTAATGGATTTTCACACCTGATTTCCATCTACAGATGTAATCAGTGAGAATGGAAGGAGTCTGTGAAGATAGCTCTTATAGACTTCAAGAAAGCTACACTCCGAATATCATAGTTAGTGTGGAGGTTTAGAAGAGCAAATCAATTTGTTCATCTTTGCTAGCAGGAGTATTAATCAATGTGATCAATATGACTACTTAAGAAGTGATATTTGGACATAAGCATTAGAAAGGGTGCCAGGTAGTGAACAGAGCATGTTAACTAACTTCTCCATTTAGAAGCAGCAGTGTCACCACACAATGTGATGCATAGCCATGCAATCATTATAGGGTGTTTCAAAGCTAATTTGTGCATTTGTGACAATCAAAACCAATACAAAATTGATTCCCTACATCAACCTTTCTAGGAATGATGCACCCAAGTATTATGTGTTTGTTGGAAATCCATATTTTCAATGCATTTTCCCAATTAATACTTATTGTTACACTGTATTAAATCTAAATAAAAATTATTCATACATTTTGCTATTCCAGTTGAAAGAACACAGCAAAATATTAATTGCTAAGTACTGAATGAAGGTGGGAGCTATATTGGAACAAGTATGAAAGAAATCATGGCATAACCCATAATTTCACAGAATTTACAAAATAGGATAAGTTCATGTACAAAGCAAATATGGAAATGAAGTTTGTAGGCAATCTGAGCTTGATCTTTGCAAACACTGTAGGAGTGCTGCCTGTAGCAGTTAGAAGCAAAATTTGTTGCACTCCTTCCTTTTGGCCTCTTGAAGTGTCTATGTGCTCCTTAATATCTTTTAACCAACTTGTTTTCTACTTAAACTAGCTTTATGTATTGTATTTTCAGATTTGCTTACTTAAACCAGCATTTTTGAAGGTGTTCATGGTTTAGTGTGTATTTTTTAACTTCCTTGCTAGTGGAGAACTGTTGAGACCTAGTGGTGAGAAAATATTTAGCCACTCAGAGCAAGAACAGCCTCAAATTACCCAAACCATGTCACCATGTAGCAGACTCATATTTCCTGCTGATTTTCTTTTATTGACAACTTCTATACTTACAGACAATAAACCATGATGTTTCCCTCCCCTCCCCCCATTCCCCATCAGAACTTCACTCTCCCTCATATTCCCTCCCTCTCTCCATTAGTCTCTCTTTTAATTTGATGTCATCATCTTTTTCTCCTGTTATGAGGGTCTTATGAAGGTATTGCTAGGCACTGTGAGGTCATGGATATCAAGGCCAATTTCTGCCTGGACAGTTGCATTGTAAGGAGTCATACTCTTCCTTTGGTTCTTACATTCTTCCCGCCATCTCTTCTGTAATGTACCCTGAGTCTTGGAGGGTGTGATAGAAATGTTTCAGTGATGGATACCCCTGTGTCCCTTCTTCTCAGTACTATGTTGCCTTTTGGGTCATCCCAGTGGTCATTGCCATCTGAAAAGAGAAGCTTCTCTAACCACAAGCAAGAGTAGCATTAATATATGAATATGCACATTAAATGTAGTGTTTCAGGGCAGTTTGGTTGAAATAATATATACATTTAGCCAGACAAGAGCAGGCTTTATACCCCTAAGGCTCATGACCTCCCCTGCCATAGAGTTTTGATTAGGTTTTTCAATACCAGGCATGTATTCCCTCCCATACAGCAGGCCTTCAGTCCAATTAAACAGCAGTTGGTTTCCCCCAGAGCAGACATGACATTATTGCACCTGTTCGGTCATATGGCCTATCTGGCCAAACTTGAGGTTTCCAGTGTCCACTGTTTTCACTGCTGATGATTTCTGTCTTCCATATGGCTGCATGCAGTGCAACTTTTTCCAGCTTTCAGTTGGCTAGTTTACAGGGAGAAGGTTTTCTGTTCAGCACCAGCTTGATTTCTCAGTGACCTTGCTGCTCAGGCAAGTGAGGTCTGCAACAATAGAGTCTTACCATCTGTTTCTCAAGGGAAACCAAGGGCCTTGGCAATGGCCTATAATGTTTTGGAGGCAATAGGGAGCTCCCTGGCCAACAACTCACTGGAAAGGTATCCCATCCCTGGCACTGAAAATTTTCTAGTAACAGTCTATAGCTACTGGATGTGCCATTATTCAGAAAAGTAGGTGTAGCAGACAGCTTTAGGTTTGCCTAGATGAACTTCCAGACCAGGCAGCTATGGAGGAAGGGAAATTATTTATTGAACCTTACAGATCCA
Organism: Orientallactaga sibirica; assembly: GCA_036365145.1. NCBI lineage: Eukaryota > Metazoa > Chordata > Mammalia > Rodentia > Dipodidae > Orientallactaga > Orientallactaga sibirica. The sequence continues at coordinate 59,169,905 of JAEOAD010000003.1, read as the reverse complement.
GGGAAAGTTCTATAATGGCAGAAGAAGCGGCCTGTCTTCACAGGACCAGGCAAGAAAGCAAAGCCCCCAGCCACACAGCACATAGAGCAAAACTACAGCCAAAAGCCCAGCACACTTCAGGAACTCCAACTAGGCACACTTTGCATATCTTTACAATGGAATCTCAAACCCACCATTAACACCTTAAGAGCCATCCAATGACATTGCCTCTAGCAAGGTGACTGCAGATGCAAACTATAAACTAATCAAACATTGAATATATTGGGGGGTCATATATTCAAACTACCACACTCCGCTCCTGGCCCCCAATAGATTTAGTTCTTGGCCCCCAATAGATTTATAACTATCACACATTGTAAATTGTATTCAGTCCAATTTCAAAGGTTCTCACAGTCTTGACCAACTTAAGATAGTGAGTCCTGTAAAATCAAACAAGTTAAATACTTTCAACATGTAAAGGCACAGAGTAAACATTTTTAACTGGTATAAGGCATAGCAAGGAGAGACTAGAATAATGCAAACTCAGCCACCATCAGCAATCATCAAACTTCTGGAGTTCAAGTTCAATATAACCTGAGACTGACAGTGTCCAGGTTTTCCAATTCCACCCCTCCAGCTCGGCAGAGTAGCCAGGGAAAACTTTCATCCCATGCCAACACTGCACTCCATGGTAGCCCTTTTGCACAGTCCTGCTATATCCAAAACATCTTCAGGTCTCCATGCAAACCATGGCCCATCTTCCAAAGGCTCTTCAAGCCTATTCCTGAGGGTCTTCATGCCCTGCCTCAGGCAGTATCTCAGCAGCGGCTCCTGGAACCGTGTGCAATTCATGACCACTCCATGCATTTTTCATGCTTCCAAAACTAATACCAGGTGTGCAGGACAAAGCCATATTCTTAATCCAGGAATGAAATAAAGCATACCCTTGAAAAGCAGATTCCTTCTCCATTCTATTCTTTCTAAAAGAGTTTGCATTTCTAACAGTCTTTCCTCAGGCATCCTCTCCATTGTTTTAATGTAAAGCAGTCGGGCCACCTTTCTTCCACCTTCCTTAAGATTGTTAAGGTGTTTGACAATAGCAGCTCCAGTAACCTAAAACCAGTCTCAGTGCCTCTGATTTTAACTTGCTTGAGGTTTTCCAACTTAAAATCTTAAATTTCTCAGTCCGGTATCTTTAGCTAAGCACATCAGTACATTACAAATTTCACCTTGATCAAACATTCTGGGCCTGGATAGTGGAACACAGCCATCCCTTATGCCAGTAGCCTAGTTCCAACAAAGTCCTCTGCAGTCTTTCCTTCCCCTTAGAAAGCTCATAAGCCAAGCCTTGAAGTTCAATACTGTCTGCACTTAGCATTCTCAAACTCTCATCAGAATAGTCCATCTTCAGTTGCAAGCACCAAGTCCATGCCCATTTCTCCAAAACAAAGGTTCCAAAAGACGAATATCCACGCGGTCAGGTTCATCTCACCCCACACTTCTCGGTAACTCTTTACTGTAACAGACAGCTTCAGGTTTGCTGAGATGAACTTCCAGACCAGGCACAGTTATGGAGGAAGGAATATTATTTACTGAAGCTTACAGATCCAGGGGAAGTTCTATAATGACAGACGAAGCGGCCTGCTCTCACAGGACCAGGCAAGAAAGCAAAGCCCCCAGCCACACAGCACACAGAGCAAAACTACAGCCAAAAGCCCAGCACACTTCAGGAACTCCAACTACACACACTTTGCATATCTTTACAAAGGAATCTCAAACCTACCACCACACCTTAAGACTGGCCCCCAGTGACATTGCCTCTAGCAAGGTGACTGCAGATGCAAACTATAAACTAATAAAACATCGAATATATTGGGGGGTCATATATTCAAACTACCACAGTAGGTTTACATAAGTCTTATTTAGAATATCTTGAATTTTGATTGACCCTCATTGCTGCCCTTCTTTTACACATTCTCTTCCCCTGGCCTTGCTTAGGCCTTTCTCCTGCCTGTATTCTGTTCTTCTACTTTCATATGTACAATACCATCCCCTTAAATCCTATAAAAAGGTTATTACAGGACATGAGCAAGATATCCTGCTGATTTTTTAAAAAGTTTATTTATTGGGCTGGAGAGATGGCTTAGTGGGTAAGTGCTTTCCTGTGAAGCCTAAGGACCATGGTTTGAGGCTTGATTCTGCGGTACCCACGTAAGCCAGATGCACAAGGTGGCACATGCATCTGGAATTTGTTTGCAGTAGCTGGAGGCCCTGGTGCACCCATTCTCTCTCTCTCTCTCTGTCTCTTTCTCTCTGTCTGTCACTCTCAATAAATAAATAAAAAATAAATTTTAAAAAATATTTATTTATTTGCAAGGAGAGCAAGAGAGGGACAGAGGATGTGCTCTAGGGCTTCCAGCTGCTGCAAATGAACTCCAGATGCATGTGCCACTTTGTGGATCTAGTTTTATCTGGGTACTGAGGAGTCAAACGTGGGCTGTTAAGCTTTTCAGGCCAGCCCCTTAACCATTGAGCAATCTCTCCAGCCCTGATTGTTTGGGTTTTAATTCTTTGTTATCTAAGTGAACCAGTTTCCCTTAAAACAAGATCATTTATATTTCCCCACATTCTTGGCTTCTGCATTACTTTGAGTATAAGTGTTCAGCGTCTTGGTTTCCAAGCATCTTTTGAACAGATGTCTTATGTTTAAGAAGTTTCACACATAAGACTGAGCTACTTAATGTGGAAGCCAACTTGACTTTCCCAGGCTCCAGATGCAACCTTTAACCAAACAACTTCTTTCCTTGGGTTGTGAAGAACCAGGACCCTGATGAGTTCAGAGGCAGTGATGTCTGATGATCCCTGGATAGTGATGTTATGCACAGATGCCATGTCCATCCAATGTGTGACAAGATGAGCCTCTATTGATGAAGTTCTGGGATACAACTTGAGGATTGTTCCATATGAGCCTATACAGCCACATGAAGCTAAAATTTTAAACAAACTCTTTTTCCTCCTTGAACTAGCTTAAGTGCATTATCTGAGATCATGCCAGATTTTGACTTCAGAGATTTAGTTTTCAATAGGCTTAGAAATTGGAAATATCAAGCTCAATGAGTCCTATCCATCATTAGGCATACTGTGATGTGATAAAATAGACAGTACCAAGTCCATGATTATCAGAAAAGAGACAGACAGGGTGAGAGGAGAAGTGAGAGGAAAATGTAGCTTGGAGCTTCACAATTCAGGATGTGCAGTGGAACACAGCTGGAACTGAGTCATGGATTCATTACTGACTACTGCTCTGAATCCAGTCATCTGCAGGTTCATTCTTTGATCTGTAAGGATGAAACAATTGTGTTTTGCTTGGCATATAAGGAGTGTTCAGAAGCAGTTCTTGTGGCACTGAAAGAAGGTATTCTCTGATATTTGGGATTCAATTAATACCAGAACTTCACTTAGCATTTAGGAATATGACTAGAGACAATATGATTAAGATAATCAGTGGGGGCTGGGGAGATGGCTCAGTATGCAAACTGCTTGCCTCACAAGTATGAGGACATGAGTTAAATCCCCAGTATCCATGTAAAAATGCCAGGAGTGGTGGCATGTGCCCAGAGCTGGGAAGACCACGACAGGAAGACCTTGGGGTTTGCTGGACAGAAAGTCTGACCTATTCAGTGAGTTCCAGGCCAGTAACATACCATATCTTCAAAAGGGTGAATGTCATTCCTAAGGATGACACCCAAGATTGTCTTCCAGCCTCCACACAAAGGATAGAATAACCAATGAAACAAACCACCCTAAAATCTCAGAAGCTTAATACCTTTATGGTTTATTTAATGCTTGGCAAAAGTCCAACTGCAGTTGGTCTCATCTCATCTATGTACACCTAAGGAACCAAGACCCTTCTCCTTTCAGCTCTTCCTTTTCCAGGTACTTGAAGCTCACTCATAATCTAACGATGGGAAGAAAAGAGTAGATGCATACATGTAGTAGGGATCTAGAAGCCAGGCCTGGAGATAGCATGTGTCACATATTATACATCCTGCTGAATTTAACTTAGCCTCATATAGTTGAATCTAAGTGCAAGGAATGCTTGGATATGTTGTATAGCCTTATACCCCAGAACAAATTAATGCAATTTTGTGAATGATTAGCTGATTTTTATCCCCTTATTTCACTCTTTATCTCGAAAAACAGCAGAATTGCAAAGCTAGAATAAAGCAGAGGATAGTATTTTATGATTTCAATCTGCTATAAGATTCTAGTATGTTTCATTTGGACAATGAGCACTAATTTCAGCCCATAGACATGTATTAGAAGACCTATCAGTGGTTCTCAGTTCTTGCAAATTTTCAGTAATTATGATAGCTGAATTTGGTTGTTGCCTTATGTTAGAGACAGGCCTTGCCTGAAAGTGAAAGGAAAGAATCCCAGGTTCTCTCTATTTAGATGGAAGAATATTAGCTACCAGAAACATAAATACTCATAATTGGACATTTAAATTTCACCATTAAAGAGAATTGACTGCATGGCCTAGCAAAACCAAACAGGCTAATGGAAGAACCTACCTTAGCTTTCTGGGTTGGGACTACATTTTGGTTTCATAAGTTGTACAGATTCAAGACCTGTAAATAATCATAATTTTTACTTTTAGCTATATCACTGTGATTTTAAATTTTAGCCTGTAAAATTTCATTACAAGAAATAAAAAATGATTAAAGAAAATAGCTAATGAAAACATAGCACCCATGAATTGCTACTTAACTTTGAAGAAATAAATGTGGATTCTTATGCAATCAACAGGAATGATACCAGTCAGATTTTTTTTAGTAAAAGTACCAAACTCATATTACATGTTCTCCACCTAAAGGAAAAAGAAGAGAAACCCACAAAGGTAAGAACCAATTTATGGTACCTTGTTGATTATTGTTATTGTGCTTGCTTTTGCATGTTAACACATTGGACATCATTTATTTTTCTTTCAGTTGTTAAAAAAAAATGCAAATGGAAAGGTCCCCAAACCACTGACAAATACATGTCATGAGTACTCTAATGAAGAGTGCTGATGGATCGTCCCATGCTCTGAGAATCCTTTTATTTAGTCACTGCTAGCATCGTTGATATGCTGGAATCATTAGTTGTGATAACAACTTTTAAGCATTTCATAGTAAGCTTTTTTGGCTTCACATAAACTATTAGAAGGAATGGGAAATGAATACTCAAAGTCAAACTTCATTGGACTTAAGCCTCAAGTCCTTAAGGCAGAGTTAGTCCCTTATCTCCTATGACTCATCATTGAAGGCAGACTTTAATGGGGCTGAGAGAACTGAAGTTGACAGTTCCCCTTGACACTTGGCAGGTCTCTTCTGTACCAGCTGTCTGGCTTCAGTTTGACCCCAGTGGCTCTAAGGGAATAAGTGAAGCTTTCCAGGCTTATGTAGAATGACTGGAGTTATACTGCAGACCCAGACAGAGACACTAGCAGTTTCTCTTTCTTGGGAGCAGCTTATCATCTTTGTCATTAAAAAGACACATTACAGCTAAATCTCCCATTGTTTACAATATGAAAGCAACTTGGGCTAGTTAAACTGACCTTCATTTGTCTTGTGTAGGCTGAGTGTGTTAAAAGCCTATTCTTGGGCTGGGGGAATGGTTCAGTGACTAAAGGTGCTTGCTTGCAAAACCTGCTGGCCAAGGTTCAATTCCTCAGTGCCCGCATAAAGACAGATACACAAAACTAATGCATGTATCTGGAGTTCATCTGTAGTGGGAGAGGCCCTGGAGCTCATTCTCTCCCTGCTTGTAAATAAAAATATTTTTTTTAAATAAATTAAAGTCTGTTCTTATTGGTGATCAGAATATGTTAGTCAAGGCCATGAAAGACTATAAGAGCTCTTATTGAGCTTGGTGAGGTGGTGCACATCTTTATTTCTAGTACTCTGGAGGCCTGGAGTACACAAGATCATATCTTCAAAAAAAAAAAAAAAAAAAAAAAAAAAAAAAAGCCAAGAGGCAAATAGTTTATACTCGTACACAGGCAAAACCAAAACAGAAATCCCAATATCTAAGAGACTGTCATACCGAAGTAGTTGACTGAACCCAGGAAAGCAAAATTAAGCCACAACTTCTTGGTATTGTGTGTGTGCAGGTGTGTGTGTGTGTGTGTGTGTGTGTGTGTGTGCATGCACGCATGCATGTGTGTGTGTTTAGGACAGAATAAAACTTCTGGTGTTATTCTTTAGGTACCATCCACATTTTTTTTTTCTTTAGACAGGGTCTCTCGTTGACTTGGAGTTCACCATTTAGACTATACTGGCTATCAGCATGCCTTTAGAATCTACCTGTCTCTGACTCCCCAACACTGGTATTACAAGTGGGTCCTATCAAACCCAACAATTTTTATATGGGTTCTCAGGACTGAACTCAGGCCCCCATGCTTGAAAAACAAGCTCTTTCGTAATGGAGTCATCTCCCCAATATCACTTCCTGGCATTTTTCCTATCTTGGAGCCATTTCTGCTTTAGAAACTTCTTTCCTAGATACATAAATTTTAGAAAGGAGAGAACAGTTCTTTAGAGAATTATATGTTAATTCTCATGTGTTCAATTTGTTATGAATAGAGATCACTATAGTACAGGGATCACTGACAAGTAATGTAGCTCCTTTATAATAACACCATTGGCGACTTCTGTGGACTGAATATTATGCCCTTCCCCAAGTCATGTTGAATTCTAACACTCAAGGCAATGGTATTAAAAGGCAGGACTTTTTGAATGTGACCAGATCCTGCTCTGAGCAGTCATGAATGATATTAGGGCTATTATAAATAAAAACCCAGGGTTGCTTTTCCACTTTCAGCAGTGAGAAGTTTCCATCTATGAACCAAGAAATGCACCCTCATCAGACACCAAATCTAATCCTAGACTTCCAGACACCAGAACTGCTTATGTATGAAACACCCAGTCTATAGCAGTCAGGACAGAGTTAGACATACTCCATGCATAAGCATTAAAATAGAAAGGTTTCTTGGAGTTATGTTAGGATGCTGGTGGTTTTCAAGGCAGATGAATGAATGACAGCTCTATGTATCATGGCCTCCAACTGCTGAGAGCTGTTCATCAACAAAGGGACCAGGTCAGTGTTTGAGTTACAGATGGATGAACTGCGTTGAAGCAGACTAAATTACATAGATAGCTGAACCAAGAAGCCAAGCTGGCAATACTTACAGACTGGGCAAAACCCAGGGTTATTCGCTTCCAGGGAGTTTTTATTTTATATATTTATTGAGTAATTGAATAATAGGTATGGAACTGTTTTTTAAGACCAGAAATTTGTAAAGTATGTTTATGGTACCCTGCTGTTCTCCAAAGACTTCTGGCTCTCTGTCTTTAGAACACATGGTAGAATGAGCCTTCCCTTCTGACAATGCAGTTGGATGTGGAAATATCCTTTGCCTTAGCCAATGACATTTGCTGCAAGAGCATTATTACTTCTTGGAGAAGCTTAAAAGTTATTCATGATTTATTGAACTTTTACTATTACCATAGTGAAACTGATAAGAGAAAAAATTACCAGAATAGATATGACAGGTAACAGTATAGATATGATAGGTGTTCTCTCAGAATAACATGCTACACATAAGAAATTATATAATGAAAGCCACTGGTTTTGGGAATGACCACACGAATTCTAACCTCTATGGTTTTACAAGTTCTAGACATAAAAATGGTTCAATGGTGAAACGAATTTGGGATTTTGCAACTGTTAAAAATATCAATCTAAGTAATATATTTATTATTATTAGTCTTTGCTTAAGTATGGAATACAGAATTATAGTTTACACATACAATTTGTAATGATTAAATTAGGATAACTAGTATGCATACTTCTTTATGTATTATTATTTCTATGTGTTAAAAGTTTTCATACATTTCTTTAGTCTTTTGAAATGTATAATTATTTGTGTAGACTATTGTTGCCCAATTGTGCTACAGATATTAGCACTGCTTTCCTCAACATCAACTGTATTTTGGTACCAAAGCTTTGGTATCCCTTGAGTTATTCCAGTTTTAACATTTTATTATTTTTTTTTCCTGTAGAACTTCTGGAAGTCTTCATGGCATGAATATTCTCTGCAACTTGTCAAGAATTGGAAGTAGAAAGTACTGCTTTTAAAACTCATTTATTCTAACATTCTTTCCCCCCTGTGAGGTATTTACCAATGATATGCTACCTTATAAAAGCCTATAATGAGATTTAGTAGAAAACAAATATATAAAAAACTCAACAAATTATCCCTACATGTGTCTGTGTGTGTGCATGTGTGTGTGTCAGAGAAACAAAGACACAGAGAATGAATATAAAAAAGAATCATTTTCCTTAACATTTGTTTTACCTCTAAATTTAGGAATATTATTACTTGATTCATTACAAAGATTAAGGGAGTAATATTTTATGGTTATACCTGTTATATAGCATGATTAATGTATAATATTCATTTTAGAAGGAACCATTCATCAAGCCAAAAATCCTAAGCTTTTTCTCAAGGTGAATCATTTTAAAAGAGAAAGTGAGTATAGAGAGGAGAGGGACAGAGAGAAAGAGAGAGAGAAGAGAAAGAGAAGCAGGAAAAGATTAAGGTTGGTCTTCATGATGCTCTCTCCAGTTTCCTGTGGTTCGGGTGTTAGCTCTGCGGGCCTGCTGAAGGATCAATGTTTTAGCCTGTTGTTCAGAGTAAAGGGTTTTATAGTATCTTTTCCTTTTGGGTCCCAATTTGTATCCCCCCACCCTTGTCCTCCCTCCTACCCTCTCATTCCTCCCATCCTTACCCTCCCTCCATCCCACCCTCCCTATTGTCTGGTCCTCAGAGTGCTTATTAGGTTTGGGCGCATGTCAGGTGGATTCAGGTTAGGAGCGACAGATAAGCGAGACCATGCGACGATTATCTTTTTTGTGCTTGGGTGAGCTCACTAAGGATGATCTGTTCCATGTTTGACCATTTTTTTTTCAAATTTCCTTATTTCATCTTTCTTTACTGCTATGTAGAATTCCATAGTGTAGATATACCACATCTTTGTGATCACGACACCAGAAAAAGGCTGAAGGAGATAAACACAGAGAACATCCAACTCCAACTAAGCCAGATATCCAGAGACACAGAGGCTCCCAAAACCTCATCACTGAAGCAGAACTAAAATGACCCCAATGTGGCTCAGGGAAATTCATGGAAGAGGGGGCGGAAAGATTGTTAGAGTCACAAATTGGGGCACTATGCACAGACACTGGGGCCTAACCCCCAGAACTCTTGACTACCCCCACAATGCATGACCCACATTCCCCATTGATGAGAGTCCCTTTGGAAAAGGGAGGACAGGGAGGAGGACAATGGAGCCAATACTATGAATGTAAAATCAGAATAATATAAATAAAAAATTTAAAATGTTAGAGTTAAAAATAGTATTTTTTTACAAAAACATGTTAGAGCAAAATGGACTCAGAAATATACAAAATTGTACATGCATATGTTCATGTGTGTGTCTCTGTGTGTGTGTGTGTGTATGTGAGACAAACTAGGGATAGAACGCAGGCTATTGCACATGCATGCTTAGCATACATTCTGTCTGTGAGCTACATCCCCATTCCCCAAAAGTCTCTTTCATAGTTGACTACTTCAAGTGTTATAGTGGCTTGATATTTAAATCCTCATGAAAAAACCAAAATGCCATGTTATTTGCACTTTCTAATAGCACTACAAGAATGCAGGAAGACATAAATTCCTATTTACGTCCTATTTAATATATGACTTGGGGTGTTAGTTAATGAATATATGCCCAAATGGTATATTTTGTTCAAGTTTTAGTGATTCTCTCATTTCCTTAATTCTGCATCTAAAGCAATTAATCAAACCTATTTACTTTCCTTTAATAAATGGGGTGGTTCCAGAAATTAATAACCTGGAGTTGTACACAAGAGACTCTTCTTTAAGCCCCACTTGGTAAGATGGCCCTCGGTAAGCATGATGGCTGCTCCCTAGTGCTTCTCCATAACTGCTAGGTTCTGGATCAAGTGAAAATATCTGCACAGATGATGAAGAGATTCTTCCTCTTGAACAATTTAAAATATCACTGAGAAGAAAATATTCTCCTAACTGTATAAACACTTTGACAGTAATACAAACAGTATAAAGCCAAACACTAAAATTTGCTGATATGTATAAGTAACATAAAAATTCAGAAGAAAGAAAATGTAATGATTATTATTTTAAGAATTTATTTCTGAGTTATATTATCATGTAAGAATTACACATATGCAAGGTATACAATTTGATATTGGGATAAATGTGTACATTGTGAAACGAGTATCACAATAACATATAAAAATATGACTCAATTAATATAGGGAAAGAACATGCAAACAAGTAATGAAGGAGGGACAGACTATATGGCAATACTTTTAATAAGCTTATAAAATTTTATGGACATTATACAAGTTAAAGGACCTGTTACACATTCAGAGTCAAAATATTTGAATGAAATGATACATATGAGGTTACTGATATATATCACTTAACATAAGAGAGAGGCCAGTTCAAAACCCAAAGTGCCTTTTTGTGTAAAAAAAAATGATAAAAGATGTTATACCAATAAACCAATATGGCCAACAAGCCCATGAAAACATACTCAAGATTATTAGTCACTAGTGAAATGCAAATGAAACCCACAATGTGATAGCACTTCATGCTTGATAGGGCACACAGGATATATAAAACTAGAAAATAAGTGTTCGCAAGAAAGTAGATACATTGGAACTCTTGTGCATTGCTAATGTTAACATAGACTAGAATATACACAGTTTAGTGTCTTCTCAACCAGTGAAACAATACAACCCAGAAATTCCACTTCCAAAATAATTTAACATGGATATCCAAATGAAAGCAGGCACAGTGTTGTTCACAGGAAAAAGGTAGAAAACAGCCCAACATTTTTCAACCAATGAATGGATTTAGCTAACTTTGGTTTATTCTCACACTGTGATACTATTCAACACTGAGCAGAAATGAACACGTCACAATGTGGAAGAGCCTTGGAAACATTAAATTAAGTAAAATAAACCAGATGTGAAAGGATAGAGATAATAGGAGTCCAGAACATGTACTCAGAATAGGCAAATCTATTAGAGACAGAAAGCAGATTAGTGGCTGCCAAGGGATGCTTACAATGAGTGACAACTTAATATGTATCTTCTGAGGTGATGAAATTGTTTTGGAACTTGACTGAGGTGACAGTTGCACAAAATTGTGCATCTAATCAAATGCCACTGAAATGTGCACATTCAAATGGTTAAATATGTGAACTTTATATCCATTCTATTCAATGACAACTTGTAAAGGCTAAGAAAAACTTGAGAGAAAAAAATAATGCTTAGGGTTTATTTCAACAGATCACACACCACAAAACTAAATCATTAAGCAAATATTATATGTGTTCTGCAATAATGTTAGGTTAATGAAAAGTATACGTTTTCCAAATTCAGTATTAGTCTTTGGTATATGATAAAAGTTCTTAAAATTTTGAGAAAAATTGGATTATAAATTTTGGATTTATAAAAAACATGGTACTGTTTCACAAGCTGACATATAAGCAAGTAGAATAGAAGAAGAATCAGAAATTAATGCATGCAGTTCTGGGCACCTGATATTTTCACAAAGGTATCAAAATCTGTATTAGAAAAAAACACAGCAAACATAGACATATGCATCAACCTGCTGAATAAGACTTCAATAGCTCAGGCAAAAATATAGCAACAATTAATAAATTAGATAGATAGATAGATAGATAGATAGATAGATAGATAGATAGATTCTTGGACTGTAGAGGTGGCTCAGAGGTTAAAGGCACTTTCTTCCAAAGCTGCCAGTCTGGGTTCAACTCCCATATTCCCATGTAAAGCCAGATGCACAAAGTGTCTGAATTTCATATGCAGTGTCAGCAGGCCCAGGTACAAACATTTTCTCTCTCTCTCTCTCTCTCTCTCTCTCTCTCTCTCTCTCTCTGTCTCTCTCAAGTAAAAAAAAAAATTGTTTTAAAAGATTCTTTATAGCAAACAACCAGCAAAGTGAGTGGACATTCTACAGAACAGGAGAAAATAATTTACCAACTTTTCAACTGCCAAAAAATTAATACCCACAATATATAAGGAATTGAAGGGATAGACAAATGGCTCAGAGGCTAAAGACATTTGTTTGCAAAGCCTAACTTCCCGGGTATGATTCCCCAGTATCCATGTAAAGCCAGACGCTTGAAGTGACATATGTGTCTGGAATTTGTTTGCTGTGGCAGGATGCCATGGCATAGTAATTCATTCTCTCTTTCTCTCCTTGCAAATAAATAAATAAAAATGATATTTAAAAAAATAAAAAAATAATTCAAGAAATGAAGATATAATAACAAATACTCCAATGAATAGAACAAATGAAATGATAGTTCTCAAAAAAGAAACATATATGGCCAATAAATGCATGAAAAAAAAAGGTCAAGATTCTTAGTCATCAGAGAAATGAAAATCAAAACTACATTGAGATTCCATTTCTTTCCAGCCAGAATGGCTTTTATTAAGAAAACAATCCAGGTGTTAGGGAGATGGGTCAGTGGCAAAATGCTTGCTATGAAAACATGAGAAGCTGAGTTCATACCTGGCGCCCATGTGAAATGCCTGGAACTATAGTGCGTGTCCTTAATACCAGAGCTGGGGAGATAGAGACATGGGATCCTTGGGACTTGATGGCTAGCTTGTCTGACTAACTTACTGAGTTCAGTGAGATGCTGTCTCAAAGAAAAGAAAACGGTAGAGAAGAGATCAAGGAAGACACCTGACATTGTCCTTTGATCTCCATGTGCATGTGCACACACAGGCATGCATATCTTCCCCACACACATACATACATATATGCAAACCAAATACACATATACATGTAAAAGCTAAAGAGAAAACAAATTGCATTAAATTCTGGAGAGGATGCAGGAATAAAGAAACTCAAATACACTGCTAATGAGAATATAAAAGTACAGCAAGTATGGACATTAATACGTTCCTCCAAAAACTAAAACTAGAAATATAATTTGATCCTGTATACTACTCCTGGGTACATACTCAAATTTATCAATCAGCATGGAATTATGGAAATTAATATGAGGTTCCTCTAGAAATTAAAACTAGAAGTAAAATGTGATTCTGGCATAGCATTGCTGGGTATGTACTCAGAGCTATCAGTCACACGTGTAGTAGTCAGTTCCAAAGACACTGGGATGAGCCTCCAGACCAGACACCACTTATGGGAAAAGAAGGGATTTATTGAAGTTTACGGATAGAGGGGAATTTCCATAATGGCACAAGAAGCTGGGTACCTTTTCACAGGTCCATACCAAGAGAAAAGCCTCTACTAAAAGCAAGCAAGCACACTTCAGGAACTGCCAGGTAAAGCTCAAGCATTTTGCATATGTTTAGACTGGAATTCCAAATCCACCCCCACACCTTAAAGCTGGATTCTAGCACCTACCCACAGTGACACCTCCTCCAGCCAGGCAGCTGGAGATCCAAATTATAAACTTTTAATAGTCCCATGAATCAATTGGGGGATATCCATTCAAATTACCCCAGCATGCAATTGAGATACCTGTATGTTCCTGTTTATTGAAGCATTGTTCCCCATATCTAAGCTATGGAATCAGCCTAGGTATCCATTGGCTAGTGAATAAATAAAGAAAATGTGCAACAGGGCTGGAGAGATGGCTTAGCTGTTAAGGTGTTAACTTGCAAAGCTAAAGGATCCCAGTTCTACTCTCCAGGCCCCATGTAAGTCAGATGCACAAGGGGGAGCATGCATCTGGAGTTTGTTTGTAGTGGCTGGAGGCCCTGGTGAGCCCATTCTCTCTCTGTCTCTTTCTCTTAAATAAATAAATAAATAAATAAATAAATAAATAAATAAATAAATAAATAAATACATTAAAATGTGCAACATAGGCCAAATGCAGTTCGTTCAGCCATAAGGTGAATAAAATGGGTAATTGGGTAGTGTACTTGCCATGGAAGCATGAGGACCTGAGTTCAGATCCTCAGAGCCCACTTAAAAGCCAGGAGGGGTCAGGGTGTGCTTGGCATCCCAACACTAAGGAGGTGGGCCAAGAGGATCACTGGGTTTGCTGGCCAACTAGTCTGGCTGAATTGGTGAGCTATAAAGTAGAGTGACATAAGAAAGACACTTGCCACTGATCTCTGGCCTCCATGTGCCCAAGTGTACCCACACACATATGTTCATAGCAATATCAAACACCACGGGCACACATGCTGGAAAAGAGAATAGAGATTTTATTTCATGAAAGTAGAAGGGGGAAAATTTGGGAGTGGGAAGATTGAACTACCTGTTTAAACTATACGTGCTTCTAGAACAGAGATGTGTTGGTGCATCTTATCACACTTCTTACAATGAAATCCTCTTTTCATTGTGTCTCAAATGCTTCCTTTGGCCTAACCAGTGCTAGGAAACCCACCACTTGTGTTTCTGAAATTTTTGATAAGGAAATGACCAAACATCATGAAAATGTTTCAGAAAACTTTATGCAACATTTGTTTGATCTATTTTCCAGGTGCATTGATGATTACCGCATGTCCATGATTAGATGCAATGATTCAGGAGGTACACCCTAAGTGGATTCCAATAGACAGAATGATGTTTTCATAGTTCCCCTCTAACAAAGTTATGAAATTGTTCTCCTTTTTCTCTTCCACTCTTGAGCTATATGTTTATCATCTATCTATCAATCACTTATCTATAATTTCTCATTTATCTATCTATCTATTCATCACTTCAGACTTTTAATTTGCTGAGTCCTATTCCTTCCTATTTTGCCTTTGTTATTTTTATATTCCAACCTTGATATTTTGCATCTGACCTTACCTTAATTTTGAATTGACCGTGGGTTTTCTCAGCTTGGTGATCTTTAGTTGACTATGGTTCAGAAGCCATGATCACTAAAACAATTAATCTTCTCATTCCAATTTATCACAAGATAATGTTAGAAGTTTTCAATATAATTCTTTTAGAAAAAAGAAGGAATCTGAAGACAATACACTTTTTCACAGCCAATAGGAAAAAGTAATGGAAGAGGCCCATTCATGAAAAATATTGACCCACTAACGAATCAAGAGCTGTTCCATGAAGATGGTGTTGAATATAAGGTTTGCAAAAGAGCATGCACATGTCTTTTCTTTTTGTTTTCATGTGTGTGTGCATGTAGAGTATGTGTATGATGTGGTGTGTGTGATGTTTGTATATGGTGCTATACAACATCTGTTTGTACAGATGTTCATGCCTCAAGCCTATCCATGCCAAGACCAGAGGGGAAAAAAAAATCAGCTGTCCTCTTATGGTTTATCTGCATAGTTTTTTCCCTTGAGACAAGCTCTTTCTCTCAACCAGGAGCTGGGAGCTGCTGTCCATCAGTGAGCCCCAGCAAATCTCTATCTGCCCTCTCCAGAGGACTAGATTTACAAATATGCATAGCTATGCCCAGTGTTTTATGTGGGTTGCAAGAAGCTGAATTTGGAAATCTCTGGCTGAGCCATCTCCCCAACACTTCATGTCCCTGAAATGTAAACTAAGTCAATAGAAAAATGTGATTTGACTTGTAAATATCTTTTTTAAAAAAGAAAACAGTCATTAACAACCTGCAGCAGTTTTCCATTTTTATTGTTGGGTTGTATTTCTTTTAAATTAAAAATACTCTGAAAGAAACTCCTTCACAGGAGAAATGACCAAAGTAATTCACCTTCTAAAATTATCTTACTTTACAGCATTTTGAGTTGTAAGCTAACATGGTTTGTATACTTTAAGATAGCAACTAGTTAGGAAGATAAAATTAGTTTCAGAGGCGTGAAAACAAATGTGTTGCTCATCTATTGTGGTATAGATATGAACTCATCTTCATAAAGCAAAGTAAAACTTGAACTTGGTAGTTTCAGAAAGTATTTTATATATATATATATATATATATATATATATATATATATATATACACTATATAAAAGAAAACAACATGCTTGAATACAGAAAATGACAGACAGTTGCATCTGAGATGTAAGAAAGATTCTGGCATTATGGGAGTGTCAACATAATTGGTAAAAAAATATTTTTGATGACATGAAGAAGAAAAGTGTTAGCAGAATGAGAAAAAATTTTCAACAGCAGGATATATAGCAAAGTCCTTTCCCCTTGTCTGCCAAACACACCCACACTTGTCATCAGTGAATGCAATTAAATTTTTTTTTTTTTTTACAATACAGAAGAGGCTTTTGGCAGTCAATGAGGGCTAATTTTCTCTTCACTATACACAAACTCTTTTAGCCACTGTGAAGATGTGAGCTGAAAGATGTTCAGAGAGTTCACTTTGTCCCTCAAGTATGAATTTGTGAATAAATTAAGATAAAACTTGGAGAACTTGAAACAGATTACACAGTATTCATTATATATTAACACAGCCCCAGCTAAAAGGTGAAAACACTTAAGGGTAAAATAGTCCCTTCTGGTCTGCTCGTGTGTAATTTTTTTTTAGACGAATGAATTTTAATATTTTTAGACAAGGAAAATATGGTGAAATAACAAAAAACTCTTTGTAATCTCCTTAGGCAACCATCTAGCATGAAAATTTAATAAATACAATGCATAAAATATAACCAGAGAGAATTACATGGAAGGATTTATAACACTTTTCCATGCATATTCACATTTGTTATCTTTACATGAGCCTCAAATAAACATAGCAATGTATTTTAGTTTTGCAAGTATCAAATATATCATTGTTTTTAAATTTTGTTGTGGTTTGTGGTCATTTTAATGAAGCAAAATACATGGTGGAGACAAAACCTCTCAGTTCCACTTTCTTCACACCACAATGTCACATGTACCCAGAGATACTATCACACCAGCAGTATTTTTTCAAGTGCTTGTATGGAATGAGAATTTTTGAAATGATGAAACTATGAATTAATCAAACTATTTTTTGGTTTTTGTTTTTTGAGGTAGGATCTCATTCTAGTCCAGGCTGACCTGGAATTAACTATGTAGTCTCAGGGTGGCCTTGAACTCATGGCGATCCTCCTGCCTCTGCCTCTCAAGTGCTCAGATTAAAGGTGTGTGCCACCATGCCTGGCCTCAAACTATTTTTTTTTAGTCAACTGATTCATTCATGTAGGAGAAAAATATTGGTAGTTTAAATTAACTTACTTAAGAACATTTTTCATTGCAACTGTAGTGTTTATACTGCTGTCCATTCTAAAATTGTTAGTACTCTTGTAAAAGAGAAAATATTTAAAATTTCTAGCATGGGGCTGGAGAGGTGGCTTAGTGGTTGAGGTGCTTGCCTTCAAAGCCTAACGACCTGGACAACCTAGCAACCCAGTTGGATTCCTCAGTACCCAAATTAAGCCAGATGTACAAAGTGGCACATGCATCTGGAGTTTGTTTGCACTGAGACCCTGAAACCCACCCCCATTTCTCTATCTCTTTCTTTTTCTCTATCTCTCTCTCCTTGAAAATAAGAAATTAAAAACATTTCCTGCCCTAGTACTAATTTATCATTTAAACTAGCAATTTTGTCATTCCTCTCCTGAGTTTTCAAGATATCTAAATGGCAAATGTATTTGTTTTTAAAGGATACATTTCAGATTTTTATATTTATTTATTAGAGACAGAGAAAGGGAGTGGGGAGAATGGGTACGCTAGGGCCTCTAACCTCTACAAATGAACTCCAGATGCATGAACCACCATGTATATATGGCTTACATGGGACCTGGAAAATCAAACCTAGGTTCTTGGGCTTCACGGCATGCACCTTAACCACTAAGCCATCTCTCCATCTCTCAAATGTACTTTTTGTTGTTGTTGTTACTGAAGTTTCTCAATTACAGTTTTTGTTAAGTTAGTAGTTTTATTCAAACCCTACTATTAGTATTTGGGGCCACATATCCTGTCAATAATTATATCTAATT
Organism: Orientallactaga sibirica; assembly: GCA_036365145.1. Classification (NCBI taxonomy): domain Eukaryota; kingdom Metazoa; phylum Chordata; class Mammalia; order Rodentia; family Dipodidae; genus Orientallactaga; species Orientallactaga sibirica. The sequence continues at coordinate 59,151,878 of JAEOAD010000003.1, read as the reverse complement.
TTCCACCTATTGTCATGACAACATGTAATTAACAGAATGCCCACTGTAATTGAAATGTGTGTGTGTGTGTGTGTGTGTGTGTGTGTATACACTTGTGGATGTATGTTCCTATGTATGTGGGTGCACATGTGCACATGTGTGTGTGGATAGCAGAGATTAATATCCAGTTTTTTTTGAAGCCACTCTCCACCTTACTTTTTGAGACAGAATTCACACTGAACTACACCTTACCAGTTCAACTAGGCTAGTAAGCCAGGAAACCCCAAAGGTCCTTCTGATTCTGTTTCTCCAGCACTGGGATTATAAGCATGCATCACCACACCCCTTTTATGTAAATGCTAGGGATACAAACTCAGGTCTTCCTGCTTACATAACAAGCATTTTATCCACTAACCTCTCTTCCCAATGCCCATATTTTATATGTTTTCTATGTGATATAGTGATATCAAGTGCACATCATTGGAACAGCCATTGGGTATTCAGTCTAAAATTCTGTGGACTTGCTACATGGAGTTTTGGTAATAGAAATGGTTTCTTGGCATTTTTTGTCATACCTTATCACTCAAACATACTGGTTACTTTCCACTCATTTTATTTCATTTAAAAAATTATTGGCAACTTCCAAAATTATAGACAATAAACCATGATAATCCCCCCCCTACACTTTCCCCTTCATAACTTCACTCTCCATCATATCCCCTCCCCTCTCAAATAGTCTCTGTTTTATTTTAATGTCATCATCTTCTCCTCCTCTTATGATGGTCTTGTGTAGGTAGTGCCAGGCACTGCAAGCTCATGTATATACAGGCCATTTTGCATCTGAAAGAGTGCATTGTAAGGAGTCCTACCTTTCCTTTGGCTCTTATCTTCTTCCCATCACCTTTTCCAAAATGGACCCTGAACCTTGGACGGTGTGATAGAGATGTTTCAGTGCTGCGCACTCCTCTGTCCCTTCTTCTCAGCACTATGGTGACTTGTGAGTCATCCCAGAGGTCACTGCCAGCTGAAAAAAGAAGATTTTCTAACCAAAAGTGAGGGTATCATTAATATATGAATACAAACATGAAGAGAATTTCTTTTTTTCCTCTTTTTTATTGACAACTTCTATACTTACAGGCAATAAACCATGATATTTCCTTTCCCTCCCCCCATTCCCCTTCAGAACTCCACTCTCCATCATATCCCCTCCCTCTCTCCATTAGTCTCTCATTTAATTTGATGTCATCATCTTTTTCTCCTATTATGAGGGTCTGTCTTGTGAAGGTCTTGCTAGGCATTGCAAGGTCATGGATATTAAGGCCAATTTCTGTCTGAACAGTTGCCCTGTAAGGAGTCATATCCTTCCTTTGGCTCTTACATTCTTTCCACCCCCTCTTCCTGAGCCTTGGAGGGTGTGACAGAGATGCTTCAGTGCTGGACACTCCTCCGTCCCTTCTTCTCAGCACTATGTTGCCTTTTGGGTCATCCCAGTGGTCATCTCCATCTGAAAAGAGAAGCTTCTATGAAGAGAATTTCTTACCAGGCAGTTTGGTGAGCATAATATATGCGTTTAGCCAGACACCAGCAGGTGTTTCACATCTAGGGCTCATGATTTCCCCCACCATAGGGTTTTCCATATCAGTCATGTATTCCCTCAAGTGAAGTGGGCCACCAGTCCAATCAGAGAGCAGATGGTTTCTCCCATAACAGACATGCCACTATTGCCCCCATAAATAAAAGTTTTAACAAAAAAGTGTTTCCAGGGAAAGGGGATAAAATCAGTTGGTAAAATCATTTGCTATGCAAATGTGAGGGCCTGAGTTCTATCACCAGCACACACATAAAAATTTGGGCATTGCCATGTGTAGGGTCAAATGTCTTTAATCCTAGCACTCTGGAGGCAGAGTTCGAAGGATCACCATAGGTTTGAGGCCACCCTGAGACTACATGGTGAATTCCAGGTTAGTCTGGGCTAGAGTGAAACCCTATCTTGAAAACCAAAAACAAAACAAAGCAAAACAAAACAAAAAGTTGGTCATCAGGTAGGCATGGTGGCACATGCCTTTAATCTCAGTACTTGGAAAGCTGAGGTAGGAGGATCACTGTTGAGTTTGAGGCCATCCATGTAGATTAATTAATGAGCCACACATAATGCCTAGCCCAGGAAAACTTACACCCTAGACTTGAAGCAGAGATGGACTTTAATTGACAATCTGATTTTCATAGATGATAAATAGTGAAAAGGCTATTCACAAGGTGCTAATAAAACAGACAACTTGACTTATACCAGTATGCTAGAAAAATTTCCTTTTAAAAAGAATCATATATATATATAAAGTGGATAATGTACTGTGTGCACACATTGAGAAATGATTTTCCCAATGAAATTAATTGACCTTTTTTGGTTAGAACATTTAAGAATTAAGGAAATTTCAAGTATATAATGCATTATAACTAACAATAGTCACCATGACAGTCATTGAATATCTAAATATTCATCCTAAAACAGAAAAGTTAGACTCTAAACCATTTTTCCCTTCTGACCCATAAGCTCCTGGTAACCATAATTCTACTCTGTTTCTATGAATTCAACATTTTTAGGATTCCAAATTGTGGTAGTTTGAATATATGTCCCCCAATATATTCAGTGTTTCATTAGTTTATAGTTTGTATCTGCAGTCACCTTGCTAGAGGCAATGTCACTGGGGGTGGGTCTTAAGGTGTGGTGATGGTTTGAGATTCCATTGTAAAGATATGCAAAGTGTGCCTAATGGGAATTCCTGAAGTATGCTGTGCTGTGTGGCTGGTGGCTTTTCTCTCTCTGCTTGGCCCTATGAGAGCAGACCGCTTCTTCTGCCATTATGGAACTTCCCCTGGATCTGTAAGCTTCAATAAATATCCCTTCCTCCATAATTGTGCCTGGTCTGGAAGTTCATCTCCGCCAACATGAAGCTGTCTGCTACACAAATAGAATTGGGATCAAGTAGTATTTGTCTCTTTGGGTCTGGTTTATATCACTTAGCATAAGTCCATCCACATCCCAAATGGGAAGTTCCCTAACTTTTGACTTTAAAAACTGAATAATGTTGCATTGGAAATATATACCACATTTTATTTATCCATTTATTTTTCAGACAACATTTAAGCTGTTTCCATATCTTAGCTATTGTGAATAACAATGACCTTGATTCTAGATGTGAATGAAAGTCAAGGGTTGTTAGAAGCCATTTGCATATGTGCAAAATGATGAGCTCCTGGCTTTATTTACAATTTGTTTCTAATATATTACTGCGCTTTCCAACTTCTCCTAAACTTAGGAAACCAGTCTTACTGTCTTGTAAAATCTTTACACTGCCTCCCTAGGAATCAGTAAATGGTAGGTCTGGTCTGTGGTCTTATGATTCTTATATCAAACAAACTTAGGAAATTGTTATTACATCATAGTAAAGCCAATTAACTAACCAGCCTTGTAAATAACTACATATAGCAGGTAAATGATACCAATCTTGCATATTATGTTCATATTAAACAAAGTTACAGTTTGAGGCTGTGATTCTTGTATCTAATAGAAAAGGCATTTTAAAAAAAATTTAAGCCACTATCACATTTCCCTGACCAAACAACTCCCAAATCTATTAGCATAAAGTGAATTATCTACAGGTTATTTGTTTGTAGTAGAAAGTTGGCTACTGGATAAAAATGGGAAGGGTTTCATAAATTGCTTTGTTTAATGGATTATTTTTATACATCTATGTGTATAGATAAAAATTTTTATGACTGAAGGTGTATGATATGTTAATCAATATTATTATCTGTTTGATAAAATATGATGGCTTTTCATGTATTTCTAAGGCTATGTGAAATAATTAACAATATAGCATTATCAATTTTTTGCTACTACAATAAGTAAATAATTACATCTGCAAACAATATATGAATCAATTATAAAGACTGATCTTGTACATGTTTCCCAAAGACTTGAGACCTCTAATGTAGTTTTCACCTCTCATCTTTTTGCATAAGATCAGGTAAAGTACTTGTTGAAATTTTACCTGAAAATCAGTGATTGTGCCTAACTACCAACATGCAAAACTAGACACAAATTCAACCTAGGTATTTTATTTTATCCTTCCCACTTACTGATGTATTTCCAATGTCTTTTAACCATTCATCTACAGTGGTTTATTTCAGCTCATGTGAGAAAGAAATTAGAGAGACCTTTTCCTTATTAAAGGATAGTTCTCTAAACATCTGATAATTATGTTTATCAAAGTTAAACATGGCTAGGATATATCTTAGAAAAACTACTTGGGCTTAATTTATTTACATTTTAATGGAGACATTTTTGATGAGTGAAAGCTTTAATTTATATATTTTCAAATGAGCATATTAATAAAATTATGAATTTTCATAAACAAATCTGGGCCCACTTGGATGTTATAGCCAAGTAGCCAAAGAAGTGAAAGATGTCAGGCTAGGATATTGTTTTGCTATTATTGGGGCCACAGAATATGAATATTATGGAAAAGTTAATGAAAAAGACTGTCATCATTTTTTGTGGCCAAATAAATATATCATCAAATGAAGTGACCTAGCTCACTTGGGTCTTGGTTCAGTTTTTTTTTTTTTTTTTTTTTTTGAAGAAAGAAGTTTTTTAGAAGAAAAGAGTTAATGAGAGAAAAATAGCCCTGTTCCACATGCTATTTTATTTAAGTCACAAAGTCACTGATAAAGTAATAATTGGATTCAGTGAGAATATAATTAGTGCTTGAGCTGAAATTTTTACTTTTTATGTTGCCTGAAGTATTTAAGGCAGTTTCTCCCTAAATGCCAAGGATGCCAAAGTTGTCAACCCTGGGAAACTTTAGAATTAATTATTGAAATATTTTAGAAGCCTGAAGGCATTGTGCCTACTGTCCTTTATTCACTCACATTTTTTCTCTCAGAAATCGTATTATAGCAAAGACCTTGTTTGGTTCTGCATCTCTCAAATAGCAGGCCCAACCACCTCAACATTGTCTCTCATTGTATTTTCATTTCTCTCTAGCATGTATCACCATAAACCATATGTTTTGTACATTTAGTTTTTTTTATTTTTTAACTAGAATAATACATAATTATGAAGTATCCATGAGGATATGTACATGCAGTGTGGAATTACTGAACCAATCTAAACAACATACCCATCATCTTAAACACAATGTAATTTATTCTTCCACCCTACTACAGCTTTGCATCCTTGATCAAAATCTACCCAGTGTCCCCATCGCCAGCCTCTGGCCATCATCATTTTACTCTCTGCTTCTGTGCGTTGAAGTGTTTGTCTTTCCACTGTAAGTGAGAGTGTATGCTGTCATTCAGCAACTGGCATATTTCACTTAGTATAGGGTCCTCCAGCTTTACCCACCTTATTGCAAACAATAGTTTTCTTCTTTTAAACTCTGAATATTATCTCATTGTATATTGTATTAGTTACTTTCTCATCACCATGACTTAACAAAAAGTAATTTGAGGGAAAAAGGATTTATTTCTGCTGACAGTTCCAGGTTACAGTTCACCATAGTGAGGAAGGCATGGTGGCAGGAGCTCAAGGTAGCTCAAATCACAGTGAGGAAGCAGATGTAAAGATAGATAATATCAAAAATGTTACATATTTCCAAGATAGAAGAGTAAACATTACTAATGTATAAAGCAGTGTGTAAATGTTTCCTTTTGTTCACATTTTTGCCAGAAGATGATGAGATGGTTTCTTTCCTTCCTCTTTCCCTACCTCTCTGCCTTCCTCTCTCCTCCTTCCCTTTTTTCTTTCCTTCTTTCCTTCTTTCCTTCCTCCCATCCTTTTGCTCTCTCTCTGTCTCTCTCTCTCTCTTTTGAGGTAGAATCTTGCCCTAGCCCTTTGTGACCTGGAATTCACTACGTAGTCTCAGGCTGGCCTCAAACTCACAACAATTCTCCTACCTCTGCCACCAAAGTTCTGGGATTAAAGGCATGTGCCACCATGCCTGGTCTGGTGTTATGTTTCCTTAATGACTACCTTTCTGATAAGAGTGAGAAGAATTCTCAATGTAGATTGAATTTTTATTTTTCTAATGACTAAGGAAGTTGAACATTTTTCATGTGTTTATTGGCTATTTATGTTTCATCTTTCGAAAACTGATTTATGTGTCTATTTTTGTGCCAGTACTATGCTAGTTTCCTGTTTTTCTTTTTTTCTTTCTTTGGGAGGTATTTCCAGGTCTTCTTACATTTTTAAAAGTTTTTTTTTTAAACTTTAATTGCTTTTATACCATCACATAGGTTTTTGTTCTGTTGCTTCCATTTTCATTTGAATGAAAAATTTTTTGGTTTCCTTCTTGATTTCTTCAATAACAATATTCATCTAATGCTCTATTTTCAATCTTCATGAATTTGAGTTTGTTCTATGGTGTCTTTTGCTGTTGATTTAGTTCTGATTTATTGTGTTCAGATAGAATACAAGAAAGATTTCAATGTTTGTACATTTACATTTCTTACAGAATTTCTTGTAATTTTGCAAAGAAGTTATGTTAGTAATAGTCTATTCAAATTAATGTACAAAATAATGAGTTTTATGGTATTTGCATACATATATCATTGTATTATGGCCTTATTTGTCCCTTTTCAAACTCTACTGCCACAATCCCCACTCTTGCCAATTTTCTTCTTCCTCCAAATAGCACCTCTTCTGCTTTCACTACACACACACATACATGGGAAGGGGAATAAAGTGATTGGAAAAAGGTACACACATATAGTTAAACCTAGATTCTTCATATGAGAGAAAATATGCAGTATTTTTGTCACTGATTCCTCACTATTATCCTCTGCTATTTCTCCCCTTTCTTTAGAAGGGATGGATTTTTTTTTTTTTTTACTGTGGTTCTACAAGTATGGTAGAGGTAGTCATTCTGTATTATGGTCATCTGCCTAAAATGTTTAACAAACCTGTTGGAAATGTTATCATGTTGATGGCCTTTTGCTGGGTGTTTTGGATTTGGAAATATAAAACATGGCCTTGTCCTTTTAATGTCTTACAAAGCTGGATGCAAGGAAACTAACATTTATAACATTGCCAACAACACAAAAATAATGCTATGATAAGAAAATCAGACAGGATGTGAGGGAGGTCTAAAAGCAGAAGCAGACAATGTTTATTACAACAAGAAAGTAAGAGGATATTTCCCAGAATTGATGAGGCTTAAGCTCAGCATTGACTGATAAACACTGTAGTTACAAAACCAGCTAGCCATGTTCATTCCATGTAAGGCAGTTAACAATTTTGATGTCAATCTTTTATAAAAAATTTATTTATTTATTTATTTGAGAGTGACAGACAGAGAGAGAAAGAGGCTGATAGATATATATAGAGAGAATGGATGCACCAGGGCCTCCAGCCATTGCAAAAGAACTCCAGATACATGTGCCACCTTGTGCATCCGGCTTACGTGGGTCATGGGGAATCAAGCCTCGAACCAGGGTCCTTAGGCTTTACAAGCAAGTGCTTAACCACTAAGCCATCTCTCAAGCCCCTTGATGTAATTTGTTCTGATATGAACCCCTATGCACTGAAGAGTCTGATGCTCTTGATGAAGAAAGTGTATTAGAAATAACCAGCATTTTGTCCAAGACTGCACATGCTGAAAGTGGTAGAGTAGAGAGCCAGGAAAAGTAGTGGGGTCAGCACGCATTTGAGTAATAAGAAAGTGTGAGAGAATATGGCAAGGCAGTGACCAATAATATTGAAGGCAGGGTGCTAGAAATAATGGATGGAAGTGTTTTGACATTATATTAGAGACGAGCAGAATCATTATGGGTAATGTTCAATCCAGGCTTTTAAAATAGAGTTTTGGTTCTATTCTAACAAATGTTTAACTAGATATGAACAGAAATTAACAGAAAAAATTGAGCTAGGAGACACCCCTTTAGTGACTTCTTACTCCTAAGAATAGGAGGTTCATTTCACTCAATGTTCTGCTTCTGAGTTCATGAGAAAGACTTAAAAGAAAGGAAAAAGACAGTGATTATATATGGAACTTTTTCCTATCTTGCCTCTTGATCCTTAACGGATCATTCAGGGGCTAATCTTTTCAGTCTACAAAGAAGCAGAGAATGAATTTACATTTTCATGTGATATGCCATTGCTTCTTCCAATTATCCTACACAGGCAGAATTCCATCACTATTGTAAAGATGAGGAGACTGAAATCATAAAGATAAGTAATTTCCCAGAACCCACATAGGTAGTGAAGTCCGATGTTTAAACCTATGTCATGACTCACACTCTGTCTAGCTAAGGTTGTGTTCATAGCTGAATTGCCATGTGATTCAAACCTTGAGATCATAAACTCGTAAAGGATTAGGAAATCAATTTAGTGGGTTTTAAGCAGTATTTTTTTAAAAAATAAAATAGGTTATATTGTACTTCTATTTTTAGTTTTTTTATTTTTGAGACTGTCATACATATGTACAATGTATTTAATCCTGTTCTCCACAATTACCCTCACTTATCCCCCTTCCACTAATAGTCTTCTTTTTCTACACTAATCTCCACTTTACTTTCATGCATTTCCCTACTCACGGATACTGAATTCTACAGTGGCTATACTAGTTTCCATTTCCAATTGCTGTGTATAAGGATTTGTCCAAATCCTTACCTGTATTTTAACAAATTGTTTTATTGACAATTTTCATGCATGGATTGTTGGGGTCCCCCCTAGGGCCAGTCAAGGAGGAGATGCAGGGTCTCCGCGTGTAGGGGGTGGGAGGCGCGTTGTCATGACACACACACCGGGAGTTGGGTAGAAGCAGGCAGAGGGAGAGCTGCTGCAAACTGTTTATTCAAAGAAGTGTAGGGGTTTTTAAGGGTTTGGCTGGCCTATGGTTGTATGGAGTGGTTCCCTTCTTATGACCAATGACAGCCTGTCTCCCGGCAGATCATCTCACAGCAGGTTGCTCACAGGCATGAGGTTATAGCTCTTGTCTCCCCAGGCCTGTGTAGGATGCCACAGTCCACAGAAGCCACTTCCTGGTTTCTTCTAGCAGACGGCCTGGTTAGGGCCCGAACTGCACTATGCCATACATATTAACAGGTGGCCTGGTTAGGGCCCAACCTGCATTGTGTCATACAATGGGTATAAAGCATTTTGATCATAAACCCTCCCCATTACCTTCTCTTTTCTGCTGTCTCTAGCCTCCTTCCTCTGAGCCTCTTCTGTCCAGATAGTCCCCCTTCTACTGTGATGCCTTTTCCCACCCTCCTGTCATCAATATTGAAATGCTGATGGGACACAATACTGTGAAAGGCTTATGTGGGTAATGATTGTTCCTGTGAGGTCAGGATGGGATTGGCCATGTCATGTCTGAAAGCCAGCACTCTATAGCATTCCTCACCTGTCCTGTGAACACTGGCATTGGTTGTTGTTTTCTCAAGGATTGTCATTCTGACTGAGGCGAGATAGACTCTCAATATAGTTTTAAAAATATATTTTATTTTTATTTATTTATTTGAGAAAGAGAGAAAGAGAAACAGACAGACACAGAGAAAATGAGTGTGCCAAGGCCTCCGACTGTTGCAAATGAATTCTAGATGCGTGCAGCACCTTGTGCATCTGGCTTACATGGGTACTCAAGAATCGAACCTGGGTCCTTTGGATTTGTAGGCAAGTGCTCTAACCACTAAGCAATCTCTCCAGCCTTACTTATAGTTTAAATTTTTATTTCTCTGATTACTGCTGAGCATAAACACTTTTCTATGTGTTAACAATGTGTGTTTCTTTTTTTTTTTGAGTCATTTTTTTTTCATTTCATTAGGCCATTTACTGATATAGTTGTTTTAGTACATAAAATCATGTACGTATATATAACATGAAATTAGAAATGAAACTGTCTAGAAGAACAAAGGGGACTAGTGGGAGAGAGGAGAAGCAACAAGCAGGAGATAAGTAAGTATGGGGGAAATATGACCAATGGAAAATATATATTTGTATCAAAATGTCCCATGTACAACGAATATATAAAATAAATTTTAAAAAATAGAATAGAGGACTGGAGAGATGGCTCAGCAGTTAAGGCGCTTGCCTGCAAAGACTAAGGACCTGGGTTCAGTTCCTCAGTACCCACATAAAGCCAAATACACAAGGTGGTGTATGTGTCTGAAATTCGTTTGCAGTGGCTGCAGGCCCTGGCACTGTCATTCTATCTGCCTCTCTTCTCTCTGTCTCTCTCTGCTTACAAATAAGTAAATAAAAATATATTTTAAAAATTGGAATAGAATAAAGCAAAACAGATTGTTAGAAGGTGTCACATGATTTACATGTAATAAGGGTCAACACTGGTTGAAACTTGTATATAAACATGTATAAATATAAATAAAATATTTTTGTATATTAAATTGTGATGGAAAATGTGCCTGTCTTTATTGATTGAAGTTTAAAACATAATTAAAGACCAAACTTCTACTGTACCATTGCTTTTACTCTTTTCAATAAGAGTTGAATATGCATGACTGACAGATCATTGTACCTCAAACCTGGATGAGCCAGCTAAGAAGAAAATGAATAGCATGAAGAAACTGGCCAAGGATGCAGTTCAGTTAATAATGTGCTTGCCTAATATGTATGTAGTGCTGAGGATTGAACTCAGGACTTCATGGCATAGTCACCTATGCCTATAATTCCAGCACTCAGGAGGTGGAAGCTGAAGGTTCAGAACTTCAAGGTCATCCTTGACTGCATAGCAAATATGAGCTCAGTCTGGCTGATAGGAGACCTTGTCTGATAAACAAAGAAGGAGGAGGAGGAGAAGAAGAAGGCGTCATGGAGACTGAAAAAGACTAGCTGACCAGTTCTTTCCCTTCTCATTTTATTCAGTGCAAGCTGTTAAAGATTCTTTAATTAAACCCTTCTGTCATACTGAAGAAATAGTCAGTGGCAATTACTATTCCACCGAAAATATATGTGTGGATTTTTTTGTTGTTTTATATTTTTAGGTTGTAAACTGGGGGAGGACTTCCCGTCCCCCCAGATTTTTGTCCTATAGCGGAAGGGAAAGAGGACTAATGTGTGACATCAAGTGGATATGCATGCTAATATCAATACTTGTTGAACACACGTGCCTAAGCAGATTTATTATCTAGATTGTATATCATTACATATAAAAACCAAACAAAACTCCATGTGTGCAGTGTTAAGTCACAATCTGTTTCTCTGAGGAACCCCATTCTGTGTACAAACATTTTTACAACACGTGTGGATTAGTAGTAGGAGTAGGTGGTTTAAAAATGCCATGTTCAAGAAACAACTTAAGTCAGAAATGTGAAAATCTAAAAGTACTTTCATTATTTTGCCATGGTAGAAATGACAGAAAAATCCCAAAATGTGTGAACATCCATACAAAAATTGAGCAGTGGGCAATTTCTCCTGGAAGAACTTTAGATAAACTGAACTCATCAATAAATATCACTTTATATTTTATCAAAGACAATTAACTATTAAAGTACTAGTAAAGTTGTCTGAGTTTATTGTTTGGCCTTTTTCTCCAATTTGCCTTCAAACATTTCTGCTAGCACTGCCCTGATGAGCCTGGGATGTCTTTGGTAATGTATTTAGACAGATTTTCTAAGACTGTATAGACTATTGTAATTCATTAATAGATTAATTTCTTTTGGGCTTCTGACTTTGCAGTCAGATTTTAGTCTTAGGGGGCAGCATATTGAATTGTTAGTATCAATTGAATCCAAACGCATGATGACATTGAACAGGACTCAGTAATGCTAAGACAACAATCCCATGTGCTTACCTTTCTGGCCATAAGATACTTAGTATGGCTAAAACCAACTCTTCCCTTAATGTTGCTGGATATAAATTAATCCTGAAATTCCTCAGGATGCTTAACCAGCAGCATGGAAACCTGCACAATAAACATTGTTTCTTCACACCAAAAAAGATACACAACTATGCACTGAAAAAAAAAAAAAATCCATGCTGCCTGTCAACACATATGATGCCCACCCAGAGTCCTTTATCTCAGGAGGCAAAGGTTACTTTTGTTAAAAGAAGAGGGATTTATTAACTCATATAACTGAAAAGTAAAAATTATGGCTAAATTCAAACATGGTGAATTCAAAAGCTCACATATTGGTTTTAGTAGTTGGTCTCTATTTTTTGCCCAGTTTGGCCATACTTTTTTTCCATGTTTTTGCTTCATTTTTAGGGACCATGTGGTCACAAGATGGTAGCAGCTGCTCCAGCCTACACCTCACGTTAAAACCAAACAGAAGGGAATGGGGGGGAGGTAGGGGGGACCCTCTGGTAAGTAAATGTCCTAAGATTAGTTCTGGTTTATTCTGACTGACTTGGCTTGTTAGTGCCTGTTCATGGATCAATTTCTGTAGCCAGGAGAATTCAAGTTCTGACTGGCAAATCAAGAGCCATTCCTGGCACTGGTAATAGAGGCCCAATTAAAGGTGCCTGGATTAAAAGTTGGGAACAGTCATAGTAACTGTAAGAAAGAGGAAGTGGATGCAGAGAACAAAATGTATGTATGATGCCTCAGATCATTTTATTATAGCCAAGAGAATTCATTCCACAGAAAGTAGGGAATTTATGTACACTCCCTAACTTTCACTGAGAGAAGAGAGAAAGAGCTGTAGCACTGTCACTATGTCAGTTTTGTGATCTTTGTGATCTTGGGCAGATTACAACCTTCTCTCCAGCTGCAAATGCAGATAACATTTTCTCTCTGATTACCTGTCGGGTGGTTATGAAGATCCCAAAAAATGATGCCTATGATAAAAATCATAAGTATGATTTTTAGTGAGAAGTTTATGTAGAAATTATGCCGTTTAACTCTTATCATAATTCTCTGAAGTAAGTACTAGTAGATTATTTCATTTCTAAGTGGGAGACTTGCAGTTTAGAGGGGCTTAATAGCTCACCCAACATTATATAACGTTAAAATGACCATGGCAGTATTCATGTTTATTTCACTATAAAATTCATTACAATTACTGTTACATAAATATAAGAGATTGTTACTAGATTTCATCAATTCTGAGTGACATTTTAATTTCTATCTTAGCAACTTTAAAGCAAGTTTGAATCTTACAATTGGAAGTTAGGTTCCAATCATGACACGGTGACGTGTTATCCATTATTACGCATGTCCTTGGTCATTATTGCCTTATTGCTGTTGCTTCAACTGAGTCAGATGTATGTTAAGTTTAAATGCTATGTAAAATATCATTAAAATATTTTATTGTCATCTGCAATTGAAACAGAAATATGTAGAAAGGCAATGAAGCATATATAAGAAAAGTGGTACAATATCCTCCCTATAAACTGATCTTTTATTTCATTACTTCAATTAGCACATGCTGCATGGTATCTGGTAAAGGAAATGTTCCTGAATTAAAACTATGGTTTGTTTGTTACTAAAAATATGCTAAATGATTGACAGTCACACGCCAAGACTTATATATGTCATAGTAAATTCATGTTGCTTCTATTTTTATTTCATGCATAAGTATGTTGATAAACATCTATGCCCAAATATCCCTCAAAGATCTTCCTAATTTACAAATGTCTATGGCTATGAAAGTGGTTCAGAAGTTAAAGACACTTGTTTATAAAGCCTGCCAGCCCAGATTCCATTGCCAGTATCCAGATAAAACCAGGTGCACAAAGTGGCACATGTGTCTGGAGTTCATTTGCAGCTTCAAGAGGCTCTGGAACCTTCATGTCATCTATATTATCTCTCTCTCAAACACATAAGTAAACATTAAAAATGTCCAGTGATAAGAAGGTATGTGCCATAGTTTAACTGGCATCAATACTTGTTATTGTCTAGCATACAAACTACTTGAATTTTTCCTAGTTTACACCCTCAGATCCTCTGGCAATCCTTATACATGCACTATCATATCATAGAACCATGGGACTGAAGCAATAAAATAGTTTTACATTTTAGGGTGTTTTTCTTAAAGAGCCATACTTATATCCATTTTTAGGACTTTTAATCCAAAGTATAAGGTACTGGAGAGACCTGGGGGAAAAGTGAAACTAGTAAGTACTTCTTAGTTATTTAGCAAGCATAAGAGGAAAAAAAGTCATAGGATTGACTAAAAAAAAAAAAAATGGAAACAGGGACAAATTTTGGCCAAGCATCAACTCAGTTTCCCCCTTTTTCCCCTTCACCTGGCTGTACATGAGTACACATGCTCAAAATATTTTGGAATTAGCTCATTATTTGAGAATCAAGACAGCTATTTGTTCAATGTCTCTTAAAACAGATTTCTTATCCCTAACACTACATAGATAGGCATTTTAATCTTAAAGAGTTACTCAATGCAAGTAACACTAAATATATTCCAGAAATTATGGCTATTATAGCCAGTACTAATCTGTATATATATATATATATATATATATATATATATATATGATTGCTTCACATGAATTATCTTGAGAGAATATCATCATTGAAGAGAGGATACCATGGTTTATTTCACACACAGGTTTCTACATATTCAACTACATCGTTTCTTGTTAGAGAGGGTTATCTATTTTCTGCTTGCTAGAAGCTCCTATGGATTATGCACTGTTTTTGTCAGAGCATTTTGCCAGACCGTCTTGATGGTTAATCTCCCAAGTATTAGGATATTTAAAAAAATATGACCTCACAGTGCCTGACACCACCTACACAAGACCATCATAATAGGAGGAAAAGATCATGACATCAAAATGAAAAGAGACTGATTGAGAGGGGGAAGGGATATGATGGAGATTGGAGTTTTAAAGGGGAAAGTGGGGGGAGGGAGGGAAGTACCATTGGATATTGCCTACAATTAAGGAAGTTGTCAATAAAAAGAAAAGAAAAAAAAAAAAAAAAATTATTTATTTATCTGCAAGGAGAGAGAGGTTAAGAAAGAGATAATATGGACATGTCAGAGCTTCTTGCATGTGACACTTTGTGCATCTGGTGGTTTTACATGAGTACTGGAGTATTGAACCCATGCCCTGAGATTTGCAAGCCAGTCCATTTAATCACTGAACCATTTCTCTGGCTCTGAGTATAGTTTTGATACAATGTATGAAAGTATGAGTTGAAAATTTTGTGGTGCCTTCAAAAAATGGCATGAACTGGAAATTAGCAAACAGGGAGGGGACTGACATGTTAAAAACACAGAAAACAGGAGGAGTGAGCAAGTGTTTATCACACCTCAAATGCTGTCAGGTTTGTTAGTTGATTGATTATTGCTGCTGTTTTGATAGAGTATTGCTATGCAGTGGATGTTGGCCCAGAACTCACTTTATAGCCCAGGCTGACCTTTGAATTTACAGTCCTACAGTTTTAGCTCCTGAGTGCTGGGATTTCAGCCATGTACCACCAGGCTCAGTGAAGCATTGAGTTATAAAAATAATAAATTTATTCTTGGACCCAGGTCCTCACTGTATAGTTCAGGCTGTCCTCAGACTCTTTATCTTGCCTCAGCCTCCCAATTCTGACATTAGTTATGTGTTGCTACATCCAGCTAAAAATTATCCTGTTATGCAGATCCAAACTCTGCAGAATTCATTATTTGGATTTTGGTGAATTTGATTTAAAATTCAGTTTTTATTCATTGAAGAAAAACATCATAAAATGCAGTCACATGAATGAGTTTTTTATTTTGAATAAAAATTTCCTTGTTTGTTTTATTGTATGACTTATGCATGTGGAGTTTTTCTTTCAAAACCAGGATGATGAGACATTCCATTTAAATTTAAATTCTCAGGGTGGACTCCATACATTCCTGCTGATTAAGGGCATGTTCACATCAGGGTCCCTGGCAGATTTCAATAAGCTGAAGACCCCCTGCATGAAGCAGCAGGAGGAAAGATAGGTTGAGAGGCAGCAGCAGAAGCTCAGACGTGCACATGTTTATTTTCAATAATTAGGCATAGTGTTAATAGAAACATCCATTTGAAGCAAAGGCTGCATATTTGCACAAACAGTGGAAATATGTGGTTCTGTAGTTTTGCTATAAAGAAAATTAACCAAGCAACAAAGGTCCGACTCCACGCATGCTTGAGAATATATCTTCAATGGAGTAGGTATTTTCTGTTATGAATGCCACTGTGAACTTTCACTTGCATGTCCTCCCGTGGACACATATGCATTTTTCTCTTGAGTACATATACAGAAGTATAATTTCTTAGTCTGATGACCTACAAACACTTTTTTCCTGTGGCACTTCTATTCATATTCTTATACTTTATTTGAAGCATAAAAGTTTTTAATTTGGGAGCTGGAGAGATGGCTCAACAGTAAAAGGAATTTGCCTACAGAGCCTAATGTCCTGGGTTTGATTCTCCAGTACCTATGTAAAGCCAGATACACACATATCTGAAAACCATTTGCAGTGGCTATAGGCCCTGGTGCATCCATTCAATCTCTCTGTCCCTCCCTCCTTTCTTCTCTTTCTCTCAAATAAATAAATAAAATACTTTTTTTTTGAGAAAATTTTTAAATTTTGATGATGGCCTGTTTGCTTCTCCTTTTGTTATTTGTGCTTTTGGTGCCACATCTAAGCAATGATTGCCCAAATCAACGTCACTAAGATGTATGCCAAAATTTTCTAACCTCTAAAAATGATTATCATTTACATTTAGTCCTCTGACTAATTTTGAATGATTTTTGTTCATAATGTAACATAGGAGTCCAACTTCTTTTTCCTGGACAATGTACAACATTTTTTTGCTGTATAATGAATTATGAACAGTGCTGCTATGAGCATTTGTAAGTTTTTGTGGGCATATATTTTGATTATACATACAGGAGTAAAATTGTTGGGTCATGTGATAGAGCTATGTTTAGCTTTTTAAGAAAATGCCAGAATGTTTTCAATGTATTTGAATATTACTGGTGATGTGGAATGCTGAACTCGTATCTGTATCTATGTTTGGATGGTGTGTGGTTGATTGTGATCGTGCTCATGACTGGGAAGTAGTTGGTAGCTGTTGTAATTTCTTTTGCATGTCCCTGCTAGATAATGACATGGAGCATCTTTTCATGTGTTTGTTGGACATTTGCATATATCCAGACTTTTCTGCCCATCTTTAATTGGCCTATTTCCCTTCTTATTACATTGAGCTTAAATACTTCAGTATATATTCTACACAGTATCTTTCCTTTTATAACAGCTTTTCAATGCTATAGTTAAGCCTTACAGGTTTGATTACATTTGTTTAATACTTTAAAATTTTGGGGGTAATGGGGACTCAAACCCAGGTGTCAGGCATTGCAAGCTATCTTAACTGCTGAGCTATCTTTCTAGCCCTATTCTGGCATTTTCAAATGCAATTTGTTTTAGTTGATTCTGTATCATCTTCCTCTTCTCAATCTTCCTCTCCCATTGATTCCTCCCCCTTCTGTTTACATGACACGGTTGTCCTTTCATCCTTCTCCCAATCCCTCTTTCTGGTCATTTCAACATACTTGATCTTGGTTACCATTCTAGCTTTATTCACTGTACATTTACTCCCTTTTATCTACATACATATAGGTATCATAAACTAGGACCACAAATCAGAAAGAACATGTGGCTTTGCTCTTTTCTGCATTTGGATCAATTCATTTAATATAATTCTTCCCAGATTGATCCATTTTTTTCTGCAAACTTCAGTATGAAAATTCCATTGTGCATATGTAGCAAATTTTATTGTCCATTCATCTGTCAATGGGCACCTAGTCTGGTTCCATTTCTTAGCAATTGTAAATAGAACAGCAATAAACATGGATTTACAAGTACCTTTGTAGTTCAGTGTGGAGTTATATGCTCAGAAGAATAGCTAGATTATATGGCAGTTCTAGTTGTAATTTTCTTGTTTTTTTTGCTTTTTTGAAACCTATGTTCTTATTTCCATAATGGCTGAACCTGTTTGCACTCCCACCAGAAGTGAATAGGGTTTCTAATATCCCCCACCCTCACCAGCACCTGTTGTCAGTTTTCTTGATGGTAGTCATTTTGACTGTGGTGAGATAGTTTTAATTTGCTTTTTACTGATGGCTAGGGAAGTTGAACACTTTTTAAAAAATATTTTATTTATTTATTTATTTATTTATTTATTTGAGAGAGAGAGATACAGAAATAGGCAGGTAGAGAGAGAGAGAGAGAGAGAGAGAGAGAGAGAGAATGGGTGTGCCAGGGCCTCCAGCCACTGCAAACAAACTCCAGATGCATGCACCCCCTTGTGCATCTGGCTTATGTGGGTCCTGGAGAATCGAGCCTCGAACCGGGGTCCTTAGGCTTCATAGGCAAGCACTTAACTGCTAAGCCATCTCTCCAGCCCTGAACACTTTTTAAACCAGAAAACCAGTTTATTCAGTATACTAAAAGTAGGCAGCAGGCAGGACAGTAGTTAGAATTATCTGAACATTTTTAAAATATAGGATGAGATAAGTGTGCCTACTCTCACCACCTCTGTGGTGGTTTGATTCAGTTGTCCCCCATAAACTTCAAGTGTTCTGAATGCTAGGTTCCCAGCTGATGGCAACTTGGGAATTAACACCTCCTGGAGGCAGAGTATTGTTGGGGGCGGGCTTATGGGTATTATAGCCAGCTTCCCCTTGCCAGTGTTTGGCACACTCTCCTGTTGCTGTTGTCCACCTTATGTTGACCAGAGATTGATGTCCACCCTCTGCTCATGCCATCATTTTTCCTGCCATCATGGAGCTTCCCCCTCAAGCCTGTAAGCCAAAATAAACCTCTTTTTTCCCACAAGCTGCTTTCAGTCGGGTGATTTCTGCCAGCAATGCGAACCTGACTGCAACAGTAAAGTGGTACCAGGAGTGGGATTGCTGCTAGACACCTGACTGTGTGGCTTTGGCCTTTTGAAGCTGATTTTCAAGAGGAATGTGGAAGGATTTGAAATCTTGGCCTAAGAGATGCCTTGCAGTACTGTAAGTACAGCTTGATGGACTATTCTGGTCAGAGCTGAAAGACCTGAATGCAGTAAGAACTATGGACTGTGAGGTTTGGCTTATGAGGGTGAGAAAGAGCTTTACTTGGACTGGGCTAGCAGTTTGTGTGAGACGCTTGCAGTTATGCCCGTGTCCTGAGAAGTTGTGCAGGGTTGCTTTGCGTAGAAATGAACTGGTGTGAGCAGAAGGATATGGCACAGAAAAAATGAAATCTTTGGGTGAACTTTGCCCATTCAGCTGCAAATGAGAGATTACAACCTTTGAGATTGGGCCAGCTAACCTGCACTGGGGCAACAGGAAGAATGCAGACTCTTTTGAAGGGGCCTGAATGCTGAAGGAGTGTCCTGTTCTTCAAAGTCTGATTTATTCCCCCCTGGATTAACAAATTGGCACCCTACCTGGTATTATGGAGTATAACAAATGCAGGAAAGAGAGGGTCATTGAGTTTGTAATGCTTGTTGTGTTTTGGAAATGGCCATGGGCAGTGTGAAGCAGGTTTGCTGGATGCCTGCATGGAGATCCCATGGGGCCATGAGGATGGACCGTGGGTTGCAGTGGAGACCCAGTGGAGACCCAGTGGAGACCCAGTGGAGATGCTGGGATTATGAGATAGCTGCCAAGGAGAGCTGCCGGCCCTGGATGAAGTTTTCCAGGACTGTGAGTAGCCTAGCTGGAGGGGCGGAATTGGAACTCCAGAGACTTGTTGCTGCTCAGAAGTATCGGACTTGGAGATTTGTCACTGACTAGTTGTTGGATTGGAATTACAGAGTTTGACGTTTGCCCTGGTTGTTTTAAATCTTGTATCAGTTAAGTATTTCTTTGTTTTGCCCAATGCCATCCTTTGCAGTGTGATTGTTTTATTCTGTGCCATTATGGGTTTTTTGGGGGGATATTTTTGGTATTATGGCTCAGTTAAAAGACCTTGGATTATGGGGACGTATGAACATCATTGGAATTGATAAAAACTATGGGGACTTTTAAATTTGCATGAATGCATTGTATTTTACATCATGTAGGGTTATCAGTTTATGGGGGCCAGGGGCGGAATGTGGTGGTTTGATTCAGGTGTCCCCCATAAACTTCAAGTGTTCTGAATGCTAGGTTCCCAGCTGATGGCAACTTGGGAATTAACACCTCCTGGAGGCAGAGTATTGTTGGGGGCGGGCTTATGGGTATTATAGCCGGCTTCCCCTTGCCAGTGTTTGGCACACTCTCCTGTTGCTGTTGTCCACCTTATGTTGACCAGAGATTGATGTCCACCCTCTGCTCATGCCATCATTTTTCCTGCCATCATGGAGCTTCCCCCTCAAGCCTGTAAGCCAAAATAAACCTCTTTTTTCCCACAAGCTGCTTTCAGTCGGGTGATTTCTGCCAGCAATGCGAACCCGACTGCAACAACCTCTATTCAATATAGTACTCAAAGTCAAAGTCCTAGTAGAGCAATAAAAGAAGAAGACATCAAAAATAGGTAAGGAAGTAGCTGGGCATGGTGGTGCGCACCTTTAATCCCATCACTTGGGAGGTAGAGGTAGGAGGATTGCAATGAGTTCGAGGCTACCCTGAGACGACATAGTGAATTCCAGGTGAGCCTGAGCTAGAGTGAAACCCTACCTTGAAAAAGCAACAAAACTAAAAGTCAAACTATTTATATTTGTAGATGAAACAATTCTATACTTAAAATACCCTATGTAATCTACCAAAAGATGCCTAGATCTCATAAACACACACACACATACACAAAGTAACTTTCTTAAACACGACTGATGAATTCCCAGAGAAGGAAACCAAAAGAACAGCTTATTCACAATAGCTTCAAACAAACAAACAAACAAACTGGAGTCATCCTAATATATGATCTCAAATTATACTGTAGAGCAACAGTGCCAAAGACAGCAGGATTCAGGCACTGAAGTGGACATATAGACCAGAGGAACAGAACAGAAGACCAAGAAATAAATCCACATTCTGTTGCAGATGAATATATACATTTGCCAGCACCATTTGTTGAATAAGCTGTCTTTTAGTCACTGAATATTTTTGGTTCAGTTGCCAAAGACTGAGTGGCCAAAACAGTGTGGGTTGTTTCTTGGTCTTCTGTTCTGTTCCACTGGTCTATAGGTCTGCTTGGTGCCTGAATCCTGCTGTCTTTGGCACTGTTGCATTTTTCACCCTGTACAAGTATCAATTTAAAGTCGATCAAAGACATCAATCTAAAACCTAAAACTCTTTTTAAAAAATGTTTTTATTTACTTTGCAAGTAGTGAGAGACAGAGAGACAGAGAATGGGCGAGCCAGGGCCTCCAGCCACTGCAAATGAACTCCAGACACAGGTGCCACTTTGTGCACCTGGCTTTATGTGGGTACTGGGGAATCAAACTCGGTTTGTTACACTCTGCAGGCAAGTGCCTTAAGTGCTCAGCCATCTATCCAGCACTAAAACCTTAAATTCTGAAATTGCTAAAGTAAAACATCCTTAAGAAGTCACAAATGGGACTATATATAAAAAAGTTTCTGCATAGCCAAAGAAATCATCAGCCTTCAGAGTGGGAGAAAATCTTTGCCAGCTATTCTTCAGATAGGGGGCTAATAACCAGATTTTATAAAGAGCTATAAAAATTGACACCAGAAAAAAACTGCCTATCACCAAATGACTAACAAAATGAACAGAAAGTTCACAAAGAAGGGACATAAATGATAGCACAATTTTAAATATGGTAAAATGAATATAACTATATTGAAAAAGTTATCTTTTTAACTTTAAATAGGTAGTTGGCAAGCTTTTAATAAAGGTCTCAATAGAAAATGTTAGCATTTTAATTTATGCATAGGGTTACCAATTTTCTTTTAAAAGGACACTTGGGCAAATTTTAGTATTTGATCATACACAAGTCAGTTTTTAGTAAAGTAATTCCAAATAATAACATGGGTTATATTTAAACAAAAAGTAGTTTGTTAATCATCTGAAGTTCAAGTTACCTGGGATTCTTATCATTTTTGCTAACTAACTCTACCACAACTATTCAATTCTGTCATTTTGGTGTGAAACCAGACATGGATTATATGCAAACAAATAAGATAGCTACTTCACAATAAAACTTTATTCTTAATAATCAGAAAAAATCAGTTAAATTATTGTTTAGCCACTAAGCCATCTCCTCAGCCCAGTTATTTTTTTACAGACAAGATAGTCTGTGCAAAATTTTATACCAGCATTTAACATGGAAATAGGAGGACTGGAAGCACCTGAGCAAACAGTGTATCCATCCCTTGTTTTATAAACAAGGAGACTGAGGCTCTCAGTTTAAGTGGCTGAGAAATTTGAATGTGAAAATTAGACTTTAGGCATTTATTTCCATTTTCTTTCCTTTAAAATATAATCTCTTAGGAGAAATGACATGTTCATAGACATTGGTTTAAGTTTCAATTCTGGGATTATAGAGTATACTATGTGTATACAACATATTGTAAAGTATTTATATATGTACATATATTCATTTCCATATGTGTATATGAACATACATATGTATGGGCATGCAAGGGCTTCTTGTTCTATGCCGGTGTTTGTGTCCAGCGGTACCTAGGTGCTAAGGAATTGAACCCTGGCCAGTAGGCTTTGCAGGTAAGTGCCCTTAACCTCTGAACCATTTCCTTAGTCCTACATTTTATTTTTGAGAGAATCTTGTTATACAGCTCAGCCTGGCTCACTGTGTAGTAGCAGGTGATCTTGAACTCATGATCCTCCTACCCCTACCTGGCCCATGCTGGTATTACAGGCATGCTCCACCATGTCCACATATCCAACAAACCCAAGGTTTCTCCTCAAGGATTCCTCTTCCTGTCTAAGCCTGCCCTCTGTGGGAACTGTTACAGCAAAGTACTGATCCTTAATTGGTCCTGAATATATTCTTAGGTACTGGATTTAAAACTCAACAAGAAAAACATGTGGTTTTAATATGCTTAACAAACTTATTCCTAGGGCTATATGGTACGCAGAACATGATGGGGAAGCTTATAATCTTAGAGTCAGATGTAATTCAGGTGTGGGTTTCTAGAGACACTAGGCTCTGGTCTGACTTCTTAAGATAGCCGAAGGATGTGGCCCAGTGCTCTTGGCCCACTGCCGATGTGGACCTGCAGAGGTCTAACAGGCTAATTTCTGCTGCTGGGGAAACAGCCTTTCTGTGCATTGACTTTCAACGACCTTCCAGCCGTGATTCCCTCCTGGCCTTCACCTGCAGATGTCTGCCTGCCTGTTCTCACCGGCTGGCTCAGGCAGAATCACTCCAGCCATCTGTGCTGGGCTGTCTGGGCCAAAAGGGCTGAGACAGAGTAGACTTTCTTATGCAGTTAAAGGCCAGACATTCCACTCTGGTTCAGAGCAGAGATTTTCCCACTAGATCAACTTCTCACACTGTACCTTAGAAAAGGCTGATAATTACCAGAGAAGCCCTGTATTCTTGGTTAATGCCCCTAGCCACTAAAAAGGAAGTAAAAACATAAAGTCAAAGCAGCATATTTGCATACCAATGGAGGTGCACAAATCTTATTTAAGGAACAGAATTATTATATTTTACCCTCATTTCACTAACCATTTTATTGACTAATAAGAACTACTCCAGGACCAAAGACTTAAAATGCTAACAAATTAAAACCATCCCTGTGTGCAGAGCCCTTCTAATCTGAAGCATTCCTCTTGATTCTGTTTGCAAGATCTATAAACACCATATGTTGAGTGGACAGTATTGGAGTGTTCTGGCTTAAACTACAATCAGTTTTTCTTTCTTTCTTTTTACTTTTTTTTTTAAATCCCCCTGAGATTGACCTAATTGATTCAAAAGACAAAAGACCAAGGACATTAGAAGAGAAACAGGAATCCAATACTAACAGTTCATGTGCATATGGAGTTACTTATTTTATCATCACAGAATGCTCACTTCACACAGTAAATGACTAAAGTGATTCTTTTGCCATCTGATTGTTCAGTTAAAGAGCCTTGTACCTGCATTGTTAGCCATAAAAGTCATGCAGTAAGTTAAATATGTAAAAAGCAATTCTCCTACTTTGGCTAAATAATAGTTACAATTGCATGAGGGATAAGGTTTGATACTGAGAAACATAGGGAAAAAATTGCAGACACTCGATTTCATTAGGCCATTGATTTCTTTCTCTGAAAATTAGATCATATTTTATGTAAAAGTCAACAGTTTAATTTTTTTGTAAGGAATTGCTTTCTACTGAACCCTATTTCCACATCACTCTCTACTCCTCTTCTTTCCTCCTTGTTCAAACAATGTTAATTCCTCCCTATATGTCCATGTGTGAGCACATGTGCAATTATATATGCAGCAATACACAGTGACAGACATTACAGGTAACCAGGCTTGCTTTTTCCAAAGGCCCTTGGGTGATGAGTGGGCAAAGCTAACATTTGTGCAAGATGCTCCTTAAGTTGATACAACTGAATGTGTGAATTCAAAGCTTAATATAGTAGAACAGAAAGAACCATATCATCAGCCATATGTATTTTTAAAGAATTAAATATTGTTGACAGTAAGCATATGCTTTATTGAACTGATAAGACACAGTGCAGCATTGTCTCTTCTTACAATTGGTACATGTGCCTCTACCTCAAACCTAGTTCATTTATTGGCAATTGTGTTGTTAGCTGTAATATTCAGTAAGATTCATCTAGTGAAAATCACCTTTGTCAAGTGCTGAGCCACAGATGACTGCTCCCCAGCATGGAGACCACATCTGTGGTTCTCATGAATAAAGATGGAAGTCTAAGCAGGAGCGCTTAAAAGCAGTCTAGGCATAAAGAGTCTTTTGTAACACCCCTGGAGAAAATGCCTGTGCCTGCAACCATTTGGTTCCACAGCTTGCAGGGCAATACAAATCGCCTTGTGGAGATACTGCCAAACAGGTGGACTGGGATCCAAGTCCAAGGTGTACCCCTCCTCATGCACCAACCACCAAAGCAAGTACAAGCACATCCTTTCCTCTGGGAGCCAAGTAATCATTTTAGACAAGAGGAAAGAAAAGAAGATAAAGGAGGAAGGTTATTTTCTTCTCTTATGATGAAAGCAAGCTAGCCTTTGATGTTTTCTAAGCATAAATTTTAGAACCACTAATAACAACAATATTAATTTTATTACTAATAACAATGATATTAATTTTATCATTAATATCATATGATAATATTTTTGAACACTAACCATATGTTAAGCATGCCTCTAAATGCTTTATAGAATTAGCCATTATAACCCATATGACAATGCTACTATTGCTTATCATCTCCATATTTCCAAAAAGGAAACAAGCTAAAAGAGTATAATTTTAAAGCCTGGCATGTTGGTGCATGCCTGTTATCCCAGCACTTAGGAGGTAGAGATAGGTGGACCAGAAGTTCAAGGTCATCCTTGGTTATTTAGTGAGTTTGAAGACAGAGTGGCATATATGAAACCCTATTTCAAAAAGAAAGTGAGAAAACAAGAAAGCAAGGAAGGAAGGAAGGAAGGAAGGAAGGAAGGAAGGAAGGAAGGAAGGAAGGAAGGAAGGAAGGGAAGAAAAAAAGAGGCTAATTTTACAGACAGTAAGTGGCAGACATAATTTAGCATCAGCCATTCTCAGGCCAGAGCCAGCATTATTGACCACCAAATCCATGGATAGATCTTTAAATAAGAACTTTGTGTTCATTACCTTATATCATAAACTCAACAAGTCTTGGTAACTCCTATTATTTTCCTATTATACATATGATACTGTTAAGATTTTAGAAGGTTAAATACTTGTTCCAATGGACATGACTTTCACACTTGTAGAGCTGGGGTTCAGACCCATGTCATTTGGCCAGAGGCAGTTCTCTTAATCTTCCTGCAATATCTAATACCTGGGTCAGCAGAAACTTTTCCTCCAAGGATTTTTATGACTTCCTTCCCTGCCCTTGGAATCATCATCTCCACCTCTCCCAGGCTGAGCTCATATGGGCACTGTGTTGACAGCAACACATGGCAGCATTTCCATGTCTAACCACTATCCCCAGACTCCAGTACATGACAGGCTGCATTTCCAAACAACATACTTAGTCCACCTTTTCTAGGATAGCATTTCTGCTGATTTCTGACATCAAGGCAGGACATGAAAACAAATGTATTTTTTTCAAGTGCAAAACTATACTTTAAAACATTGCTAAATACTTAGACTTTCAATCTGACTAGGTACATTTAAGATGCAAGCCATTTTTTTCTTTTATTTGTTCAATATACATCTGATCTAAAGAAGCAAAAGTTAGAATATATTTCCCCTGGAGTCTATAAAAATCACAAAGGTTATAATAAAACATCATAAATTCACTCAAGCCTTTTCAGATAGCACACAAAATATATCAAATATAAAGTACGTACATGTATCTTTAACCTGAACATGTTTATTGTAGCCTATCCCTGTGGGATTGCTCTCCTCATTATATAATCGCTATAAATGCTTTGAAAGACAGTAAGAGAAGAAACATTCCTTCAATATTTCCAAATGATAAAAGAGAGATGTCTTTTGTTCAGCAAGAACTATGACTGAAATAACTCTTTAAAGGGTACATAAAAAGAAAGCACAGAGCAAAGTACAATTGAATAAAACCAGACCTTCATTCTCTGGCTGAGAGAGTCCATCTATAGCACAGATGCATCCAGAAACTGGCCAGCACCATTGGACTTTTAAAATCAGGAACATTATCTTTGACAGAGGTAGGGAAAATTTCTTCTTGGCTGCTGTCCACTTTGGAAGTCTTTATAGGGAATGAGAGGAGTTTCCTTTTCATAATAGCCTCTTGGATGTATGTAATCCCTTTAATTTTGTATCCGCTCTGTTTTCTCTTGCCAGCTACTAGTACTTAGAACAATTCTTAGATTCTTAGTGTCTATGGAAATGCAACTCTAAATCCCCGGTGTGCATGTAACTCATGGTATTAGAAGATATTTTTCACCAATATTCTGACTTGAAAAATCTATTGATGGGCTTTTATGTTTCTTTGGATTAGACCAAGCAAGAATTTTTGTTTTGAAAATTTTTAGGTTTATGAAAGGGTCAAGGTAAAAGAAAGAAAATATTACTTCCAAGCTTTTCAGTGTTCTAGCAGAATGGTGAATGCTAGATTGCCTTCTGCTCAAAGCATAAGAACAGGGGCCATTGCCATGTAAAGCTAGAGGCCCCGATCCAACAGGCTTCATGGAATAGTGGAGAGACTATTAAATAGAAACTCAGAAGTTTCAAAGTTTTGCTCTGCTACAGAGTTGCTTAACTATGATGGATCTTAGCTTTTAACCAAAATTTGGGGGGAACCTCTACAAGCCTCATTCAGCTCAAAAGTCTAAGGTATAAAGTTATATAGCTGATATTCCTATTGTTTAATTATACTCCTTGGGAAAATGTTTAAGATCATGGCTTAAAATGAATATATTGATTAAATAAATATGTCACAGGAAGCAGAAAGTAATTAATATAAAGATAATTATTTCACTGCTATCAATATTAATAATATAAAGGTGGTCCACCTATAGAAAGCACAAGGTTTTATTCAGAGTAAATTATAGGTGCATTTAAACTTTCACATTAAGTTCCCAAAGTCCAAGGTTCTAAATTCCAACTCTATGGAGCACAATGACCCCATTACATTATACCTACCTTCAGTTTGGGGGATTTTCAAATAAAGCATGGCAAAGGTCTATAGGAGCTAAAAGACTGATAACGTTTAACCAAATTTTATGTAAGTTAGTTAGAAAGTATCTATCTAGATATATATGTGTGTGATGCTTGTCACCTGTCAAAAGTGATTATTTTGGCTTAAAATTTGATGTTGACTTACATTTGGGGGGGCAGTAAAAGTCACCTGGAAACAATATACTTTTTATTTTGCTTTGTCACTGGGCACCTGTCAGGGTCATTATCTGTGATCTGTCAGGTAGTTTTAGGAGCTCAAAAGGGTAATAGTCTATTTGATCAGTGTGGTGGTTAGAATCAGATGGCCACCATAAAGTCATGTATTCTGAATGCCTGGTTCCCAGCTGATGGTAATTTGTGAGGAGGAGCCATGCTGGAGGAGGTGTGATGTTGGGGGACGGGCTTAAGGGTGCTATAGCTAGCTCACCTTTGCTACAGTGTGAGTCACCCTCCTGCTGAAGTTTCCACCTGGTATGGCAGAGGTGATGTTCAGCCACTGCTGCTCATGCCGTGTTTTCCTCTGCCATCATGGAGTTTCCCCTCAAGGGTGCAAGCCAGAATCAAAGTCTTTGTTTCCATCATCTGCTTCTGATCAGGTGTTTTGTTTCAGCAAGAAGAAGGTAACTATAGTCAGTTCAAGCTTGATGAGCATGGATTAAGATGGAATAAAGAAGAAAATGTTTCTACCTGAATGCAGTCTTGGGGTCATAATTCTTCCTTTGAAAGAAATGTCTTCAACCACTTTGGAAAAAGCAAATGAAAAGGGGCCAAAGGTCCCTCCCTATTTTACATACTTTTAATGTGATACCTAGTCATCCGTTCATAACAAGGTGTCTAGGCTGAATTCATGTGTGATCAACTTCTGTTCCACAAAGTCAAATGTTCAAAAGAAAACAATTGCCAAAGGTGATTACTGTAGGCACCAAGGCTATGCTTCAGAAATATAGAAGAAATAAAGATCTTGCATAGAAACAAAAAAGTCCAAGAGAATTAATTCATGACCACCAGACGAAAAGTGAAATAAAGACAACTACCATCATGAAAGTATAAACTAGAATAGATACAAAAGAAAAAGCAGAAAAAAACTAAACATTATTAACATAACAAAGAGGAGAGGAATAAAAGAACACTTCCAAAACAACTAGAAGAAAACAAAACTATAGGTCCATGTATATAATTTCAATAATAAGCTTGAATGTAAATGGATAAAAATTTCCAATTCAGTGATGAATACTGACTAAAAAGATTAAAAAATTCTCAGTCATGTGCTTACTGCAAAAATTTAACCTTACCAATAAAAATACATACAGACTGAAAGTATAGCAAATTCTGTTCTAAACACACGGACTTCTAAAACTAGCAGAAGTACCTAAAACTGCATCTAATAAAATTCAAACAAAATGTGCAAGAAGATACAAAGAAGATCATTACATAATTACAAAGAAATTAATTCAAGAAGACATAGTGATAATAAGTATTATTCACCTAATGTCACAGCACCCAAGTTTATACAGCAAGCACGATTACACCTACAAGGAGAGAGAAGCTTTAGTACAATAGCAATGAAGTATTTCCATGTCCTAGTCTCATTACTGGATAAAGCATCCAGACAAAAAGCAACAAAAATAAGAGTGAAACTGAACTATAGATTACATGGAATTCACAGACATTGACAGAACATTCCAACCAACAGATTTAGAATGCATATTCTTTTCCTTAGCACCTGAAACTCCCTAGAATCACTGCATATCAGACTACAAATCTTTACAAATTCAAAAACACTGAAAGCATACCCAAAACCTTTTTTGATCACTTTGGAATGAGCCCATGAGCAAGACAAACTTTAGAAATTATACAAACACATGGAGACTGACAAAACGTAAATTGGAATAAAGAGTGGGTCCTTTCTAAAGAAGTTTATTTATTGAAGCAAATGAGGATGGAAACACATCATATAAAATCTGTATTATATAGCAAAATAAATACCAAGAGGTATGTTGATAACAACAAATTCCTACATTTACAAAATGAAAAGATTTCAAGTAAACAACTGAATGGTTCATCTCAAGGACTTATAAAAGTGAAAAACATCATAAACACAAATAAGAAGAAATAGATAAGAAAAGAAATAAGTGAATCAGTCTTAATGAATACAGAAAACCCATGAAATAAACAGCTGGTTTATTGCAAAAGTTAACAAAACATTGCTAGATTGACAAAGAAAAAAGAAAATCCAAATAAATAAAATTAGAAAGAAGACCAACATGACAACTGAGACCCCAGAAATAGGGAATATTGTCAGAAATTTGGAAATCTATATGTTAGCAAATTGAAAAATCCAGAAGAAATGGACAAAATACTGTACATATATGACCTAATAAAAATTGAACCAAAAGAATATTTTAAAAAAATAGGAGAGAGGGTCTAGCAAGGGTTAGATAAAGTCTTGAGAAGGTGAGAGAGATGCAATCATTATTATTATTTTTTGTTGTTGTTGTCACTTGATTTTTTTTTTTATTTTATTTTGATTTTACATTCATAGTATTGGTTCCATTGTCCTCCTCCCTGTCCTCCCACTTTCAAAGAGACCCTCATCAATGGAAAATGTGGGTCGTACATTGTGAGTTTAGTCAAGAGTTCTGGGGTGTAGGCTCCAGTCTCTGTGCATAATGCCCCAACTCATGACTCCAACAATCTTTCCGCCCCCTCTTCCGCGAGTTTCCCTGAGCCACTTTGGGGTCATTTTAGTTCTGTTTCAGTGATGAGGTTTTGGGAGCCTCTGTGTCTCTGGATATCTGGCTTAGTTGGAGTTGGATGTTCTCTGTGTTTATCTCCTTCAGCCTTTTTCTGGTGTCGTGATCGCCATGAACGTTCAGCAATCATTATTTTTGCAAACAATGATTGCTACAGTTGTTAGTGACATTTCACTACCTAGAGGCCCTGCATTGGGGTGGCAGTCTCTGAATGCTTCATCAACAAAAATTATTTGTATAGACTGGGTCATGTTCAGCTCTGTAGCAGAGTGATATCTGAGTTTTATGTGTGAGAGATGTTGGTGGGATAGATATTGCTTTTTTAAACTACTGTACAGATGTTTTTATAGTTTGATTGTCTTACTATGAGTAAATGAGGGAGGAAAACAGAATTTACAAATAATAAGTAATTGACATTAAATCAGTAATAAAATTTTTCCCAGAAAAGAAAATGCCAGGACCAGATTGTTGATTTTACCAAACATTTAAGGAACTAACACCAATGGGTCAAACTGTTCTAAAGAACCAAAAAGGAAGGAATACTCCCAAACTCATTTTATGAGTCAGGCATAACTTTGCTCCAAAAGCTGGCAAGGACACACACAAAAAGAAAACTGCACACCAATGTCCCTGTTGAACATACATACAAAAATCCTCCTCAAAAATGCTAATGAATCGAATTCAATTGCAAATCAATTAGATCATACACACGAACTGGGGAGCTGGTCCAATGGTCAAGAGTGTTGGTGCCTTGAATATGAGTGTCTCGGGCTGGAGATCCCGAAGTTCGACTCCTCAGAACTTATGTAGAAAGCAGGACATAGGCACATCTGTAACCCATTCCATGGCGGGGGGCGGCAGTGGAGACTCATTGGGGCTTGCTGACAGATATTAGATCCAGACCAAGGATGAGATCCTGTCTTTAGGTAGGATGTGGATGAGTGGTAAGAAGATCCAAAGTTGTTCTCTGCCTTCACCCATACACGAGGTATGTGCTTCTGCACCAAACATATGCATACACCACATATCACATATACCACACACCTATTTTACACACACATACACACACACACTCATACAGAGATACACAGAGAAAGCATTTGATAAAGTTCAACATTCCTACACAATAGAATCCTTAAACAAATTAGGTACATAAGGCTAGTACTTGAATGTCATAGAGATCAGGAATGTTAAGAGTGTCCTCTCTCACAATTCTTTTGCAACGAAGTACTAGAAGTTAGCAAAGTGATTAGGCCACGAAAATTATAAGCAAAATAAAAATGGAAAGAAGGAAATCACATTACTTCTGAATACAGATATTTGTATACGTAGAAAAACTTAAAACTAATAAAAAAAACTATTATAACTGATGAATAAATTCTGTAAACTGGTAGAATGCAACATCTAAAAAGTCTATAAACCAATAAACCAGACAAACAAATAATGAAATAAATCTCATTCACATAGCTACAAAAAATAAGACAATACAGGGGAATAAACTTAACTGAAGAAGCAGAAGACTTCTGCAATGATCATTATAAAACACTGAAGAAAGAAATTAGAGAAGATATGGAAAGATCACCTATATACATGCACTTGAGGAATTGATATTTTTTAAATGTCATAATTAACCAAAGTGATTATTGATTCCAAGCAATTCCTATTAAAATTCCCATAACATTTTTCACAAAACAGAAAGCAAAAATATCCTAAAATACGTATGGAAGCAGAAAAGACCTTGAATAGCTATAGCAATTTCAAGCCAGAAGAGAAAAGCCAGAGACATTGCAACCTCTGATTTTAAGACATGCTACAGAGACATAGTAATCAAAACACTGTCATACTGGCCTAAAAACGGACATATAGACCAAGGAGACAGAACAGAGAACACAGAAATGAAGCCATGCTTCTATAACCATCTGATTTTGAACAATAGTTCCAAAAAGCACGTGTTAAAGAAAGGGCAGTCTCTTTAACAAACGGTGCTGGGAAACTGGAAAACCACATGTAGAAAACTGAAACTTGACCTCTGTATATACTCTGTACAAAAATCAAGTCAAGACACATCAAAGATTTCAATGAAACTCCTACAGGGTAGCATAAGGGGAAAAGTTGAAGACATTAGTCTAGGCAGTAATTTTCTGGCTAGCACTCTCCAAACTCCGGAAACACAAGTAGAAATAGACAAAGGGGATTTCATCAGACTAAGAAGTTTCTGCATAGGAAAAGAAGCAACAGATTGCAGAAGTAACTTGTAGAATGAGAGAAAATATTCAAAGCTGTTTATCTGACAGAATTAACAGCATGTATAAAGAACTCATATATCTTAATTAAAAAATCCAATTAGAATGAGTACTTGAAAAGAATATTTATGAATATAAGAAGAATAAAAATGTCAATAAGTCAACATGTGAGGCCTATCCATAGTGATGCAGGCCTGCAAGCTCAGCACTCAGGAGGCAAAGGCAGAGGCAGGAAGATCTTGAGATTGAATCAAACCTTGGGGTACAAAGCAAAACACTATTTCAAAATAAATAAATAGTAAGTAAATAAACAAATGAATTGTGAAAAATGTTCTATACTATATATTCTATATTCACTGGGGAAATGCAAATCAAAATCACTATGAGATTCCTTCTTACTCCAACTAGAGTACCCACTACTGAATAAACCAGCAAAAAATTAAGATATATGCTGGCAAAGATATGCAGATAAAGGAATATAATCCACAATTGTTGGGAATGTAAATTACTAAAATACTGTCAAGAGCAGTGTGGAAGTTCCTCAAAACAGTAAAAACTAGAACTACCACAGGATACCATTATTCCAGTCCTAAGGTACAGAGAGGTGAGTTAAGTCAGCATGAAGAAAAGACGCCCATGTTGATATGTTCATATTGAGCACCATTCATGACAGCTAAAGAATGGATGGCATTAAACCTGTGTGCTCCTCAACAAACAGTGGGTAAAGAACATTTTCGACACATACACACAATGGAGGGTTACTCGCCCCTCCCCCCACACATGTGCACACAATGGAGGGTTACTCGCCCCTCCCCACACACATGTGCACACCATATGTTACTCAGCTGTATACACACATGCACACAATACCATGTTATTCAGCCACATACACATGCACACAAAGGAGGGTTACACATATACACATGTGCACACATTGGAGGGTTATTCAGCTATACACACAATGGGGGGGTTCTCAGACACACACTCATGTGTACACAATGGAGGGTTGCTCAGATATAAAGGAAAAACTGCGATCTATAATTTGTAGGAAAATGAATGGAATTGGAGGCAGACCATCAATTTAAGTGAAATGAGCCAGACCAAAAGAGAGGGGGTACGAGAAAGAAGTGCCATGTTCTCTCTCTTATGTGGACACTAAAGGTGGAGTAGAGACAGTAGAAATCACTATTCTATTTAAAAACAGAATCATGATTACTAGGGACTTGGAAGAGTGGAAAAGGATGGTTAGATATGATCAATACATGCTGTCATCACATATGAAAACATTGCACTGAATAGAATAAATGTGTACAATTATATATGTTAGTAAAAGTTTAAAACTACTGTCTTAATGATTATGTTAAAGTTAATATTAAAGCTTTTATATTATTTTAGTAGCTTATAATCTGTTAAAATCTGCAAGTAATGATTTAAACCAGGTAGACTGAACTATAGACATTGGAAAAATATATGTAAGCTAAAACACATGTGCTTTCTTCTCGTCACAGTGAACAGGGCTGGTTGTCTTTCAGTTGCAATAGTTACCTACTTCTGTTTCAGATATGACTGTAATAATTTTACAAAAATTTCCAAGTACAATGTGGACAAGAACTAGTTTCATATTTCCTATGGTACTGCTGGAGTTCTGACTTTATAATTTATCTTCCTTTTTCATAAGCAGCATTTTTCTTGAACTTGCTTTCAAAGGGAATAGCTATTATTATATGACTTTTCAATGAATTGTTATTCATCCAAATGTGATATTTCAGAGAAAATCACTCTGCATTAAAAATGTCGGGGTATCTCAACTGCTTGCCTGTTAGCAACTGTTTGGCAAAGCTCTCACATTCCGAGTCTCCACAGACCATCTCGGGAGATGAACATGTCTTGCACATGATTTGTCTTCAGGGATATAAGAACTTGACTTTGAATAGCCAAAAACCAACTGAGGAATAATGTCTTTAAAGTATGTGTCAGAAGACCCTTCCAGGAAAGAAAAATGAAGCAGATAAAAATCTCTAATCCATCTGGGAAAGGATATACTCTACTGTGCTTTCCATATGGTGAGTGAAAAGAACAAGTTACATTATTGATTAACATATTTCGTAGATTTTTATCTGCCCAGGACTTCTAGAGGATGTCATTACAAATGCTTCTATATGAAATAGCTGGAAGGAACAGAAACTGCCCCTGTCAATAGAAGACAGACATCAGCCTTTAGGATGTTGTTGTAGAATGTAAAGATGACCACACGGATTTCTCGTTCCTTCCAAAGCACTCTACCCTTTGTCAGCTCTCAGAAATTAAGTCAACAATATTATATTTGGTAACATATCTCTGGAGACCTCAAAGCCCATAGTACCAATGTCTAGACAAAACCTCTACCTCATAGGCCTCCTCAGCATTTCTCTATACACATTCTTTCTTTTCTCACAGCCCTCCAGTCCCTTCAAAGCTCCTCATTTAGCAATTGACTATCCACTTCATTCTCTATTGGCCTTCTTTCATGGTCAGTATTTGAAGCTCTCTCTGTTTCCCCCTCATTTGCCCCACAAATCCTCAATTATGGGCCAGTATATTTATGTACCTTCTTTTGTTTTTGCTTTTTGTTTTATTGATATAGGGTCTTACCCTAGCCCAGGATAACCTGGAATTCACCCTAGTCTCAGGGTGGCCTTGAATTCATAGTGATCCTCCTACCTGTGCCTCCTGAGTGCTGGGATTAAATGCATGTACCACCATGTCCAACTCATCTCTACATTTCTTTTCTTTATTTTTTATTCATTTATTTTTTATTTATTTCATTTATTTATTTATTTATTTTTTAAAAAATATTTTATTATTTATTTGAGAGAGAGAGAGAGATACAGAAATAGGCAGGTAGTGAGAGAGCGAATGGGAGTGCCAGGGCCTTCAGCCACTGCAAACGAACTCCAGATGCATGCACCCCCTTGTGCATCTGGCTTACGTGGGTCCTAGAGAACTGAGCCTCGAACTGGGGTCCTTAGGCTTCACAGGCAAGTGTTTAACCGCTAAACCATCTCTCCAGCCCTTATTTATTTATTTTTGACAGGCTCTCACTAGTTCTCCCTGGCTGGCCTGGAACTTACTATATAAATTAGGCTGGCTTCACACTTGAGTCAACCCTTTTGTTTCTTCCTTTCTTCTTTTAGCTTTTAAAATTCTAGTGCTGCTGGTTGTATTTTAAAAGAATTACTTGGCCATAGTCAACCTGACAATGTGCAGCCACCACCTCAAGCTTCTCATCTTTTTCTTACCTCTTAGGGAAGCTTTCTTAATGCTATGACAGAACACCTTAAACAACTTAAGAGAGGAGTAACTTATTTTAGTTTATATTTTCAGTCCCTCATGGTGGGGACGGTGTGGTACAGTAAAGCAGCTTTCCTCAGAGTAGCCAGAAAGCAAAGGGAAAGAAGACATCTGCTTTGTACATTTTCATTTGTTTTCTGTATTTATTGAAAGCCTATAGGATGGTCCTGCCCATATTAAAAGAAGGGTCTTTCCCCCTTTATTTAATTCTTTCTGGAAACACCCTCAAAGATAGGCCTAGAAGTGTGCTTTCCCATAAGCACTTATCCAATAAGCACTTTTCAATTTTATTTCAGTTTGCAATCAAAATTAACTATCATAGTGCTGGGGATATGGTGGTTAAGGGTAATTGCTTGCAAAGCCTACTACACAGGCTCAATTTCTCAGCCACCCATGGAAAGCCAGATAGCCCTTTGTCTGCAGCAGCAAGAGACTCTGGTATACTGCCTCAATACTCACACAAATAAATACATAAATTACTTAATTAAATTATTCAGCCTGGGCTAGAGCAAGACCCTACTTCAAAAAAATTATTTAAGGGCTGGAAAGATGGTTTAGCAGTTAAGGCACTTGCCTGTGAAGCCCAAGGACCCAGGTTCAATTTTCCAAACCTCATGTAAGGCAGATGCACATGGTGGTGCAAGCATCTAGAGTTTGTTTGCTGTGGCTAGAGGCCCAGGCACACCTGTTCTCTCTCTATCTCGCTCTCTCATAAATAAATAAATAAATAAATAAATAAATAAATAAATAAATAACTTAAAAGTATTTTAGAAACAATTAATTTTTAAATTAAGTAATTAATATTTGGGGAGTGTTGCCCAAGGTGATGCTAGCTCGCAAGATTGCACATCCGCACAAGGTGGTGCACATTTGATTGCAGTGGCGGGAGACCCTGGTGTACCAATTCTCTCTCTCTCTCTCTCTCTCATTAAAAAATTACAAAAAAATCCACAGCTATTACACCATGTTTATATCTTTTATCATGTAAATAGGGGGTATGATGTCATTTACTATCTTTCATCATTCCATCTATTAATTCACTGAATCTTGTTTATATTTGATATTTCTTGAATACATCATTATTGTTGCACATATATGAGAACTAGACAAATTTCTTCCAACTCTACCATTCAGTCAAGTTTTGTTGTTGATGTGGAGACATTTTTCTAAAATTCTCATCTATTATGTTTTACCTCAACTTAATTCCTTTAACTTTCTTCCACAAACAAGGT
The DNA here is from genome assembly GCA_036365145.1 of Orientallactaga sibirica. NCBI lineage: Eukaryota > Metazoa > Chordata > Mammalia > Rodentia > Dipodidae > Orientallactaga > Orientallactaga sibirica. The sequence goes on along the minus strand of JAEOAD010000003.1, from coordinate 59,114,652 downwards.
AAGAATATAGTCTTTAGTTTAACTACCAGGGTCTTTGTGATATGGTATCTGCAATATTTCTAGACTTATCTTCAAGTGAAGTTTAGAAATAGAAATTCAATGATTACATATTGCTTCTTTACTTTTTCATATTCTCTTCCTCTTCTTGATGTATCACCACCAACCTTTTCATTCATTAATATCTGATATTTCTTCTAAGATTCAACTCAGATGACATGCCATCTTTAATCCTGACTTGTTCCTCTTACCCTACTCTGGAACTCTTATTTTATTAGAGTGTCTCCTTAGTAACACAACTTCATATCACCTGATCAAACACAATGTATCCATATCACCATATTATAGGTTTTTTGAGAGAAGGAGCAATGTTTAATGCTTGTATTCCTGGAATCTATCAGAATATGTATCACCCTGAGGAATGTGTATTGAATAAATGAATGAAGAGGTTACTTATTGAAAGAGTATACACATGAATTGTTACAAGTCTTTCTAAAGGGAAAAAGCAGAGATTTAGAATAAGACTTGAAGAGAAAAGTCGTATCTAATTGCCAGGAATATAAAAGTACAAGAATGTAGTGCTGCAGAATATCTGACTGAAAGCTGGGTCAGGGAAAGGTCATCTTACCATACTCTTTTGCCTCTGTTTCCTCATCTGTCGAGAGGAAGAATGGTGCCTATCTCCAGGTTAGTGTGCACATTCAATGAGGTCTTATATAATATACCCAGACTGGTTTGTGACTGATACTAAGTTCTCAATCAAAACTGGATTTTTATTTTGTACTTTTCCTCAATGTCACATAGATATAATAAGAAATTCTTGCAGGATTTATTTTAAATTAAAAAATTCCTAGGCAATATTTTGTGGAGAACTTCAGAGATATAATCCACAAGAAGCAAAAAGAACAAGTTTCAGTCATGTTAGATTGTTCAGTTTGAGATTGAGTCCCTTGTACCAGTTACAAGCAAGAGTTGGCCACAAACTACCAACAGCAAGCACCAAATCTAAGCAGACCAATTACTTCCCTTCCACATGCTGTGTTCATCCTTCTCTTACTCCAGATTTAATAATAAAACAGGAAAGATAGGGACCTGGTTTCTAGCTCCACAAATGTCACTAAATTGTATGACTTTAGTCAAGTTAGCTAAATTTGTTACTCTCCACTTTTATATAATAAAATAGGAATTAGCTTCCTTACTTTAAGGAAAATAATTGATATGAAATGAAAATGAGACATGAGGACTTTTCAATTTTAGGAATCTATTCTGTCCAACCTAATATAACATCCCCCTTTTCTAAAAAAATTCTATAGCCTAGAAAGACCTCTCTAGGTATACCCCTGTGTCATCTCTGTTTGCCTGTGCTTTTTTGCTTGATAGTTACAGAGAAAGTAGAGAAATTCTGTGTAGCTTATATGAGCAGGGTCTAGAGCTAATTACATTTAGTCTGTAAGTGCACATCAAGAACCTGTTAAGTGCTTACCTTATCAATAGTTGTGGAAAATATGATCTCACACGAACACTTTTGTTTATTGGCATGAAGTCACATACATACACATGCACACATACATATGGACTGAAAGTCTGGATATAAAGATACTCTTATTGAGAAATAAGAATGAAGAGTGGGACCTATCTCCTGGTTAGTGTGCAAGTTACCAGACTTCTATGCTGTGACTGACACTTACTAAGTTTTCAGTCAAAACTGGATTTTATTTAGGTCCTTTTGCATTAAGAGAAATAAGATATTCCTATTAATCGGGGATAAGATAGGGCCTCACCTTGGGCAAGTTCACATTTATTGAGGAAAACCTGATAGTTGACCCATGGGTTTTAAAGAATGAAATGAATTCTTGTCCTTCAGCAAAAGAATAATTGTTTGTAAATCCATGTTATGAAACAGTACCCAAAAGAATTCAGACCAGTTACTTATTTTAACCAACTTCTTCAATACCAAATGTATGATTCTTAGTTATGTGACACATTGTCAGTTCATGAAACACACAATGTCTAAAAAAACATTCTTTTGCTGGTATTTGGGACACAGATATGGTGTAATAAATGCTATGCATCCAAGCTGATTAGAACCAATACAAACCTGCTGAGCCTAGCCATCCATATCACCAGTTGTGGTCATAGAAGCTGATAAATGTGCTGGGATGGTGCCGTTCCTCCCCAGCAGGTAGGGCTGAAGAAAGAGCCAGTCCAGCAGCTCCTCTTGGGGCTGAGCGGGATGATGAGTGTCGGCGACCCAGACCCCCTCCTCTAAGACACTGGAGAGAAAAACACACTGGGTCGGGAGTTTTGTCGAAGCAGGAACTCATTTTATTGTAGTAGGAAGGTGTTTATATAGCTTTGAGAAAGAGGGTGGGTCTCAGGATGGGATAAAGGTGTAAGGGCCAATACTATTTCACCACGTCAGCAGTGGCTGGGCGGAGGCAGTTTTGGCTTAGGCTTTGCTGAGTCATTCCTAAGCGGGAGTAATAGGCCAAAGGCAGGTCGCCAAACACTAGTCAGGCTCAGGAAGTTCCAGTAGGCCTCACACCCAGGCCTCTTAGGGCCCAACAGGATGAGGGAAGGGCCTTTCATATGAGGTTTAACAAAAGGTCAGGGGAATCTAGATGGTTCTTCATTTCCTGAACAATAGTTCTGGTTTGTTGATAAAATTTTATCAAAATAATGGAAAGATAATGATTTGCATCAAATTCAAAAGGAAAAAGCAAAAGACTTCTATGTTCTTTTGAAGAGTCCATAATATGGGATTGTGCTGACATTCCTAAAACTCTTGCCTGAAGCTACACATTGAATATCTCTAATTTCAGTATCCAAAATGCACCCAAATCCAAAATTTTTTGAATACTAACCTGACGGTATATGTAAAACATCTTACTTCAGGCTATTGATCACTGTACGAATACAAGCATGCTAAAAATATGGTGTAAAATTACAGTCAAGCTTATGTGCATAAAGCATATTTGAAAAATTCATGAATTTCACAGTTAACCTTGCTTCTCATCCCCAAGACACCTCATTATGCATAGGCAAATACTTCAAAATATGAAACATACTCAGAATCTGAAACAGTTCTACTGTCCAGCCTTTTAGAGGAGAGATACACAACCTGAGGTGTGGTTACCTGTACAAATGCTTCCCAGGGGGATAGTGTGTATTTTTCAGCAACAGGAAATGCTTGACTGTACATATTTCCTCCCCACATATTAGTGAGTATGCTGGTTGATCTCTGTAAAGTACTACTCTGTTGTCATATAGAAATATCTTTACATCCAGACTTTCTGTCCATCTGACTTTAGCACAGGTCATCCAATTTCCTGAATGCTGTCCTTTTTCTTCTGGAAATTATAGATAAAATTCCTGCTTGAGCGTTGGTATGTAAACCAAACTACAGCACTTTCCACCATGACCAGCATACATTATTAATATATTAATATATGTAATAGGTCATTACACCTTGGATAACTCCTAGAAACCTCTTCAGCTATGTTGATCCCTATTTTTTGGTATAACATCAGTCATAAAAACAAATGTGTGTATGTGTATGTGTGTGACTTCATGCACATAAACAAGGGTGTTCATGTGACATACCAATGTATAAGGCTTTCTTTAGAAATGCTGCCATCAGCCGGGCGTGGTGGTGCATGCCTTTAATCCCAGCACTAGGAAGGCAGATGTAGGAAGAATGCCATGAGTTTGAGGCCACCCTGAGACTACATAGTGAATTCCAGGTCAGCCTGAGCTAGAGTGAAACCCTACCACAAAAAAAAAAAAAAAAAAAAAAAAAAAAAAAAGAAAAAAAAAAAAAAAAAAAAAAAGAAATGCTGCCATCGTCACTTATTTCTGATTGATTTGTACTAGTACTACTTGGTGAAATAAAGTCTGTATTGTTCTGTAGGAACTAGAATCTCCTGTTCCCAGATTACAGACATACTGAGAATGCAATAAACTACAAAGCTTTCTCTATTTATTGTCCAGATGACATTCTAGATTATTAATCAAACAATAAAAGTATAGTTTTAAGTCTCCATGCTCAGAATTTCCACCCTGAATATTTCACTTAAAATAGGCTTTCATGAATATTGGCCAAGAACAGTTTAAAATGTGAGGATATCTGTTCACTGTAGCTAACATCCTGGCCATGTGGGCAATCAATAAACAACATGAAATAATAATTAAGATAGATAGAGGGATGGCTTAGTGGATAAGAGCCTGAGTTCAGGGACCTCGTGCCCATTTAAATGTCCTGTGGGGTTTATAAGCCCATCTATAACCCCAGAGTTTAGAAGGTCAGAAACAGGGGACAAACTTGTTAACTATACTAGGCAAATCAGTGAGATTTGGATTCAAGTGAGAGACCCTATCTTAGTAAATACGGAGAAAAGTGATAGAGCAAGATTCCCACTGCCGACCTCTGGCCAAAAAACCTGTGACCATATACATGTGAACATGTATACACATATGCAGAGAGAAAGAATAATGATTATGGAACTGTACAACAGTGCAAGCTCTATTTCCCAACTCTGTGATCTTGAGCAAAATACTTTACTTTCCTGTGAAATAATGAAGACAACAATTACTTCTTCAAAGAAAGGAGTTCCAAGTAGTGGGGCAGAGAGTTTCAGAATGAAGTGGTAGCTTAGGAATTTTAAATAGAGTTGCCAGGGAAGGCCTTGCTGAGCTGATCATAAAGAAGATCGATGGGGCAGAGGAGGTGACTCTCGAAAGAGGAAACCAGGCAGAAGAAAGAGCCAGTACAAAGGTGCTGGGGAGAGAATATACCAGGTTATCAGTGAAACAGTGAGCAGTCTGGAGTGGATTCAGAGAGAGCATGGAGTGTGTGAGGCCACTGCAGTGTTGAGTAAGAAAGACATCAGAAGGTGTTAAATGTTGCATTATAATCTGGGCATGGTGATTTCAACATTTGGGAGGCTGATGCAAGACGATTACAAATTCAAGGGCAACTCTGTCTCAAAACAAAACAAAAAACACATGACAGCAAAGCAGAACAAAGCTAAATAAACTAAGTAAACTAAACTGGTTGAGTTATAATTTGTATTTTCCCCAAATGATATGTTCAACTCCTAACAGTCTTACCAGCAAAGAAGGTCATTGTAGAGGTAGTTAAGCTTAGATGAGGTCATACTAGACTAAGTGGGCTCTCGTCTAACAATTACCATTCTTAGAAGAAGGGATTTGGACATGGACACATAGAGAAGAGAATGCCATGTAAAGATGAGCCAGAGACTGGAGTGATGTAAGGGCAAGGTATTGAATGCCATAGACAGCTGGTAAACACCAACAACTAGGAAGACACACAGAAGTATCCTCCCTTAATGCCTGCAGAGCGAGCAGAGCAGAGAGCTGACACACAGATTTCAGAAGCATAGCTTCCAGAACTTGTAATGCAACACTTCTGTTGTTTGAGGACATTCACTTTATGGAACTTTGTCACAGTAGCCATACATGGAATCAATGCAGAAGCTTGCAGTAGATGCGCTTGCTCTGTGGCTGCAGGGAAAGTACAGTATATTAGGAAGACTGGCAGGGGTGAAGTCAGTTAGGTATGACAGTTAAAGCAGAATGCAGCACTGCTGGAAGCAACATAGTGACAATTGCAATGGCTAAAATATTACCAGATTCTGGGCTGGAGAGATGACTTCGTGGTTAAGGCACTGGCCTGCAAAGCCAAAGGACCTAGATTCGATTCCCAAGGACCCAAATGCACAAGGCGGTGCATGCATATGTAGTTCGTTTGCAGTGGCTGGATGCCCTAGCACACGCATGCTCCCTCTTTCTCTCTCTCTCTCTTCCTGTCCCTCCCTCACTCTGCCTCTTTTTCTCCATCAAATAAATAAATAATATAATATAATATTTAAAAAACTGTCATTTAAAAATATTACTAGATTCTGATTATTGGTCCATGGTAGAATAAATAGCTATACTAGTGGACTGGATGTAGGATATGGAAATCAGGGAAGATTCGAGTCTCATATAATGGAGTTGATTTAACTGATAGTGAGGGTGTTGAGGTTTGTACTAGTCAGTATTGTCTAGAGGAGATTACTGATAGAAGGAATATATATTATAAAGGAGACTTATTAAATTAGCTTACACAGTATGGACTGGGCAGCACAAGGGCTGCTCAATCTTTGATGCTGGGTGCTTCAGCAGTCCAAATCTGGGACTGAAGGCCAGAAGAATTCCCAAACAGCTGCTAGACTTCTGTTCACATTGGAAGGCAGTGGGAGATGGGTTCTTATATCAGCAAAGGATGGCAGCAATTGGGCAGATGCACTCAGCAGCCAGAAGTAAGGACAGCCAGGTGAACACATTGCTCTTTACTGGAACTTCCTTATACTCAGGGGAGGATCTTCCTTCTTCAGTAAACCCTTCCTGGAAATGCCCTTACACACCTGTCCCAAAGGTATGTCCTTTTGTATGATTCTTGATCCAATCAAATTGATAGTAGAGATTAACTGTCACTAGGTACTATGGTTTCAATCAGATGCACCCCATTAACTCATGCGTTCTGTATGCTTGGTTCCTAGCTGACAGCAATATGGGAGGTGGAGCTTTTCTGGAAGAGGTGTGTAGTTGGGGGTAGTCTTAGGGCTGTTATAACAGCTCCCCCTTATCAGAGATTGGTTCACTCTCCAGTTGCTGTTTTTAACCTTATGTGGGAGAATTAATGTCTAGCCTCTGCTAGAAATTATGGAGCTTCCTCTCCAGACTGTAAGCCAAAATAAATTCTTTCCTGTCATTAGTTGCTTTTGGTCAGGTATTTTATGAAAGTAACTTCAACACAAAGTTTGAGTCAAAGATCTAGAGGCCTATTTGAAGTATATTAAGTTGGTTTCATGAATTAGAGATGCAAATGGAAATACCTCAGAACGTGATTACAGAGCTCAGGATAGTGCTTTGGGTGAGGGTTATACCTCAATCTCTTTGAGCTGCTATTACAAAATCCTCTAGATTGAGAGAATCAAAAATAAAATTTCTTTCTCATATTCTAGAAATTGAGAAATCCATGCTAAAGGCAACAAGAGATTTAATGTTAGATACCTTTTTTCACTGTGTCCTCATGATAGAAGAGGCAAGGAAGCTTTCTTTTAGACCTTTTCTATAGGGATTCTAATTCCATCTTGAAAAATTCAACCTCATGGCTTAATCACCTCCCAAAAGCCCACATCCAAAAGAACTCATCACATTTATGACTGCATTTCAACACATGAAATTTGAGGGGCTGCAGACACACAGACCAGAGCAAGATATAAAATTGTGCACATATAGGTTGTAAAGAAAGCCATGAAACTAAGTTCTCCAAGAGAATGACTAGTTAGAAGAGAATGAGAATTATATGTTACTTTGTGACATAACTACTTGTTTGTTGACTGTCATTACATCTTCGTGAGGTACAGCTTTTTATTACCTCTCAGAAACACCAGTTTTGAGTTTCTCCATACCTGCTTCTTCTTATCTCAGCCTGATTTCCACTTTCTGGAGATTCCTTTCCAGCCAATGTTATTTTATATAGGTTGTTTCCTCTTTTAATCATGTAACTCCCCAACCAATAGACTTTTTTTTTATAGCATGCACAACTACGAGCAGTATTTTATTTTATTTTCTTATTTACTGTTTCATTTTCTTCCAGCCTACATGTCACGAATGTGGGGCCATTTTCCTAAGTATGGTATGTGATATCCTGTAGACCCCTCAACAAACATGGGTTGAAAGAAGGAACGAATGTCATTTTGTAACAGGGGAAACTGAATGAATAAGAGAGACTGGAATTTAACTCTAAAGTCTTCTAAGTGATCTATGCCAAACATGGTTGCTCTGGATCTCTACTGCTGCACCAGAAGCCACCCAGAGCTTTCTGTTGTCATCTTTCATGACTCTAGTCATGCTTACTTGGAATTTACTTGCTTACTTGGAATTTCACATGTGTTTTCAGTCAGGTGGTGGCTGGAGCTGCAGTCATCAAAAGGCTGAAGTGGGCTGGACATGTGAGTTGTCTTTCTAATATTGGCAACTTCCATTTGTATAGATGGCAAACCATGGACATAAGTGCACTCATAACTCAACTCATTAATTCTGGGAAAAAAAAATCACTTTAAGCAAAGTGACACATAGATTCCCTTGTAGTCTGTCATTATGCTCTCTCTAGTGACTCTAATGGTTTCTAACTTATTTCCCCACTTCTAATTGTTGGACACTAAAGTCCATTTTCTCCACACAAATAAAGCTATACTTTAAAAGATAAATCATGTTGCCTCATTTTTATATTTAGAAATTGTAGTGGTGGTCTACCATAGTTGGAAAAGAAAATCTCAAAATTCCTACAAGATATACAAGGCTTGGGTTTTGGATACTTTTCTTCCTCGATCTAGCCCCTACTGGCCCTGATGTCTCTCACATTACAAGGCTGCTCTGGAAGACAATGAAATGTGTGCTTGGTAAGCTGCCAGAGGCTGCCATCACCCATATCAGTTGAGTGGAGAAAAGCAGTAGTGCCTTTAGACATCTTAGAACACTTACAATCTTTCTGAGGCCGAGATTTCTCATTTCTGCCCTTTTTTCTTGGGGTATACAAAAGCAATATGGTAAGTGGCCATTGTTTATCTCTTAATAGTGGTTTATATTGATGCAATATTTTTTCAATAAATTATTTTACTCATATTTCATGTGGGATCAAATGCTGGGGTGAAATAGAAATAGAAATTAAGTGAAACAATGTACCAGAAGTCTGAAGGAAGACCTATGGAGCAGTGGGCCGCTTTCCTCCTTATGAAACCTCCCCCCTCCCACAGTAGACATGGTACATATCCTTGTATCTTCATGAGAGGGATGCTTTAGTCATTCACACATAGAATTTAATTATTTAACAAAGTCATTTTGATTCTTGAAAAAGTAGTTTGAAATTTCAATAACCTTTATGCTTCATAGTTAAAGCAACAAAACTTGATTGAAACAATCCTCTCTTAGGCAGCCCACTGAGAGCTGAAACAAACATTTGCTTTCTACCAAATGACTCTACAGAAACCAGGTAGTCTCTGCAATTTACCAATGTCAGATACTCTAATCCAAATTTCTTGAAGCCACTTGGATTTTTAATTGTTCTTCTTATCTACATTTTTTAGATTAGTTTTTGGTATAGGGTATGTGGGGAAGGCGTGGTATATGTGGGCCAAGGCACATGTGTGAAGGTCAGAGGACAGCTTTTAAGAGTTTGTCTTTACCTTTAACCTTGTTTAAGGCATTGGTCATTATCAATCATTGGCTCACTAGCTGGGCCCCAAGCTTCCATAAAATTCTCCTATCTCTATTTCCCTTCTTACTACTGGTATGCTGAGATTATACAAGCCAGCTATCACTTCTGGATTTTACATAAGGTCTGGGGATCAAGATTGTGTGGCAAGAGGTATATCCACTAAGCCATTTCCAGCCCTTAGACACATATTTTCATGTAAAAAATATTTATATGTCAAATAAGGCAATAGTTATTTTGAAATAATTTTGATTCCAAAACAATTTCTCTAAAATTTTGAACTACCCAGATTAGAAAATCTGCTTTCATAGTCAAATATACAAAGATGGAAGGAGGCGACAGAAAGTCTGTGTTGTGACATTTCCGTGCATTTAGAGGCACGATCAGTAAAATTGACAGTACATTGACCAGTAAAATTGATTAACATCCTCACTCTCCCTTTCTTCTTCTAGCCTGTTTCTTTCATAAAAGAAAATGTCTGATCTTCCTCCTGTCCACTTTTTGATTTACAGATGTTCTCAACTATGATTTAATGAGAAAAATAGATATTTTCATTGCGAATTCAGTTCATAGGATCTTGCTGCTCAAAAATGCAAAGTTTCAGGGTAATTATCTCTGTCCAGTGGACTTTTAAAGGAGATTATCCTGCATAATTTGAATCTTTCCTGTCATCTCCCTTAATCAAGTACACTTCATGTAAAGAAACTGTGCATTATGCATGCATATAGCTTTGTGTTGGGTCTTCTAATCAAGGACAAGTGCAGAGATTGAATATAAGTGATGTTGGAAAATTGGCAATTCATTTTATTCATTCAGGGCTGAGAACTGCCTTTTGTACCATTATAGGGCTAAAATTTTAGCAATCAATATTCATGTAATTGAAACATTGTTAGTAAAGGAGGACATTTAGTTATCAGAAATCAGTGCATCTTACAGGACAATACAATTTAGCTTGCTCTTTGGGGCCACTGCAAAATCTCCCTTTCCCTCTAACCATGATACCATCACTGGGAAGTCTTCTTCTCCTCCTCTGCATATTTAGAAACAATCTTGTTCCTTGGAAGTCATTTACTCAGTGCTCATTGTGTGTCCTAACACAGTATACTAAGCATTGCAGTAAGCTTTACATTGCTAGGATAAACCTGCAGGCCATGCACAGTTTATGGGAGGAAGGGGTTTATTTGAAGCTTACAGATACAGGGGAAGTTCCATAGTAGCAGAAGAAGCTAGCCCCCTTTAACAGGACGCAAAGAGAAATACCACCAGCAGTGCCACAAGAAAGCACACTACAGGAACCCCAGGCAGAACTCTAATACTCTTCAGTTCATAGGTTAGAAATCAGATCTTCCCCCAAATACACCTTAGGGCTGGACCCTAGGATTCACCCACAGTGATATCAAGTTAAAATCATGAATAAAACTCCTGAACCTATTGGAGAACATCTTTTCAAACTATCACATTCTGCCTCTGGCCCCCAAAATATTCTTAATCATCTCACATCATAATTTCTATTCAATCTAACTTTAAAATCCCCATAGACTTATCTGAGAGATTTAAGATTGTCTATTAACTGTGAGTCCTGCAAAATCAAAAACTTACATACTTACAACATAAAATGGCACAGAGTAAACATTTCCAACTGCTATAAGGCATAACAAGGAGAGACTGGACCAATGCAAACTCAATATCCATCAAACAAACAACAAACATCTTCAGTTCAAGTCTGATATCATAACCAGTGAGCAGTGAGGAGTCCCTGGATTTTCCAATTCTGCCCCACAGCTGGGCTGAGTAGCCAGGGAAAACTTCTATCCCAAGCTAACAGTGATCCATGGTAGCCCTTGAACAGTCCTGGTATATTCAAAACATTGTAAGGTCTCCATGCAAACCACAGTCTGTCTTCCAATGGCTTTGTTGGCCTCTTTTATCAGAGTCATCATGCTGTACCTCATGCCATATCTCAGCAGTGGCTCCTGGAGTTATGTGCACTTCATGACCCACTACAAGCATTTTTCATGCTTCCAAAACAAATATCAAGTGTGCAGGACACAGCCATATTCATAATTCAGGGAAGAAATAAATCATGATCTTGAAGAGCAGGTTCCTTCCTTTCAGTCAACTCTTTTCAAAAGAGTTAGCTTTTCTACCATTCAGTCTTTCCTTAGGCATCCTTTCCACTGTTTCAATATAAAGTACTTGGGCCATCTTTATTCCAAATGTTAATGTAGTTGACAACATAAAAGTAACCTAAAAACTAACCTTAGTGGCAGTAATTTTTAAACTTGTTTGAATTTCTCCAATTTTAAATCTTATATCTCTCAGCTCCATATCTTTAGCTAAGCATATCAGTGCATTACTAATTTAACCTTCACCAAATTATCTGGGCATGGGCAATAGAACACAGCCAGCCCTTATGCCAATAGTTCAGTTTCAGAAAAGTTTTCTGTAATATTTCCTTTCTGTTAGAAAAATCATAAGCAAAGCCTCCAAAGACAATTACCTCTGCACTTAGTATTTTGAAACTCTCACCAAACTAGTCCAAAAAACTTGGCTTACTGCTCTGGAAGGCATCTTCAGTTGCAAGTACCAAGTCCATGCCCACTCTTCCAAAACAAAAGTTCCAAAATCCACGATTAAAATTTTCACATAGCAACACCCCACTCTAGGTACCAGTTCTGTTGTAGTCATCTTCACATTGCTGGGATGAACCTCCAGACCACACACAGTTCATGGGATGAAGAGACTTATTTGAAGCTTACAGGCCCAGGGGAAGTTTCATAATGGCAGAAGAAGCTGGCCTGCTATCATAGGTCTATACAGAGAGAAATACCATCACAGGCTCTACAAGCAAGCACACTCCAAGAACTCCAGGCAGAACTCTAGCACTCTGCATTCCTTAGGCTGGAAATCAAGTCCACCCCAAAACACACTTTAGGTGTGGACCCTAGGGTCTATCCATAGTGACATCAAGTTACAAGCTTGACTAAACTCCTGAATCTATTGGGGGACATCCATTCAAACTACCACACTAAGCAAGTGGTATGCAATATTAGCCTCTTCTATTAAACCACCTTGTAGCCTCTCTTCTTCCTCTGACTACCATCGTGACATGTCTATCTTGCCTACAAGATGATGGATGCCTGAGTCAACTTCTTTTAGTCATTCAGGGAGTGCTCCATGCTCCTGACCTGCCACTTCCAGTTCCGAGGTATTCCTCTATCTACTAGGTGAAGAGGAATTCAACACCCATAGGGGCGCTATTGACCAAATGAGGATGTAAAACCATGTGCTTTCTTTTGAACATTTACACTGGCATCTTTGAAAGAGTTTTATTGAAAAAATATGCATATAAATACATATGCACACACTATATAGTGTGTGGAGGAGGAAGGCTGCTAGTGTCTATTGCTATCATAAATGTACACCAGACCTATAAGCCACTTCTTTGCATCGGCTTTATGTGGGTTCTACAGAATTAAATTTGGGCCAGTAGGCTTTTCAAGAAAGCACCTTTAACTGCTAAGCCATCCCCTTAGTGCCTATGGATTCTTTAAATAAATGTATAAAATAAACTCAACTATGGCATATTGTATAGCTTTAGATTTGTTATAGCTGTAGGAGGAAGGCTCTGTTCTGTATAGACTAATTATCCCATGAGATCATTGGCATTACTCATCAAATCTATTATATCTCTAAATTAATAAAAATTGGTTTTCTGTTGTTTTCAGCCAATAGATATTTTATTATAATATGATTTATCCTAACCAAAGCAAATATTTTTTTCATGATGATATTTTGTGATACCCTGATTATTGTCTTAAATTACATACTTCCTGCAAGTTTGTGTCAAACGCTGTGTGCTGTGCTGTGAGCTTACTTATGGCTTCTTGGGTTCCAATAGGCCTGCTTGGGATATTACAGAAAAGATAGGGAAGATAAGTAATGAACTTTTGACTTTGAATCTTGACATTGCTACTCACCAACTTTGAGCCTTGGTTTTCCCATTTTTGAAATGGAAGAAATAATGATTTTTATCTTTCAAAGTTATTGCAAGTATTGGGCAGATTAACATATCAATTGCTACTTTTAAACTAAATTCCTAAAATAAAATAAATAAATAAAATTCCTAAAAATATTCCTAATTCCTAAAATTAAATGGCTAATTCCTACAAATAAATCGCTGAAGGCTGAGAGGATGGCTTGTCTATTCAAAGGCTTGCTTGCAAATCCTGCCAACCCAGGTTCAATTCTGCAGTACCCAGGTAAAGCCAGATGTACAAAGTGGCATAGAGTATCTGGATTTTGCAGTAGCAAAAGACTTTGTTGCACCCATTCTCTCTCTCTCTCAAACAAATAAACTAATCGGAGACGGCTGCATTCATAACCCATGGTGAATACCAGTAACTCCACCGAGGGGGATCCTCAGGGGAATAGGGGCAAGGAGGAGGTGATATAAGAGGCTATCACATGGTGAAGGGACACATGATTTATTTATCCACTAAAGTTACTAATTAATAAAAAGAAAGTGAGAAAATAATAGATGAGAAACTAGTTGGAAAGAAGAAGGCATTCAGTGAAGGGAGGATTTAGTAAGAGGAAAAGGGAGGGTGATGGGAGGGGATTATGATCATGGTATATTGTTTATATTTATGTAAATTGTCCATGATTTTACTGTAAAATAATGAATATGTATTAAATATCTCTTTAAATCCAAATTTCTTACTTAGCTGCTCATGCAAACCTTATTCTGTTAGCCCTTTAGTTCCCTAGTTTACACTCCATGCTCTTAGCCTTCACGCAACAGTTCAACACAAACCCCACTACCCTCCCCCTGAAGGCCACAAATCATCTAGAGTGACCATGTGTATAAGTTGGTCAGCAAACAGCCCGTGAGATGCACACTATCTCCAGGCAGGGCCTGTGAACACTTTCTGCTGTTGTTTGAATGTGAAATGTACCTCATAGGCTCACATGTTTAAACACTTGCTCTCTGGCAGGTTGTACTGTTTGGAAATGTAGTGGAACATTTAGGAGGTAGATCTTTGCTGGAGGTAGTAGGTCATTGTGGGCAAGCCCTGAGGAGCCCAGTCCCACTTCCTGCTCAGTTTCTTTCTTGACTGGATGCAATGTGAACAACTGGCTTCTGACCCTGCCGCCATGCCTTCCCTAACATGAAGTACTCTAACCCCTGGGGCTGTAAGTCAAAGTAGAAGCTTCTTTTCTTCAGCTTCTTCTTGTCAGATATTTGGTCATAAAAATAAGTAATTAAGATGCCTCCCATGAGAGCCCTGATTTCTCTGGTTTTATGCCAGTCTGTTTTCTATAGAGGAAACAGAGAAGATTCTGGTACCCAAGGGACTGGGAACAGTATCATAGAAGAGGCTTGGTTTAAAAGACATCATGGGATGGAACAGCAATATCCACAGTGATTTCTGTAGATAAGAAGACTGGCATAGATTAAATTTTTGGGTATAAGGATTTATTTGTCATATCATTGCTGTAGTTTATATTCTCCATAGGACCTGGATGGTGCCTGATACTTGTCAGACACCTATTTGTTACATCAAATTGAGAATATATATGGACAACTTGTACAATTAATTTGTCTCCAGCATTATAGAAAGATACCCCCCAATTCTTTAAGTTAACTGTAACTAAATGATAAAATAAATGAATAAGTAAATAACAGTTATCTCCTACAGGCTCATCCTATCCTCCAAAGCTCTGTCTACTCAAACCAATGCTTCTCAGATTTTAATATGGCTACAAACCACCTAGCCATGTGAAATGCAGATTAGATTCAGTAGGTCTGCAATGGGTTTTGGGGTTCCGTATTTCTTTGTTTTTATTTATTTATTTTCAAGAGAGGAAGAGAGAGAGAGAGAGGAAGGAAGGAAGGAAAGATGTGCCAGGGCCTCTTGTCATTGCAAACAAATTCCAGATGCATATGTCACTTTGTGCATCTGGCTTTACATGGGTACTAGGGAATTGAACAACAGCCATCAGACCTTGCAAGCAAGAGTGTTTAACTGCTGATCCGTCTCTCCAGCCATCTTTTCTTGTTAATATGTGTATTGTGTGTTTGAGGTATTGCATGTGTAGGTGAGTTTGCATTAATATATGTGCACATGTATGTGCGTAGGCCAGGGAACAACTTTGGGTGTGGTACAATCCACCATTTTTTCCTTGTTACATTCTTTAAAAAATATATTTATAATTTATTCTTGACAATTTCATACTTGAATAGGATATATTTTAATCACATACACCCCATTACCCTCTGTTATTCCCCCTCCACACCAACTGAACCCCTCCTTCCCAATTAGAACCACTCCTACTTTCATTTATTTCTCTTTTTTTTTAGGGTGACTCACTAAGCATGAGTGGGTGTTTATTTACTGGAGCATGGGCACCTTATCAGGGGCTATACCATGGAACCCAGGAATCATTAATTGCTAATTGTTCCCCTGGGAGAGGGAGGAGTCCGATGATTCATGATGGAATGTTAATAGACTGAAACTTGCGGAGGTCTTGTGCAGAAAACCATAGTTTCTGTTAGTTCATGAATGCAATGACTACTTCATGTCCAGAAGACATCATTTCACAGCACCCTTTCCCATCCTCCAGCTCTTATATTCTTTTTGCCCTCTCTTTTGCAACATTTCCTGAGCCCTGGAGAGGATATCATGGATGTTCCATTTAGGATTAATCACCGAATTCTCACCCTCAGCATTTTGAGATATACACATTAACCATGAACCACTGCAAAAATCTTTGTCATAAAAGCTGCAAAAATTAAGTTTCAGTTTCCAAAAGCTCAGAATTAAAAGACAATAAGATATGCAACTCCAGTCATCTAGCAGTGTCTAGTCTCATACATTGGCTTAGTCAGTGAATGGTAGGCTCTGGTGTAATCAAGGCATTGCATACGATGACTCAGAGGTTGACAATATGTATATGTATATATCTGTCTAAGTACATATAAATCATTTGTGTCATAATGCTGTGGGAATAAATAAAAGAGAAATTGATTCTTGCACATGAACTTTTGTTTCAAAGAAAAGGATCAGAGGTAGGGGATTGCCATGAGTTTGAGGCCACCCTGAGACTATATAGTTAATTCCAGGTCAGCCTGGGCCAGAGTGAAACCCTACCTCGAAAAAAAAAAAAAAAAAAAAAAGGTCAGGCTTAAATAAATGAACGGTATTATGGGTATTATGGTGACCTCTGCCACCCACAGCTGGCAACAAAAAGGCTCACGAAAGTAGGTTTCCTTATCTTTAAAGAGGAAATATAATAGAAATTTAAGTGTAGGACCAAAGGATTCATACAAGGAAGAAATTTAGGGCTCGAATTTCAAACCTCTAGTTTAGCAGTTATGTTTTATAGTTGAGATGGCCACATTCTCATTTTTCAGTAAAACTTGCATGTGAATAATTCTTTCCTAACAATGCCATTGTGGAAATTGATGTAGGAAATAGCTTATGCATATTAACATTTTAATATAATTCCATTTGAGTGTTGCTATTGTTGTTACCATAGTTCTTACATTAAAACAATTTTGTGATTGCCCAGTATTTACCCATACATTCAGACAATAAACTCTGCTTAGCACAAAGAGATGTATGAGACCAATAATTTTCTGTTCAAAACCCAATTTTTGAGCAAGATTAGCACTGTTTTATTTTATTCCTGAAAAGATAATCCCAAGCAAATTCTGAGTAGGTCCCATCTTCTCTGTTTTGATTTACTTAAAAAATCCTAGAATGTGGAAAGAAGAAGTAGGAAAAAGCCCAGTAATACCAGTGTATTAGTTACGTTGCTTGTTATTGTGACCAAACACCTGCCAAGAAATAACTTAAGAAAGGAAAAGGTGTACAACAGTTTATAGTCTGAAGGGATACCTTGCATCATCATGGTTCAGAGAAGGAAGGAAGCAGGCTAGTTACAGTTCATCTACAGGAAGGAAAGAGATAGAAAGAGAGAGAGAAAGAGAGAGAGAAAGAGAGAGAGAGAAAGAGAGTGAAAGAGAAGGCTATAAAACCTCAAGGATTTTCCACAGTGATGTATTTCTTCCAGTAAGGCTCCATCTCCTAAAGGCTCCCAAACATAGGAGTTTATGGGAATATTTTTTTAATTTTTATTTTTTATTGACAACTTCTATACTTACATACAAAAAACACATGATATTTCCCTCCCCTCTCCCATTCCACTTTAGGACTCCAATCTCCATCATATCCCCTCCCTCTCTCCATTAGTCTCTCTTTTAATTTGATGTCCTCATCTTTTTCTTCTATTTTGAGGATCTTGAGAAGGTATTGCTAGACACTGCAAGGTCATGGATATCGAGGCCAATTTCTGTCTGGGCAGTTGCATTATAAGAAGTCATACCCTTCCTTTGCTCTTCCATTCTATCCGCCCCCTCTTCCGCAATGGTCCCTGAGCCTTGGAGGTTGTGACAGGGGTGTTTCAGTGCTGGGCACTCCTCCATCCCTTCTTTCCAGCACTATGTTGCCTTTTGGGTCATTATGGGAATATTTCACATCCAAACCACAATATCCTGGACACTTACAGTTGGTGGAAGAAGGACACTGAACAAAAGGGAAAACCAGAGAATTTTTGATAGTAATCTTTAGGAAGATTAGCCCATGAGAAGTTCCAAAGAGAAGAAGAGAGATGTTAAATTCATATGAAGAAACAAAATGGAAGACTACTAGCTAAATATCCAATGTTGGTTTAAAACTTAAAGATGCCATCCAAGATATCCCTGTTCTGGTTGGCCTGATTAGATATTATCACTGCAAGAAACTGATGAAGAAGACATATAATTATGAAAAAATCTATTTGGTATCCTTCTATACCCACATGAAAATTAACCAAAAGGCATTATTGTTAAGATCTACACATAATAGAATAATGTTTTTAAAAATATATTTTTATTTATTTACAAAGAAGAAAGAGAGAGACAGAGAGAGAATGGGCACACCAGGGCCTCTTCCCACTGCAAAGGAACTATAGATGCATGCATAACTTTGTGTATATAGCTTTATACGGGTACTGAGGAATTGAACCTAGGCTGTCTGGTTTTGCAGGCAAGTGCCTTTAACTGCTGAGCCACCTCTCCAATCCAGAAGTAAAATTCTTGAGAAGATCTATGGACTTAGGATTCTAAAGTCCCTGGTGTTGTGAAGATGGAAGCAGGGCATCATTATGTACGTCCAGGGATGTCAGAGGCATGGGTCATCCTTGTACTTTGTCAGTAAAATGATAGTTTCCTTTTATTTGTCTAGCTTTCTTCTAGTGGCTTTTAATGCAATGTTAGGTCATCATAATTGTTCTGGTTCGAGTTCCCTTAGCAAGCAGTGCCTCCTAGCAGATATTACAAAATTCTAAAAACAGCAAGAGAAGTGATTAGCCCAACAAAATTGTTCAACACAGGCTCATGGGAATAAACCAAAAATTACAAAGGATTTCTTTAACACAGGGTTGCTGGGTTTCCTAGGAATGGTTGCCATTGGATCAAGACTTTAACTTCTAGTCCAAGAAAATGCATCAAAGGAAAACAAATTACACAGTTGAAATATCGCCACTTGGCCACCAGGTTCTTTGGCTATGGGCAGCTTGCCTTTAAGGACAATGTGGGTGGGGAGGAATTATGGCTGACACATTTAGCACATGTCCATGGTATCATAATTAGAAATGGATTTGGCTTCTGAAGCCTCTGGTTTAAATAAGCATGAGACTCTTCATGGACACTCCTGAAAGTAAAAAACAAGTTAAGCCAGGTGTGTTGACACATGACTTTAATTCCAGTACAATCCCAGGCATAGGCAGGAGGATCGCTGTGAGTTTGAGGCCAGCCTGAGATGACATGGTGAACTCTAGGTCATCCTGGGCTAGACAGAGATGCTACCTTGAAAAAAAGGAGAGTTACATTAGTTCTCTATTGTTTTCTTCCTTCTACTTACACCTACAAACATATACTTACATCTCTGTCACTTTCCTCCCTTGTACTTATACCTACAAGCACATACATTTAAACTTACATAATACATTCCACCCCAGTCTCATACTTATACACAATCACATGCAACACTTTAAAAGCTCCATTCCTGAACTCTGGCTTGGAGTTATGTAGATTTGTAATGTAAAGACTCTGTAACTTTTCTCTCAAGGCCAACAGATCAACCCTCAGTTTGATAAACTAATTTGCTCTGATAAAAAATGTAGAAGATGGGGCTGGAGAGATGGCTTAGCGGTTAAGGCGCCTGCCTGCTAATCCTAAGAACCCGGTTCCAATCTTCAGGTCCCATGTTTAGCCAGATGCAAAGTGACGCAAGGGTGCAATGCCGCACTTGACCACAAGGGGGCGCACACATCTGTATTTTGTTTACAGCAGCTGTGAGACTGCTGGTGCGCCCATCTCTATCTGTCTCCCTCTCCGTCTCTGTCTGTCTCTCTCTGTGTCTCTCTCCAAAAATAAATAAAATTTAAAAAAATGTAGAAGATGAAGATCCAGCAACAGTCCTCACAGGAGCAATTTCTTTGAAGAGCATCTCTTGCTTACTTTGTTTCTCTGCATTTTTGTGGTTCTCAAGTGAACTGTAAATCATACAGGCAGAAATGGGAAATGTAATTGTAACCTTTGTGAGAACTCTGATTATCTAAATTTTAAAGATGGCCACTACTTGCTTTGCATATAGCTTAAGATAGTCATCCTTCCTCTCTTAGAAATGAAAAGAGAGAAGAATGAAATTCTTCTCTTTTTCTCCCAATGTGTTGATTATAGATATTTTATTTTTCGACTCCATGTTAATAATTCAGGAGTGTGAAAACAGATAGTAATGTTCAAAAGAAATAGGAGATAGGATTTGGAGAAAGTGAACCAGTTGTCCCTTGCTATTCCTCAAAAGAAAGACATCTTTTAGGGTTTATGAGAAATCCAATGGTTTTTGGAAAATCCTTGGCAAACCTCTAAAAATATGTTTCAAATGTTTTCAACTCAAACAAATTAGAAGCATATTTTTTTCCTGGCAGTTTCCCTCTTCATTTTAAAGGATATGTGTATTTTTTTTTTCAGGGAAATTTCAAGCATGTGGCTCTAATTTTCACTTAACTCATCATAATATGATTTTGTAAGGACTATTCAATGACTAAAAATCCTCATGCATCTTTTTTTAATACATAAGCCCTTAAAAAAACATTATTTCTTAGAAATAGGAAGTCCAAGAAACCAGAGTTTGCAAAGGGCCAGTAAGCACTTCATACTTTCTTTGGTGTAACGAGTTCAACTTTACTCCATTTTCTCCAAGTGAAATTCATTCTCTGTCTTTTGTCCCAGAATTCAACTCTTCCACTGTATATGGTATCATTCCAGTTGGAATTTCATTTTTGCTATGTGACATGATAGAAGGCTGTACAAGCCATTCCAAACTGACAGTATGCATAGATCATTCTGGTTATCAGATGGTCTATTTTGTGGAAAATTCTTGGATCTTATTTTGTCTTTCTATACCTTTGAGAGGGTTAATACACTCAGGGATTTCTCAGGCAGTAAATCAACCTGGAGTTTGTAGTTCAATTCGACTTTGCATATTCCTGTTTGTGGTCATTGTTGACTGTAGTAATATACTAAGCTTTTTAAACAATTCTCCACATTGACCAAGGTCCTGTGGATAGTCACTATTATACATCCTTCACTAAATTAATTTGTACCACATTGTTCTAATACTTCCCTTTTCTCCCCACGAGTCATTCTCAGAGGCCTTCAATGATCCAAGAAATGGCATGGATACACACATTCTGTGTGTGTGTGTGTGTGTGTGTGTGTGAATACATATTTTTAATTTTGTCATTTAACCTTCAAACAAATTTTTATTGATGCTTATAATAGTCCAGGAACTAACAAAGATATCAAGGATATAAACTTAAATAAATAAAAAATTTAACCTTAAGGAGCTGGAAGAATATTGGTTGAGGAAATAATTTAAAATGTGTAATATAGCACACCCAAAAAGTAACCAGAGATGAAGGTAGGATTTACAATTCCTAGGATAATGAGAAAAGATTGCTTAGAGAGCCAGAGAGTATATATATATATATATATTTGAGAGAGGAAAGAGGGAGAGAGAAAGAGAGAGAGAAAGGGCGAGAGAGAGAAAGAATGGGCATACCAGGGCCACCAGCCCCTGCAAACGAATTCCAGATGCATGTGTACATCTGGATTATGTAGGTCCTGGAGGATAGAACTGGGATCCTTTGGCTTTGCAGGCAAACACCTTAACTGCTAAGCCATCTCTCCAGCCTGAGTACTCATTTTTTCTTTAAATTACTTATTTGTGAGAAAGAGAGAGAAAATGAGCTCACCCAAGCTACAAATGACACATGAGCCACTTTGTGCATGTGGCTTTATGTGGTTACTGGGGATCTAATCTGGTCCATCAGGTTTTGCAAGCAAGAGCCTTTAACCACTGAGCCTTCTACCCAGCCCCCAAAGTAGTCTCAAAAATGAATACATCAGTACAAAAAAGATTAGATCAGAACCATGCAGACAAGGGACAGGTAAGCCCATGCTGAAGGGCACTACACACAGAACATGAGTAAAACCTTCTGTCCCACTTGAAGCATGACCAAACTTTTGGCATACTGTGAGTTAAAGATGGGTCAAGGGAAGCCCAGTGATGGACATTGTAGGCTGTGGTAAGGACTCAGGGTCTCTTTACAGAAATAAAGAGATACTGATATATGCCTTTTAGAAAACTATTTTTAATGGCTTTATGGCAGACTGCTTGGTATCTAAGGTGGAGAATGAGACGAGAGAGGAAATCATATCTAAGACACTTCTGCAAAAGGTAAGACAGTAGGTGATTAGCAACTGGCTTATGGAAGCATGTATGAAGATAGGTAGAAAGGGACAGAGAGGAAGAGCCACAGGGAGACTGAATTATATACCTGTGTGAGGGAATGTGGAAGATGATAGGAAGTAAGTGTTATAGGACTATGGCTAGGGAAAGTAGGGATATTTGGGTGAAGATAAGATAAAGATAAAACAAGATGAGTGGGGAAGCCTGTGATACACCCAGGACACAAAATGTACACAGGTCTGAGCATGTCCTAGAAGCTTCCTATGTGATGTTCATAAAATGGTACTGGCAAATAGGCCATCAACCAGGTAGTGTTCTTCTTTGAGAATGTGGGTCCTACTTTCTGTGAGTGTGTCTTCTAAAGGAGTATTGTTACACCTCTTTATCAGTAGCAATATTCTCACTGGATCTTTGCGTGACATCCCATCATGTCCTTGGCACTCCTAGTCCACTACTATTCAGTCCTCTCAGTTTTCAGGATGCTTCTTACAGAGCCCAACATCATCAGGGCTGTTGTGCACATGAGACGTGGCCACCAACATTTGCTTTCATAGCATTGATTTCTTCACAAGATTATATTGCTCTTATTTTAAAATATTTTCTTTGTCTTAAGTTTCTCTTCATTATCATTGCCTCTGAGGTTTTATGTATTTATTATTTATTGTGTTGTTTTTGTTCAGTACTGCTGGAGCTCAGTCAAGATCCTCACATATAGAAGACACGTAAGTACTCTACCACTGAGCCACAGACACTGAGTTTTATATATTTGATTGAAAAATTATTTTTCCTAACCTCTGGAATAAAATAGCACATTAGTTTACAGCAGTATTGTCAGGATTGTACTGTTGCCATACATCCTGGACCAATGACCATTATTATTCTCTTCATTCTTACAATTGTTTGTCAACCGTCAGGGCAATTCCATCTCCCTTTATAATATCTCCAACCATCATCACCCAGAGCATTTCCTTCCACATGTAAAACACATTGAACTGAATTTGTCTTACCCTGTGACACATATCTCATATCATTTTATTGATGTTTGATCTTATTATTACTACTTTCCTTTTGGGTATGACTCCTAAAGGAGGGTAAAACCTCATTTTGTCATCCAAAGTGCCAAGCTTGGTAATAGAAAAATTAAGAACTCGGGGCTGGAGAGACGGCTTAGTGGTCATGGCACTTGCCTGAAAAATCAAAGGACCCATGTTTGATTCCCCAGAGCCCATGTAAGCCAGATGCACAAGGTGGCACATGTGTCTGGAGTTTGTTTGCAGTGGCTGGAGGTCCTGGTGCATTCTCTGTCTTTGTATCTGATTCTCCCCCCTCTCTCTTTCTCATAAATAAATATATAAAAGAAAAATTAGGAACTCAATAATTGTAATTATTGGATAAATAATATCCAATGTCTTCAGTGATTTTGAAAGCTATAATAATATAATTGAGTCAGATAGACCTGGATTCAAATTTTCACTTAAATAGTTATTGTGTATATGTTACTTACCTCCCCCAGCCTCATTTCTCCAATCTATAAAATGAAGATATGATAAAATTATACTAATATTAATAGTGATACTCATTTCATATTGAAAGTACCCAAGTCACTGTCCTAAACTTTTTGTGAATATATGTTACATACCATGTAATTGAATTTATAAGTCAATTCCATTCTAATAAAAATCATGTTAGGTACTGTTATATTCATTTTTCAAATAAGTAAATAGTGTTATAGAGTGAGTAAATGATTTGATAGTGTCCCTTTCAGATTTATGTACATGTAAGTAAAGCATCAAGCACCATGTAAAACACAATATTGTAAATACTTGCTATATGTTCATACATTCTGTCTTCTCATCCATCTAACGCAGCTGTAACGTTTAAAAGCACTTGTTGGAAAGATCAAATAAAACAACTGAGAAGACAGAGTTTTGAAAATAAAAAAATATGCATTTAAATTAAAATCATAACTATCACCCATCGGACCTAAGATCTGTGACTGAGAAACTAGTTTCATAATAGTAAAATGAAGCATACAAAATGCACTTAAAATAAGAAAGAAATTTAATAAAACATAATTCTACTCATAATGTTTAAGAGGCACATTATAAATAAAAAACCACTTGTTTATTGCCCTTTACATGCCCTTGAGATTATGCCATTTAAAATACGTTAATGTTTCTTGCCCTTGTGTCCTTAGAAATCTGAAGGAAAAATCCAGACAAAAGTTAAATAGGTTTACCATGAAATCATCATAAACAGCTTTTATTTTCCAAGTGTTTATGTTGAAGTTTAAAGGAGACAGAGCCAGGCGGTGGGGTGATAAGGTCTGCACAGAAGGCCTGTGATTGTGAGAGCTTTAGCATACTTTTTGTCTTATGAGCAAATTCCTAATTACTCTGTCTCAGTTCTTTTTTCTATCATCTGTATGTCGTAAAACAACTTTGAAGTTAATTCATATTTTATCTTGGTCTTTCCATGTGTAGTTCATTTCCTTTAACCATTGGTTTTGAAATCCCTTTGCCTAGAGCCTTCACATTTGTCTGGGGAGAGCTTCCCACACACCCTCTCTCTTGCAGGGATGTGTCCTCAGTGTCTTGAACTGTGATTAGTGATTCATGAAATCTGAAACACTCATCTCAAATAGCCAGTCCTCTGCAACAGCATCTCTTTCCTCCACAGGGTGGGCTTTAGAAATTGTATCTTACTTCATGTGTCTTTATTCCTTTTCATCATTTTTTTTAATAGATGAGAAGTGAGTTTAATGATTCCAGGAGATAACAGAAAGAGACAGGAATAAGGTAGGAAGAAAGGAGTCCAGAAATACTCAGAGGACTCTGCATCTAGTTCCCATCTTCTGTAAACCTTTCACTGTTACCAAGCTATTTTTGGAGATAAACAAAGGATAGCCAGGAAATTTTCCCTTCCAAAACCAGCAAGCACACAAATAAATAAGCTGTTTGACAAATAGAGATGAGGCAAGTTAGGAGCTGGGGAGAAACTTTTAAATCTTCAACTATTTTGCACTTTTCAATGGTCTCTGAGGGTCAAAACTTTGCAAGCATTGTTTCTGTTTAGATGAGGGTCCCTTTGGAAGAGGGAGGACAGGGAGGAGAATAATGGAGTCACCACTATGGATGTAAAATTAGAATAATATAAATTAAAAAAAGAAATACTATTTCTCAAGGGCAAAACCTTGTGTGGTAGTTTGAATATATGGCCCCCAATATATTCAGTGTTTTATTATAGTTTGTATCTGCAGTCACCTTGCTAGAGGCAATGTCACTGGGTGGTTCTTAAGGTGTGATGGTGGCTTTGAGATTCCATTGTAAAGATATGCAAAGTGTGCCTAGTAGGAGTTCCTGAAGTGCGCTGTGGCTTTTGGCTGTAGTTTTGCTCTGTGTGCTGTGCGCCTGGTTGGTTTTTCTTTTCTCTTCTCTTGCTTGGATCTGTGAAGGCAGGCCGCTTCTTCTGCCATTATGGAACTTCCCCTGGATCTATAAGCTTCAATAAATAATATCCCTTCCTCCATAACTGTGCCTGGTCTGGAAGTTCATCTCAGTGAACCTGAAGCTGTCTGCTACACCTTGCCTTAGATTTCTTTTTAGCATTGGTGCCTATTACATAGTAAGAATTCAGTAGATGCTTGCTTACTCAATTAAATGGGTGAAATTTCTTTTCCCACATAAAAAAGTATTAACAAATATTATTCAATGAGGCAAAACTGATACATAGAAAGGAAACACATTTTCCACAGGCTCTAAACAAAGAAACCTAATACCCCTTCAAGACACTGAATAACATGAACAAAAAATTGATACTTACTTTCTTCACTTTCCATCAAGGTGAAAATATATCTGGATACTTTAAATAAATAAAACTATAAATAAATTACTCAAAACCAAGACAAACAGAAGGGGAGTGAAATAAGTAAAAAAACCAAATGAGAAAAATTCATTTCTAGAGAAATATTCAAAAGTATATGTTGGGCTGGAGAGATGGCTCAACAGTTAATGTGCTTGCCTGCAAAGCCTAAGGATCTAGCTTTAATTCCTCTGTATCCACATAAAGCCAGATGCACAAGGTGGCACATGCATTTGGAGTTTGTTTGCATCAGCCAGAGGCCCTGGTGTGCCCATTCATTCTCTCTCACTGCCTGTCTTTCTCTCTCTCTATCTCTTTCCATCTCTCCCCCTACTTATAAATGCATATTTTTAAAAAGTATATCATATATATAACCCTTTTTTATTCATTGCATGCATATCTGCATGTGTGTGTCAGTGAGTGTGTATATACAGACTCTCATATTTTCTGAACACCAGGAAAGGCAAACAACAAGGGCACAGCCCAAAGCAATGCTGTCAGCTAATGTTCAGGTGAAATGATCATCACATATGAAAATCAGTAGCTCTTAGCTATAGGCTCACATATATTTCTAGTGTTTAACATCTTAACTAGGTGCATATAATTAGCCATATGTGGAAAACTGTCCATTGTGGGCATATGTTCTTACAAACGATTGTTTCCAATTTTAGAGAAGTATTTAGCAACATTCAAAATCAAACACAGTATTAACAGTTTGAAGAACAATTTCAAGGCCATTTTCCAAGGCATTTATGAACTGGATCTTTCCTACTGGAAGCAATACATCAATTACTGTATTTATTTATATAAAGACCAGCTTTTAATTCTAAAAACCTAACAGTTCCAAAGTCAATTTTTTTTCAGATAATCATTACTTTTTCTTAAATTCATTATCTTGTCTTGAACCACCCAAGATGGCTTTCCATGTTTCTTATTCATGTCAGCTTGGCTCCTTTCTTGGGCATTTAATGCTGAAAGAGTGGGAATGCATAGTCCATTATACTGTTTCTAGAAGAGCAAGCACATACCAAGAACCTAGAGAATGGCCTAAAATTTACCTACTAAGTTTCTCACATTCTCTTTGCATGTTCAGGAGGGACAATCTACTATGTAAGGTTCCTTGCAAGTCCTTCCTCTCCCCACCTGTTTTCTTTTTTCCCAAGCATGTACAGCATCCTTTCTTAACTGTTCATCCTCAAATGAGAGCACAAATCCTTGGTCTTTCCTAGTTTCCTTCAAGCATGCAGGGATGTTTTTGTGCTCCTGTAATTAGGAGACAAAATGCAACTGGTTTTCAGGACCCATTCACAAATTAAACCTCTAAAAGATCATCTTTAATTGTGAAGACAGTCTCTGAGCATAGCTTTGAAGAGGTAGTTATTTTACTTTAAAGAGTCTCTGCTTCTTTACAATCTATACGACACTCCCTTCTCTTGTCCTAGCCAGGTTTGAGTTACAATTCAGAAAGGATATGGTGGTGGGAAGAAACCTTTTGTGATAGAACACTAAACCATGCAGCCACATTTTTGTGTTGCTTTTATGCCTCTACTGCATTTTCTTTCTATGCAGTTTGTTTTATCTCAGGGTAAATTCCTATGTCCACTTTATTAATTGGGCAAACATTAGTTACTCTCTAGGTTATTTCAACTAATGGTCTTAGATCAAAGAGAAAATTAGTAATTACTTCAACCACTGTTTATAGTGAGACTATGGTAAAATAATGATAGTAAACCATAAGAATAAGCACTTCAGATAAGAGCCTAAGCCATTATATATTATAACTTGTTTATTCCTTACAACTACCTCAAGATGTGAACACCATTATCTCCACTTGCAGATGAGGAAACTGAGGCAGAGAGGTCAAATAACTTGCCCATATCACATAAGTAGAAAGTGGAAGAATTATGATGCAAATACAGCCGCTGTAAAATCTAAATTTATAGTTACCACACGCTGTAATAAATTGTGGCGATGCATGAGTAATGTAACCAGTTAAGGAATTATGACCTGCTGTGAAGAGAACTGACTTGTCAATCCTAATAGATGTAAGCTATGATCTCATCTCTGTCACTCATTAATACAGGATATATAAGCATACACACCTGGAAATCTGCTTGGATTTCCATTGGCTTCTGAGACTACTCAGTGAGAGAAATGTCTCATCTTCCTCACAGACTTCAAGGCTTATTGATTTTACAGTGTCCATTGGCTTCAGGAAATCAAGTAATACATCGACATTGAAAGAGTACTTTCTACTTCTGTTGCGTTCCCTGGTGATCTGTTCCAAATACTTCTTAGTTCAATAGACTGGCAGCCATTTGCCATCCAACATGTAAATTATTAATGTAAAAGTGTTTAAAATATATCCATTAAGGTTGATAAAGTTGTGTCTGATTAACAGTCTTTTCATAAATGTACTGACACAAACTTCTTCAAATAAAATTAATTCAGCCTGCAAATGAACACCATCCATTCTGCTATCATATTTTATCAGTCTGTAAAGTGAATTCTCACTTTGGTTTTCAGTTCTGAATGCAGAATACTGTGAAAAATGACAGAATTTTAATGAGAAAGTGAACAACATGCCATCAGCATTCCTTTGCCAGTAAAAACGGCACAACATCAAAGCTTTAAATCATGTTCCCTCCACACCTTTGGACATCTGTGATTCTGTCTGAGTCCTCAAAATCTGCCACATCCATCACCAGGTGCAGCCTTTAAACACAGAGGCACTGTCTACTTCACTGGTTGGCATGGCAACAGTTGTCGAATCATCCCTTGATAATGCTCTTTAATTGATTGTATAAATTATTCTGAGATATGTGATTGCAAAATGATGTACTGAAGCTCTTAAGTGAGCAGATCAGCTGCATTTAAAGGTGCATCACATCCTTTGCCTTTGCCCAGGAAACTGACCCTCTGAAAGCACTGAAAACACTCAGGATGAAGCATAAATATTAAGCATTAAGGCAAAGTTTAAAGCAATAGCACAGTTAATTGCTACTCCAAGTGACATTAACTTACTAAAAACCAATGGGAAGCATCCTACATGTAGGTGTAAAGACAGTTCTGAAAGATCACATGGAAATCAGTCTAGTCAAAGATAGTACTATGGAGACTATACCGTAATTCAGTTTATGACTGCATTGGTGGAGGTGCTATAGGTGATTTGTCTTTATTCATTAACTCATCCAGGTCTTTTTGCTCTTATGATTCTCCCCATACAATTAGTACAGAGGGTGTTGCTAAAGTATTGTTTTCAGCCTCCATTCCAGTTGAATGGCATTCTGTGATTTCTGGCATCTCTATTCAATTTTGAGCAACATGGAAATGATTAACTTGGAAACGATGCCTAAAGCATCCTGTTATTTTAATTTCAAGGCTTTTTGTATTCTTCCATAAGCTAGCCCTTGGAGCGTTCCAACTCCTTCCCAGTGAAGAAGTGAAGCACAGTGCAATTTGCGAGAGCATAAATTAGTGGTTCTCAAAGTGCAGTTACCTGAATAGCAGTATCCACATCACCTAGGGTTGCATGTGAGATGCAAACTCCTTGGAGACTCTGGGGTAACACTCAGAAACTGGGTCCTTAACAAGCTCTGTGGGCCATTCTGAGGCTGCTCACATCAGAGAACTTGTGGAATGAGCCCATGTGAGTCACACATTAGAAACACCTGGAAAACTTTTAGAACCACTACAGCATGGGATGTGCTCCTCCAAAGACTCAGATTCAGTTGATCAGAGGAGTCTATATTCTATGCCTTAAGTACTTTAAAAAAATGCCCATGTTATTCTCATGGGGGAAGAGGATCAAGGAACTCTTAAAAGGGACCAATAACTTTGAATATAGGATGTTTGAATACTCCCATAGCATCATTTTTGTTCCCTCTTATTGAACAATTGGTCTTTCACTTATACTTTCAACACTTAGTTAGGAAGAACTATCACATACTACAACCAGCTATGGAGATATAATGGGAAATAGTTATATCTTAGACCATTTCTTGTTGCTACAACAGAATACATGAGACTGGATAATTTATAAATAAATTTACTTAACCTTACAGTTGAGAAGGTTGAGAAGTTCAAAAGTAGGTGGCTAAACTGGATGAGTGCATCATTCTTACATGGCAAGAAAATTAAGAGATCAAGCAGGTATTGACTGAAAAGGTCATATAGCAAGGTAGTGGAAGTACTAGTGTTAATTTATTGCCCTCTCCTCCCATAGTTCCAGTCTATTCCTTTGGAAGAAAGAACTCACTCCCTCTAGAAAAGTGTTAAGCCACATTAATGACCTAAACATCCCTTAATACACTTTAGTCCAGCAACATTGGGGATTACATTTCTATGTAAATTCTAATAGTTAAAAAACATATTCAGAGAATGGACTTTAAATTGGTGGTGGTGGGAAATAGAATAATCAAACAAATAGAAATGAAATATATAATTTATGTAATTCCTTGAAAAGAGGAAGATTCTACACAGAGGAAAGATCATATATAGAATCCATGCGGAAGGAAAACATTTGCAAGACAAAAGAAGATAATCGTGACTTTATGCTCTCTGACTATTGATGCAATGTGACCAACTGCTTCATGTACTTCCACCACCACTGTGAGCTGCTCCCCCCTTCATGCCACTAGGATGGACTCTACCTTTAAGCCATCAATCAAAATAAACCCTCCCTTAAGTTGCTTCTTGTTAGGTAGTGGGCCTTGGTGATAGCCATGAGAAAAGCAATAACACAGAAATTCAGTACTGAGAAGTGGGTTGTCATTTCTGTGATAAACCTGATGATGTGGCTCATAAGCCTTGTTTGAGGGAGAAATGTGAAGAAGCTTGGAGGTATGGCTTAGAAAAGCACTAGAGTACTATAAGCCAAGCTGAATAGGCAATTCTGGTGGGAATTCAGAAGGCCAAAATACCAATGATAATATGGACATAAAGGGGACTTTGGAGTGAATGATTTTGCTTTACAAAATGATCATGAAAGTGAAAGATGTAATGTAATTTAAATGTGATGTATGGCTCCCATGTACAGCCTCATGAGTGTGAATACTTGGTCCCTAACTGGTGGTCCTTGAGGGCTTGGGGAATCTTAATGAGGTGATGAGTACTTCAGTGCTCATAAGGATTCAGAGGGGAACACAGATTCTATAAAGAATTGGGATAAAGGGCATTCATGTTATTTTTTATTAAGAATCTGGCTATGTTTTTCTCATGTCCTAAAAATTTGAGGGAGATTGAATTCAAAAGTAATGGACTAATTTTTGTTATTTTTTTGGTGGAAGAAATTTCAGCACAGCATGACATTTAGACTAGACATGTTTATTGCACGCTATACTTAGTGAGGTTTAGAATGATAATTCAAAGCAAAAAGTGGGCCCAAAAGGTGTGGGAAATGTGCAGTTTGGCAAGGAAAGGAGTGTGAACTCATTTAAAGTCATGGACAAAACTGATGAGGAACACGCATCTGTAATTATTAAAGGGATTAGCCATTAAAGAGAAACTATGTAGTTACTATTGGCATAATAGGAAAGATACCTTGAGGACAAGAACCACCCATTGAGATCACCATGACACAGAATGCAAGCTCATTCAAAAGTCTACCTTGAAAAGAGAAGAACCTATCAGAAATCTTTCTTGAATAGGACCTGCCAAAGAAATATTTTCCAAGTTTCACCTAGCAGGCACACAGAAGCCACTACATTTGTGGTGAGAGAGGTCAACTTATATCTCCAGCTGGTAGCAGAATTTGATAGCAGTGCCCATGCAATGTTGTCCTTCAGGTATTTGGAATGGAAGCTTGAACTAAGGTTCTAGAAAGCTACTGATGCCAGGCAGTGCATAGCAGGGCCATATTCCCTGCATGGAGCCCCTAAATTTAGATTTACAAGGAGTTGTGAAGGTGAAGTTGGGAAGGATGTTGGAGTGGCCAGGTATGTGAGACGAGTGCCAAGTAAGGAGACAGGTACTTAGTAGGTCCAGCCCAAGTGAGAGGCCATGTATACTGTAGGAAATGGAGCTGCAGGAACAGGGCTACCAAAACTTGTTTGAGCCTAGATGATGCCAACATGAACCTCAGATGCTAGACATAGATGTGCAGAGCTTGGCGTTTGACCTGCTGGGTTTTGGTCTTGCTTTGGTCTAGTCTTTCCTTGCTACCATCCTATTCCTACCTTTTGGAATGAGAATATTTACTTTGTGATATTGTACATTTAAGCATCATTTTATTTTTTCATGGATTCGTAATTTAGAGTCTGCCTTGAACTTCAGAAAAGACTTTGGACTTTCAATTTGCTACTATAAGACTAAGGTAACTTTGGAATGAACACATGTTGCTTTACAAAATGATCATGGAGGTGAGGGATGGAATGTTATGGTTTATGGCCATAACAGCCTCATATGTTTGAACACATTGTCCCTAACTGGTGGTACTTAAGGGATTGGGAAACCTTAATGAGGTAATGAAGTACCTCAGGAAGCAGTTTGCTAGGGGCCCAGTTTTGAGGATTATAGCACATCTCCTGATGGTTTCTCTGCTTCCTGACTGACAATGCAATGCCACCAAATGCCTTGAGTTCCTGCTGCCACCCTGGCTCTCATGCCTTTAGTATCATGATAAACTCTAAGTGCAAACTATGAGCAAAAATAAATCATTCCTCCCTTAAAGAACAATAGCAAGGAAGAAAGAAAAAAAAGAATAAAGGAAGGAAGGAAAGAAGAAAGAAATAAAGAAAAGAAAAGAAACAAGAAAGAAAGAACCCACCATGAATGAAAGAAAGGTCCAGATGAGTGTGGTGAGGAAGGGATAAGAAGCAATGAAGAATTGGTAGAATCATTGTGTGGTCTGCAGGCATGGATAGATGGTCTCTTGCGGGTGATTTCAGGTCAGTGACATCTCAGAATCTTGTAAATCTCTTGTTAACAGGTATCTGCGTACTTAGATTATTGTCACTTAAGCTCTGTGTTTTGACTCTGTGGTGGTTTGAATGTATGGCCCCACACACGCAGGCATTTTTATTAACAATGAGCTTGTAACTTGAGTCCCCAGCAGCCTGCTGGAGGATGTGTTACAGGGGAAGATCTTCAGTACAGCCCTAAGGTGTGTTCAGAGCAATTGGCGCTCTGGCTGTTGAGCTTGCTGCTGCTGATAGCTGTTTCTCTCTGCTGAGGTTGCTGAAGCAGCTTCTTTAGCCACTGATGATGTTTGCCTTGAATGCTATAAGCCTGAAATAAACCCTTTTCTTCCATAAGCTGTTTCATCAATGGTCTGGTGTATTTGTCCATCAGTGAGACTCTCACAGGAATTCTTGGCCTTACTCTGTCAGAGCACCCTTGAATGGCACACTGCCTGAATTTCACCCTGACTTTTAAATCTCGGGTACGAGTAGTTTCTTCGAGGATCTTAATTTTTTTCTTCTGTTATTAACGACATTGCATAGTGAAAGAACTAGCTTCATCTAGTAAGTTTTATAAGTAACTCAGGGATTCCACCTGAAGAATGTGTACAGGGTGTGTGTGTGTGTGTGTGTGTGTGTGTAGTGTAGGTGTAGTTTTTATAACACTTCTTTGTACCTTTTATGTTGTTCTGGAAATTCATCTGCTCCATGTTCAATATCTTTTGCAAATTCTATCTGTAAGCTAATTTTCTGAAGTACATATACTCTGGCTTTTATTACCACATGTTGTCTTTCAATTTTTGTTTCTTATAAACATCAAAATTTCCCTTGGAACTAATCCCAGCAGAGACAAGAATCTTCTGGCCAAGTTACATAGCAAAAACACATTGAACAACCCAATAATTAAGTGTTCAGTTGCTATACAACAAGCCCAACATTTCTCATAATCAAATTAGATCATATCAAGCCAAAAATTTAATATAAACTTTGTAAAATACAACATGACAGCAAAAACACCATTTTAGTTAATTATCTGTTAAAATTGTTTTAAAAAGACATATTATGATATTTAAGTTCAAGGATTTTTAATTCTTTTTTTCCATTTTTACCATAAGGCTAAAGGTACAGATAGAAACATTAAGGATAGTGAGCCAGTTATAAGGCACCCTGGAATCTTTCTATGTTTTGATGAGTAAATGTATTCCCTCCAGCACTTGCTTTCTAGTGTGTGTTTTAGACCCTCCTTCCTTGTGAACAAGTCAATTGGCATATAGTAGAACATTGGAGGGTTGCTCATCTTATTATTTAGAGGTCAAAAGACAGCAAGGATGGGCCAGTAAGTGTGCCATGAGGAAAGACTTGAGACAGAAACAGAAATACCAAGTGTTTGAGAGAAAAAAGGCTCTAATATCTTGTCCTATCTTAGAAAGATGTGGCTTAAAGAGAAGTAATATTAAGATGGCAGCTTTTGCTGTTCTCAACTTTTTATTAAAAAAAGAAAAACCTCTAGACCTAGTGTCTCACATGATGTTCCCTGGGGCAATATCACATCTCTGTGAAAAACAACTTTGAAAATGTTTAAATATATGTGCAGAGAAAAATAGCATTTTCTCCCTAAAATTACATTTTATTGACAAGCATATCATTGGGAAAAAAGAATTTCACTTTGTGTAGACATCTGGAATGGAATGCAGGAATTATCTTTTATATTCCACAAAATAATGTACCAAATTATCTCCATTCATTCTCCATTTTCAGACTGTACTCAACAGGCACATTGTACAGGAAACATCAGTAGTTAGAGAGAAATTGTGGAGAAAAAGAAAAGCTGGAGTTCACATGTGTGCAGACACAGAGCATGCTATGCGATCAGTCATGGCATAATGCATCCACAGGAATCATTAAGCCCAATACTGGGAGCTCAGGCAGAGAGAGAGAAAGAGAGAGAGGGAGACATGGACTTCTTTTATAAATGGGTTTAGGAATGTCTCAGAAAGAAGAATGAAGATATAATTTATTGAATGAATATTTTCTAAGTGTTTATTGGGTGTCAAACACTGGGACTCCAAAACCTTTACTGTATATTGAGGACTATAGATAATAAAGAGGCTATTAAATAGTGTGATAGCAGTTAATATTTATGGAACTTACATTGCCATGCTAAATACTTTCCTACCTTAGGTAATGTCATAAAAACCTAGCATGCTATTTTTATAGAATTTTGTTTCTATTCTTGTATTTATTTTAATTACTGCTGTTGGTCCATAGTACAAATGAAGAAATTGAGTTTAAAGCATGGTAAATACGTTCATGGGCATACTGAGCCAGGATGTGGAAGAGGGGTGGTTCCATGCTTAATCTCTGTGTTATCCTGTGTGGGGGAGGTGAAGGGAAGGAACATAGAATTCAGGACTTTGACCTGGGATATGGGAAGTGAAGAAATGCTTTCTTGAGGAAATAACTTCCTAGTAAGAAATTCCTTCTCTCTCTTGTCAGAGCTTACATGTTTTCCCAATAAAGGAACTCTAGGAGAAATCTGCTGTTGGGCTTTGTTTCTGAGAGGCTCTACAACCTGGGGTGAGGGCCATTGGCTGAGTCTAGACTGAATGGTAAAACTTCGCTTACTGCTTAGGGCCAAGTCAACCCCAGGCAAAATGAAGATGAAGTGTTCCACTTCAGACGTTATTAAGGAGACTGAATTCAATGAACCCAATGTGCTTATCTGTGTATAACATTGGCACGTGGCCTATACTACACAAGTGTTAAGTACATTTACAAAGGTTATACTGATACAACATCCACAGAAGGCTGAGAATACTGGTACACCACTATAATCTGAGCACTCTGAAGGGGAGTGTAGGTGAGTTGAGACTTTGAGGCCTACCGGTTCCTCAAAATAACCACAGTGTTTGGGGGCGGGGGAGATGATAATAAAGGACTTTGTTTAACATTCTTCACCTAAAGTGGAGTGTTGAGCCTGTTGTGATTAACAGGGAGGAGATTAAGGAGGAGACTCACTTGAGCTTAATTTTAGATTTCATGAAAGGACATGGGATATGAGTTTAGGCATTCCTGGATTCTAGTCAGAGTTTTGCTTCTTGCATCTTGGACAAATTATTTAATAACTTTATTCTCAATTCCTTCATTGATAAAATGAGAATAAATGTTCCTATAATTAAGTGAAAAGAATTATGACAGAGCTCATCAAGAGTAAGTGACAAAATGTTGGCTGTAATTTAATATTACTGCATGCTTATCAAACAATTTAGGAAAAGACAGTTGATTTTTTTTGAGGTAGGGACTCACACTAGCCCAGGCTGACCCACCATTGATTTTTGAGTTTCACTTTCCTATTGTATAACAAAAGTTATTATAGTGGATTAGCATTTATCTATATTGTATACATTAACATCAACAAAATGGTAGGTTTTGATGTAGGGAAAGGAAAAGAAGTGAAAGGGAGAGTCATGAAAGTCCATCGAATTGCTGTTGGTTTATCAGATGTCACTGGTTCATGTTCAGGGATCCTGTGGACAAATTTCATTGGCTCTGTAGGGTGGTTTGTCTTCTCTTTTTGGTAGCCTAGCACAGACCTGGCTCAGCTGATCTGTAGAGAGATAGCAAGACCTTGGCCTAATCTTTATTCTGGAAGGGCCAGGCTTAGAACTTGATCTAGTGCTGTTTCTGGGGCTGGGAGAGAAAAAAAGAGACTAAGCAAGAGAATGAATGAATAATGTACACCAGGCCCTCCCACCTTTGTAAATGAACTCCAGATACACGTGCCACTTTGGGTATCTGGCTTTATGTGTATACTGGGGAATCAAACCTTGGCCATCTGGCTTTGAAAGCAAGTGCCTTTAACCACCGAGCAATCTTTCTATCCCTGTTTTACTTTTTTTTTTTTAGTAGTTTCAGTTGAATCTCAACTCACATAAGTTAAAGGCACATAGGATTATATGTATATGTATATGGCATATATATGTAGATGTGGATGTATATGTTTAGTATATGATTACATGTATATATGTATGTCCCATATATTTTATGAGGGACTTTGATGATTTCAAGAGAAGGGCCATTTCACACTTTGGAATCAGCACAGAGGAAGTGAAGGCTGTCCTTTTCCTGAAGGCCAGGCAGAAGCAGTAGTCATTCATAGAGAACAGCTCTGAACAGTGTAGTGACAAATTTACACATTGCTAAGCCAGTCACTCTTCAAAGGAGCCTCACACTGGGCAGAAATGAGCCTGTACAATAATCCCTGCTGTGGTTAGCCATTGCCTTAGAGTAGACTGTGTAAAGTATGGCTTTAGCACAAATGTAGGGGAGAATCTAGATGGACAGCAGTTGGACCTGTCATCTGTGCTGTGTGCACTGGAAGATCTGCGTAGTGTCTCTGTGGGGGTACAGCTATATCTATGATATGAGGTGTTAGGGGCTCTTGAAACCCTAGACTCTTAGTTAATGTCTACTTTTAACCAAAGAATTATATAAACAAAGACTGAGAAGGGTAATTCTTAAATTATTATTATATTTATTTAGGAAAGTACAAAACCAAGGGCAGGAAAATGAATACACCCACATGCTCTGAGAGCCCATGTGGTCCTAAAAGATACATGAAAAGAGATTTAGAAAGAAGAGAAAATACAGAGAGCTCCTTCCATGTGGAAGGTAAGAGGGGTCCACTCTATGAGCCCATGTGGGAGTAGTGAGGGTCTCCCCACATTTTGGCCCAGCTACGGCAAAAATGAGAGAAGCTTACCAGAAACCCGAAGTTCCAGAGTTGGCCTAGTGAGGCCTGCTATCCCCTGGTAAATGTATTTATAACCTTATGGTACTAAGCCCTACCTTCTAGCTCAGGTGAGTCAGAGTGAGAGTTGATTGGTCTGGGCTGGAGTCCCAGTCACCCTAAACTACCTAACAAAGCTACCTGACTCCCTCCCATGATGACACTACAGGATCTACTTATCTCTGAGTCACTTCAACCATTGTTATGCATTCATTTTGGCCTTCTGGATGCTGCGTGGACATGTCAAATGTACTGCAGCCTCACAGCTTAAGTGATGATTTTATATTCCTGGAACATTAACACCATCACTTTCTTTATGGTTTGCTCCTTATTTTCCATTCAAAAAAATTTTGTTTTCAGAAGTGCCCTCCCTGATCACTCTATTCAAAGGAGCACTCTTCCATTTCCATCCCACACCATCTTATATTTCTTCATCTTTTGGCTTGAGCTATTTATGCTCAGTTAGGATGCATGTGTCATGAGGACACAGTGTTACTTTTCTCTAACACATGGCCTCTGCCTAAATAAGTGGCTATCACATCATATCAACTTGGGAAATATTGGCTGAATAAGGATTCAGTATATGTTCTGAACGGATTCCTAGGTTTCAAGCAATCCATACAATAATGAAATGAGAACCTTTATCACAAAGGCAATGTGTAAGGCAATACCAAGCAAGAATTACATTCATAATTCATAACAAACTGTTGAGTAAGGTCATAGATGATAAAGGTTCTCACTGATTTTCAATTTCATGAGGCAAATCAGTGATGACTAGTACATCTTTACATTTTAGTCTAATTTATTTATAAAGTCACTGAATCTAACAATATGGTGACTAACAAATTTATTTTTTTTTTTTTTTTTTTTTTTGCTTAGGTTTTACCACTATTGTGGATTGTTTTGGAGTTTGGAGTTCCTCTCTTGCTATTATAACACTCCTACTGCCAGCCCTCTTGCCTAGCTCTTCCCCTTTCAATCTTTTCATGGTAATATTCATTATCTATATTGTCTATATTTGGGCACTTTGGTGACCCCATAAGATTACCAGTTTCTTTAGGGTCACACCACTAATCAGTATCTTGTACTAGTTTAATACCCCATGGGATACAAGCTGTTCTCCCAGATTATTACAGCTGATGTTAAATGTAAGTGAATCTAAGTATGGGTCTTTTGATTCACCACTAGGTACCTCTTTAATACACTCATTCTGTTACTGTTTATCTTTTTTTCTTGTTTATATTCCTCTTGTCCATTTTCCATTTATGTAGATGTTTTTGTGTGCCAGTCAATTTCACTTCAATTTTAAAACAAGATATCATGAGATCCAATTAAGTATTTTTCTAATGTTAAAATGTACAGTGTCTATTACAGGATTCCCTTAGTGCTCTAATTATGCAATGAAACAGAAAGAAAATCAATGAAGTTTCCCTGGCATGGTTGGTTATTATAAACTCATGCTGTTTATCACTTATTCTCTGTTCCTATGGATTTCACAAACAAGTATGTTTCATTTATTTATTTATTTATTTATTTATTTATTTATCTATTATGGACATACTTAGTATGCAAACAACACTGCCTCTTTTCTGAAGAGGGCTTCCTTGTTGGGGATACAAGTCAACCCAGTGGAGATTGTGGGACATGCATGATGGGGAGGGGAGAGGCAATGTCGCTATGCAAAGTATCCCAACTTGTAATTCTAACAATCTTTCTGCCAACTCTTCCACAAAATTCCTTGAGCCATACTGGAAACATTTTAAGTCTGACTTCAGTGATGGACACTTAGGAGTCTCTGGATCCCTCATTTAGTAGGTGTTGAGTGTCCTCAGTGTCTACCACCTTCACCCTTGTGCTGATATCAGGTTCACTAAAAAAGCAGCACTCTTCCTTATTTCCCCATTTCCTCTGGTCCTGCTACTGTCTGAAAAAGAGAAGCAGATTCTCCAACACAGAGTGAAGTCATCACCAGTTAAATGGGATAACCATTATTAATTTAGAGAGAATTTAAAGGGTATAGGCCCTCTAAGAGCCCAAGATTAGTGGGAACTTGACAATGGAAAGCAGAATAATTATCTGGATATGATTCTGACTTGTTTCCCAGATCTAAATACAGTTTCCTTTCCACTGAGTGAATTTGTTAACCAATCCAAGAGCAGTTGGTTACCCACCATAGCTGTGTGCCACTGTTGCACTTGTGTGAGCAACACATCAGGTTGTTTGCTTCTGAGTAACTTAGACTTTGAGTTGCTCAGACAGATCTTGGCCACTTTCCCCCAGTAGCTCATGGACTAATTGTCTAGGGACTGGCTCTCCTCTGGATTCCAACCAGGTCTCTCCATGGTCAGTGCCAGCAGCATATGGTGTCTTCAGTAGGGTCTTACCATTAACCTCTGGTGGGTAATCAAGTGCTCTGACAGAAGTCTGTATTATTTGTTTTGAGAGATCTAGTAGGTCTCTCTGATCAACAGCTCATTGTGAGTGTAAGCCACATCCTAGTACAGAGAGTTATAGGCCAGCACCAAAGGAATAGAAAAAAGAAAAAGACAGAGAAGAAAGATAAATAGGACAATTTTAAGGTTTGGCTTCATCTCACCTTTTCCAGAGCCTTTTGATTCAGGTTCTCCCCCTAAGGTCCTCTTGAGGGTTCCAGCATTAAGTCTAACTTCTAAGATATAGGATTCTATGGTAGAGGTCAAGTTGTGACCCCTACTTCCCCTTCTCCCAAGCTCTACCCACCCCATTGTCCAAGCCTTGCTATGCCAGTTAGGTGTCAGCAACTCAGGCTGATCCAGGTTAAGAAACACAGTGAGTGAGACCATGTGGCCATCATCTTTCTGTGATTGTATGTGTTGGCTTAGAAGGATCTGTTCCAAGTTTGACCATTTCTCTACAAATTTCATTGTGTCATATACCACATCTTGGTTATCCATTCATCCAATGATGGGCACCTGGGTTGATTCCAGTTCTAAGCTATTATGCAATGAGCAGCTATAAACATGGTTGATCAAATACCTCTCAACTTACATGTGGATCTTTTAGGGTAAATGCCCAGTAAGGGAATAACTGGGTCTGTTGGTAGTTCTATTTTCATCCTTTTCAGGAGTTTCCATATTGATTTCCATACTAGTTGTACCAGCTTACATTCTCACCAACAGTGAATGAGTGTTTCTATTTCCCCACAGCCTTGCCAATATGTTTTCATTAGATTTTTTTAATGTCTGCTATCCTTTCTGGAGTAAGGTGGATTCTCACAATTGTTTTAAT
This sequence comes from Orientallactaga sibirica, assembly GCA_036365145.1. Lineage (NCBI taxonomy): Eukaryota > Metazoa > Chordata > Mammalia > Rodentia > Dipodidae > Orientallactaga > Orientallactaga sibirica. The sequence continues at coordinate 59,073,693 of JAEOAD010000003.1, read as the reverse complement.
TTGCATTTCCCTGATAGTTAGGAATATTGAACATTTTCTTAAGTATGTGTTAGCCAATTGTAATTATTACTTTGGAACTCCCTATGCAATTCTCTGCCCCACTTTTGGAGTGGGTTGTTTGATTTTTTATTGTTCAGTTTTTTGAGTTCTTTATAGATTCTAGATATTAGGCTTCTGTCAGTGTTATACCTGCTGAAAATTTTCTCCCATTCAGTGTTCAATCTATTGTCTCTGCTTAGGGTATGTTTTTCTGTACAAAAGCTTTTTAGCCTCATGAGACCCCATGGGTTGAGTGCTTTCTTTACTTCCTAGGCTACTGGGGTTTTGGTCAGGAAGTATTTTCCCAGTACTATGTCAATGAGGGTGCTCCTATGCTTTTCTTTCATTACTTGAAGAGTTTCAAGTCTTATATTGAGGTCTTTAATCCTTTTGATATTTGTGTATGGTAAAATGAGTGAGTCTAATTTCATTTTTCTACATATAGTCTTCAAGTTTGTCCAAAATCATTTCTTGAAGAATCTGTCTTTTCTCCAGTATGCATTATTGGCACCTTTGTCAAAGATCAAGTAGCTGTAATTACTTGACCTAAGGTCAGGGTCTTCAGTTCTGTTTCATTGGTCTATGATTCTGTTTTTATTCCAGTACCAGGCTGTTTTTGTCACCATTGCTTTGCAATATAGCTTTAGGTTGGGTATGGTGATACCACCAGAGGCTCTTTTTTTTTTTTTCCTGAGGATGTGTTTGGATATCCGAGGCAGGCCTTCTGCCATTCCATATGGATTTTGAGATCATTTTTTTCAATCTCTGTGAAGAATGATACTGGTATTTTTATTGGTATTATGTTAAATGTGTATGTTGCTTTTGGTATAACTGCCATTTTCTCAAAATTAATATTACCTATCCAGGAGTATAGGAGGAATTTCCATTTTCTCAATTCCTTCTTGATTTCTTTCTTGAGTTTTTTTTTACATTTTCATTATATATGCCTTTCACATCCTTGGTTAGTGTTATTCCAAGGTATTTAATTTTTGTTGCTATTGAAAATAGGACAGCTTCACTGATTTATATCTCTGCATATTTGTCCTTTGCAAATAGAAAAACTACTGATTTTTGTGCATTGATTTTGTATCCTGACACTTTGCTGAAGGGATTTATCACCTTTAGAAGTTTTGAGATGGAGACATTCAGGTCACTGATATATAGGATCATGTCCTCTTGAAATAGAGGTAACTTGACTTCTTCCTTTCCAATTTGAATCCCTTTTATTTCTTTCTCCTGTCTTATTGCTTGGGTTAGTACTTCTACCACTATGTTGAAGAGCAGTGATGAGAGTGGGCACCCCTGTCTTGTTCCCGTTCTCAGTGGGAACATCTTGAGTTTTTCCCCAATAAAGTATGATTTAAGCTTTAGGAGCTTTATATTTAGTCTTTATTGTGTTGAGATATAAATCTTCCATGCTTATTCATTCCAGTGTTTTGATCATGAAGTGGTGTTTCATTTTTTCAAAAACCTTCTCTGCATCAATTGAGATGATCATGTGGTTCTTATGGTTTATTATGTGGTATATTACATTGACAAATTTCTATATGTTAAACCATCCCTGCATCTTTGGGATGAAACCTATCTGATCAAGGTGTATAATCCTTTTGATGTGTTGTTGAATTTGGTTTGCAAGGATTTTGTTTAGGATCTTTGCATCTAAATTCATTAGGGAAAAGGCCTATAATTTTCTTTCCTTGCTGCATCTCTGTTTGGTTTTGGTATTAGGGTGATGCTAGCTTCATAAAAGGAGTCAGGGAGGATTCCCTGGTCTCAGTTCTTCAATGAAGGTTTGATAGAATTCAGCTGAGAAGCCATCCTGTTCTGAACTTTTCTTTTTGGAGAGGTTTTTGATTCCTTGTCAATCTCCATGGATATGATAGGTTTGTTTAGGAGATTCATCTGCTCTGAGTTTAGTTTTGGTAGGTGATATGTGTCTAGGTATTCATCCATTTCATCCAGAGTATTTAATTTTGTGGAGTAGAGGTTCCTGGTGATTATTCCAGTTTCATTGATGTCTTCTTTTTCATTTCTGATTCTGTTAACTTGAGACTTCTCTTTTTTTGCTTGACCAGTTTGGCCAGGGTTTGTCAATCTTGTTTATTTTTTCAAAGAACCAGCTTTTTTTTTTTTTTTTTATCAATTTTTAAAATTGTTTTCTTAGTTTCCAACTCATTAATTTCTACTCTAATCTTGATTAATTCTTTCTGTCTGGAGCTCTTTGGGTTGGATTCTTCTTGTTTTTCCAGTGCCTTTAGGTGGACAGTTAGGTTATTGATTTGGGAGCTCTCTGTCTTTGTAATGAAGACACTTAGGGCTATGAATTTTCCCCTTATGACTGCCTTCATTGTATCCCATAAGTTTTGGTAGGTTGTGTTTTTATTATCATTCAATTCTAGGAATTTTACAATTTCTTTTTTGATTTCTTTCATGGCCCATTCATTGTTTAATAGTGTGTTGTTTAGTCTCCAGGAGCTGGTGGAGTTCTTGATGTGTCTCTTGTTAATTTCTGGCTTTAAAGCATTGTTATTTGACATATTGCAGGAAGTTACTTCAATTTTCCTGACTTTCTAAAGGCACACTTTATGGCCTAATATATGGTCAATTGTGTAGAAGGTTCTGTGGACTGCTGAGAAGAATTTGTATTCTGTAGAGTTTGGGTGGAAAGTTCTGTGGATATCTGTTAGGTCTAATTGATCTATGATATTGTTGAGCTCTATTATTTCCCTGCTGATTTTCTGCTTAGATGATCTGGCTATTGATGATAGTGGAGTATTGAAGTCTCTGACTATGACAGTGTTGGTGTTTATTTCTGTTTTATTGTTGAGTAGATTTTGTTTTATAAACTGTGGTGCCCCTGTGTTTGGCACATATATATTTATTATTGTGATGTGCTCATGTTGGATCATTCCCTTGATGCATAAGAAGTGGCCTTTGTCCTTTTTGATTACTTTTGGTTACTATTTTATCATATATTAATATAGCAACACACATTTGTTTTTTATTTCCATTTGCTTGGAACATAATTTTCCAACCTTTCACCCTGAGGAGGCATCTATCTTTATGGTGAGGTGGGTTTCTTGAAGACAGCCAGATAGAAGGGCCCAGTTTTTTGATCCATCCTGATAACCTGTGTATTTTAATGGGTGGGTTAAAATCATTAATATTTAAGGTTATTACTGTGAGGTTTGAATTAATCCCTGCCATGATGAGATGTTTTATGGGGTTTGGTGCTTCCTTGTGTTTTATACTACTTTGAGCCTGGTCTATCTTGGTTACTGTGATCTTCTTGTTGGCTCCTGAGATTGGTTGTTTGACTGTTCTGTGTGGAGTATTCCCTCAAGTATTCTCTGTAGATTTGGCTTTGTGTTCATATAATCATAGAGTTGACTTTTCATGGAAAGATTTTCTTTCACCATCTTCTTATGAGGGATACTTTTACTGGGTAGAGTAGCTTGGGTCATAAGCCATAGTTTTTCAGACTTTGAAGTGTTCCATTCCAGGTCCTTCTAGCTTTCAGAGTTTCCATTGATGTAATTCTGATTGGGTTGCCTTTGTATGTTGTTTCTCTCTTTCTGCTTTTAACACTCTCTTTGTTTTCATTGTTAAGAGTTTCTTCTTTAGTCCTGTCTGTTTGGTGTTCTGTGGGCTTCTTGTATTTGTATGGGCCTCCCTTTTGAGAGATATGGAAAATTTTCTTCAATGATTTTGTTGAATATGTTCTCTATGTCTCTACCCTGGATTTCCTGTCCTTCTTGTATACCCATGTTCCAGATGTTTGGTCATTTTAGGGTGTTCCACTGTTCCCTTGTATTCTATTCACTTGATTTTTTGAACTTAGCAAAGTTTTTGGCCTCCCGATCAATTTCTTCTGTCATGTCTTCCAGGTCAGAGGTTCTGTCTTCCACATGAGTGACTCTGTTGGTGAGGGTTTCTAGAGAGGTTATTATAATTTCTATTTGATTTTTGTTTTCTGTTGCATTTTGTCCATCTCTTTTTTGAGGTACAATTTCAGTTTGAGTTTGATCAAGACTTCATTAAGCTTAATCAACTGGTTGTTGAGATCTTCCATTTTCTGACTTACCTTTAATATATTCTTTGGGGATTCTAAGGTTTTCTTCAATCACATTAAGCCCACTGTAAAAAACTGAATGCTCTGGGAGAAGATTCTGTTCAATTTCATTGATACAATTGTTGGTTCTTTTATAGTTTGCTTCTAGTTCAGCAATCTTTTTGTTCAGGGTCTTGTTGGTTGTTGTGTTTTCATTTTGGGAATGAATTTCTGTTGATTTCTCTATGATTTCATTGGAGGTTTCCATTGTAGTACTAGGAATCATTGGTGGAGATCTCTCAGTTTTCTGACTTTGATTGGCTTTTTTTGCATTGTTGTCTATCCATTTTAAGAAGGGTCTTTATTTTATTGAGGGGGAAGCAAGTTTTTGTCATTTGGCCCATACACCCTCTGACTCAGGTGAACAGGGATGTTGGTACTCAGTGGCCAGTCATGATACCAGAGCAAAAGGCCTGATTTCACAGCTCACATAGGGCCTCTGCAAGCTAGGCACAATGGGACCTACCAGGAGCAGGGTACTGGGAGGAGCAAGGGAACAGGGATCTGGCCTACTTCGTGCCATGGCTTCTAGCACATGGACCAGTGCAGGGGAGCCCAGATCAGGGAGGTGGGAGGAGCCCTGACTGCTGTGCCTACCCACCCATACACTGTCCCTACTGGCAACAAGACTGTGGAGGTTGGAGGAGCCCAGAAACAGGGATCTGGTTTATTCACTCCAGACTGCCACACCCACCCACACACTGTCTGCTCAAGGAACTCAGACTGGGGAGGTGGGAGGATCCTGGAAACAGGTCTGGCCTACTCACTCCAGACTGCTATGCCAGCCTGCACATTGCCTGTGCTGGCCTTATCACACTTTTTTAAAAAGGAAATCAATAGTAGGTTTTTATTTTCATAATTGTTTACTCTATGGCAGCCATTCTTGATTTTAACATGACATTAACATGGAATGAATAAGCAGTTTTCTGACAAACACGTTGGCATTCAAAATATTAGTTATTTATAATATATGAAGCTACCAAATACTTCTATTCATAAAAACATAATATCATATGATCAGATCCTTATAGGATAATGCTCTGACCTATAAAAGTAAATTGTAGTTTTAGACTTGTAAATTTATTAATCTTATTGTGACAAATAAGTGTAGATGGATATTATAAAATAATTATGAAAAATATAAGTAATCTAGCCTTGTTTGATGAAGAAATAATAGAATTTCCACTCTCATTAAGAACAAGACAGTGGCCAATGAGGGTCAGTTGCATTTGGGGGCCTGTACATGCTGGCCTGGTGAGGGGGCTGTGTGTGTTTGGGGCCTGTGCACTCCAGGTGGGTGAGGGGTGCAGCATGTTTGGGGCCTGTGAGCTCCAGGTGAGTGAGGGATGCCAGTATGTTTTGGGCCTGTGCACCACAGGCTGGTGAGGGCCTATGAGTTTGGGACCTGTGTGTTCCAGGTGCATGAGGGGCAGCAGCATGTTTGGGTGCATGTGTTCTCATTTCCTGCCCCTCATGTCCAAAAGTCTCTCTTTCCACCCCTGTGCCTCTTGCCTCAGCAGATCTTTTGGGCCTCAGACAACTCCTCTGATCCTGCCACACTGTGCTGCTGCCTGCTTCCTCTCACCAATACCACTATACCAGCTAACTTTGTGGATCCAAGCTCAGCCTGGTCCATGGAGCCTGGTTCCCTACACTCTCTGCTCCCAACCCCTCAAACCCTCAATACTGTATGAGCCTACCTGTGCCCCATTGGAACATCTCTCCTGCTACAGAATGGGAGTACAAGAAAAAAAAATTTTTAAGAAAATAAAAATAAATAAAAATAAAAAAAGAAAGTATGTGAAAAATCCACATTTCATATATTTTGAGGTAGAATTACTCTACATGTTTCTCAAATAAAATATGAGATAAAATTTTAAAAAAGGAATGTTGGGTAACTACTTATAGTGGTTTGATTCAGGTGTCCCCCATTAATGTAGGTGTTCTGAATGCTAGGTTCCCAACTGATGGAGATCTTGGAATTAATGCCTCCTGCAGGCAGTATATTGTTGATGGCAGGCTTATGGGTATTATAGCCAGTGTCCCATTGCCAGTGGTGTCTATCTTACATTGGCCAGGAGGTGATGTCCACCCTCTGCTCATGCTATTGTTTCCCCCTGCCATCATGGAGCTTCCCCTCGAGTCTGTAAGCCAAAATAAATCTGTTTTTTTCTCAAAAGCTGCTCTTGGTTGGGTGATTTCTGCTAGCAATGTGAGCTTAACTGTGACAGTGTTGGTACCAAGGAGTGGGATTGCTACTGGACACCTGACTATGTGGCTTTGGCCTTTTGGAGTTGATTTTCAAAAGGAATATGGAAGGATTTGAAACCTTGGCCTAATAGATAACTTGCAGTGCTGTAAGTACAGCTTGATGGACTATTCTGGGCAGAGTTGAAAGACCTAAATGCAATAAGAACTATGGACTATGAAGTTTGGCTTGTGAGGGTGAGAAAGAGCTTTGCCTGGACTGGGCTAGAAGCAGTTTGTGTGAGAAGCTTGCTGTTATGCCTGTGTCCTAAGAACTTGTGCAGGTTTGCTTTGCATATAAGCAGACTGGTATGAGCAGAGGGATATGACACAGAAAAAATGAAATCTTTGGGCTGAAACTGCTGCCCATTCAGCTGCAATTATAGGAGAGATTACAACCATTGAGATTAGGCCAGCTGACCTGCATTGGGACAACAGAAAGAATGCAGTCTTTTGAAGGGGCCTGAATGCTGAAGGAGTGTCCTGTTCTTCAAAGTATGTTTTATTCATCCCTGAATTAACACATTGGCACCCTACCTGGGATTATGGAGTATAAGAAATGCAAGAAAGAGCAGGTCATTAAATTTTCAACACAGTCTTGTGTTTTGGAAATGGACATAGGTAGTGTGAAGCAGATTTCCTGGATGCCTGCATGAAGACCGAATGGAGCCATGAGGAGGATGCTGTGGGTTGCAGTGGAGACCCAGTGGGGATGATATGGCTACCAAGGAGAACTGCCAGCCCCATATGAAGTTATCCAGGTCTGTGAGTAGCTGAGCTGGAGGGGTGGAATTGGAACTCCAGAGACTTGTTACTGGTTAGAATTATTGGACTTGAAAACTTTTCACTGACTAGAGTTGTTGCACTTGAAGATTCAGAGTTTGATGTTTGCCCTGGTTGTTTTAAATCTTGTATTTGTTGAATATTTCTTTGATATGCCCAAAGCCACCTTTTGCAGTGTAAGTGTTTATTCTGTGCCATTGTGTTTGGGGGGAATTTTTTTATGTTATTACTCATTTAAAAGACCTTGAGTTATGGGGATGTTTGAACATTATTGACAAAAACCATGGGGAATTTTAAAGTTGGACTGAATGCATTATATTTTATATCATGTATGGATATCAGAAGGAGTAGAAATTCAGCCCAAAGGCATAGAGAATTTATTCAACAAAAATTTTAAAGTAAACTTTCCCACTCTCTCAAAAGAAAGACCCATCTATATAGAAGAAGCTCACAGAACACCAAATAGACTGGACCAAAGAAGAAACTCTCCAAGTTAAAACTTTAAACAATGAAAGCAAAAAGAGAATGCTAAAAGCAGTAAGAGAAAAACAACTTACTGCATGCAAAGGCAATCCCATCAGAATTGCCTCACATTTATTAATGGAAACTATGAAAGCCAGAAGGGCTTGAAATGGAACACTTCAAAGTCTAAAAGATTATGGCTTCCAACTCTAGAACTGAATGATAATAAAAAATACAACATAACAGAACTTATAGGACACAATGAAGGCAGGCCTAAGAGGAAAATTCATAGCATTAAAAGCCTTCATAAAACAAAGACAGAGAGATCTCAAATGAATAACCTAACCATGCATGTAAAGTCATTGGAAGAACAAAAACAATCCAACCCCAAGAGTTCCATATGGAAAGAAACAGTTATGGTTTGAGCTAAGATTAATGAATTGGAAACTAAGAAAACAATTAAGAAAATCGACAAGTCCAAAAGCTGATTCTTTGAAAAAAATAAACAAGATTCATAAACCCCTGTCCAGTTTGATCAAACAAAAAAAAAAGAAGTAGCAAATTAACAAAATTATACATAAAAAGTGAGAGGTCACAGTAGACAGCAATGAAACTGGAAGAATCATGAGGACATATTTCCAAAGCCTCTGTCACACAAAGTTGGATAACCCAGAATAAATGAGTGAATTTCTAAACACCACCTGTCAAAACTAAATAAAAAACTAAATAACCAAATACTAATAAATCTCCTAAACAAACCTATTACATTCATCAAGATTAAAAGCATAACAAAAACCTCCCTAAAAGGAAAAGTGCAGGACCTGATGGATTCTCAGCCAAATTCTACAAAACTTTCATCAAAGAACTGAAATCACTTTTTTCTCAATCTTTTGAACAGAACCAGAGCACAGGGAATTATCCCTACCTCCTTCTAAGAAGTTACCATATGAAAAGTGGACAGAGATCCAACAAGAAAAGAAAACTTCTGGGCATGGCGGTGCATACCTTTAATCCCAGTACTAGGGAGGCAGAGGTAGAATGATCACTGTGAGTTTGAGACCTCCCTACAAGTGCATAGGGAATTCCAGGTCATCCTAGGCTTGAGCAAGGTGCTACCTTGAAATACCAAAAACAAAAACAAAAACAAAAACAAACAAACAAAAAAAAAACCTATAGACCCTGCTATATGAAAGCAACCAACTTGACAAAATGTACACACCTGTGCAATAGTGACACACAGCCTAGGTGAGTAACCAATGGTTCTCTTACTGGCTAAGAGATATGCTCAGTAGAAGGGAACCCATCTCTGGAACTGGGTACCAAATCAGAATCCTATTTTTATCAGAATCCAAGATTATGGTCTCTAATGGGAAGCTTCTAGTAGTCTTTAGCCAAAAGTGAGACTATACTCATCAAAATCTCTCTAAACTACAATGCTAACCCCCTTTAGCCTATCCTGTTCTCACTCTCCTTTGTAGTATCTGTCTTTCTTTTTCAGAAAGTAGTAACAACAACCAAAATCTATCAATAAGATAAGAATAGAAAGCTGCCTTCCTGTCAGCAGATGAACCATCCCTAGCACAGCAACTAGGGCCCCAGTGAAACCATAGAGAATTCCTGAGTGGCAAGGGGAACAAGAGTGCTGCTTCCATGGCTAGCCTGGCAACATGTGCCAGGGTGCTGGAGACAGACACCAAGGATATTCCAAATGTACCAAAGCAGAAACCCAGAAGCTGCAGAGAGCGTGACACCAAAGTAGACTTAGAACACCCCCTCCAAGGTTCAGGAAATTTTGTGGAATAGGGGGCAGAAAGAATGTAAGAGCCACAGGGTGGGAGGGATTATCTAGGGGTATTGCCCACCTTCACAATGACTGACTGCTGGTCTCAAAACTCCTAACTCACAACTCTGTGGTGAATACCAGCAATCCTAGTAAGGAGGGCCCTGAAGGGGAGTATAGGCAGGGAACAGGAAAATGATGGTAACAACACATGATGTATCCATACAAAGCTTCTACTTAATAAAAAAAAAAAATAAAAATATATCTGATCAGAGTCTGGAGAGATGGCTTAGTGGTTAAGGTGCTTGCCTACAAAGCCTAGGGATCAGAGTTTGATTCCTCAGTACCCATATACAGCCAGATACACAAGGTGGCTGGAGTTTGTTTGCAGTAGCTAGCGGCCCTGGTGAGCCCATTCTATCTCTCTCTGTGTTTGCTTCTTTCTCTTTCTTTCTCTCAAATACATACAGGCTGACCTGGACACAAAGTGACTCTAAATATATCTGTGATATTTTATTTTTAAAACCTTGTGTCTGAACCCAGTGTGGGAAACTGTTTACATTTGTTAAGTCTCCATTCTGTTACCATAAAAAAGAACAAGACAACGATGCTCATCAAAGATGAAAGACTTGGGTGGTGCAAGACTCTGGAGAAAGTTGATGCAATGTGAGTTTTAGAAGGATCAGGGTCAGTGGAACAGTCCACATACACAGGTGTATGTTACACAGTGCTGTACATGTGAAAGAATGCCATTCACATATTAGACATAACAAGTTTGAGTTTTAATCTGAAAAAAATCTAAATCATCTTTCCCAATAAAATCAGGATAATATTCCATCTTTCTGACATATGGAAAGTAAAAGAAGCTGTTTTGAGGAAGCATGTCTTGCTTTATTTTGCTAAAAGGTACAATGCAGGCAAGTGATGACTCTATAATGCAGCATCAAAGAATGGTACAGCTTAGCTACCCACAGTTGGGACTAGGGGAGCCAGGCTAGCAATGGCCCATCCTTAGTAACTAGCATGAAATCTCTGTGTGATCAGATTCATGAGTCACAATATCAGTTTCCTCAATGTCGTCTGGTGAGGGAATTCCACCTGTCAATTGGCAGATGAAGTTCATGGGGTAGAAGTAGGGCCCACCCAAGCTGTGAGAATATTGAGATCAATCTCTGCTTCACTCCATTGTATACATCATCTTCTTTTAACATATGATAGAATTCTTGACACCAGACAGATGGTGTAGGAAGAAATATGCCCTGTGCCTGGTGCCAGATGAGATAGGATGGCCATGTGCATATACCAATGTCCCACTTCTTTTTTTTTTTTTGTAAATTCAAGCAATTGTAAATGCATGATGTCTTTAAATATATGTGACACTGAGTAAGTATGTGGAAATATACACCGGGTATAGAATTTTATAGTATAAATTTAGGTTCTTCACGGGAAAAGGCAAATTTGCTTGGAAATATAAGCAACTAAAATAACTGTGATAGACAGGAAAAAAAAGAAAAGATAATTGATTCATATAGAAGAAAAAATTAACATAATTGCTGTAACACAGAAATATCTACTTTTAAGCTGGGCGTGTTGGTGCACGCCTTTAATCCCAACACTCAGGGCCAGAGGTAGGAGGATTGCCGTGAGTTCGAGGCCACCCTGAGACTATATAGTGAATTCTAGGTCAGCGTGGGCTACCTACCTTGAAAAACAAAAACTAAAAATAAATAAATAAATAAATAAATAAATAAATAAATAAACTACTTTTAAAATAAATTGGCTTTTATTTCCCCTAAATTCTGGCTTGTCAACTTCCAGTGCATATGTGTGCCTCATAAATGCTGCACTGGGGCATGGATGCCTATTGTCACCATAAAGGAGAAGTGGTTATGGACTCTGAAACTCCAGGTATTTGGAATGAATCCTATTGTGTGGGACATACTACCCTTTTCAGCTATTGAATGTTTCTACAACATACACATTGCTTGTTACCATGGGCTTTAGAATATATTTTAACATATGAAAATTTTTATAAATAATTCTAGCACAATCTTTAAAAAGATCATTTGGTTTGTATTCTTTATTTGTGACTCTCAATGTTTTCATCTAACCTTTTAAAACCCTGTCAATTTGTTTCTGAGACAGTGGCTTACTATGGAGCCAATACTTGCCTCAGCCTCCTGAGTGCTAAGATTACAGGTGTGAGCCACCATGCCCAACTAAAACACTGTAGTTTTAATAATAATTAGTAAACTGTGTGAGAGGATTATGAATGATTCTAATCATAATCATGAGATAAAATAAAAAATTAAAAAAATCACTGTGATGAAGGAATTCAAGTCAAATGCTGGAAAAGATCTTAGATATTCATATGTTCAGCAAGTTCTTACTAGGCAACTCATGTGATAGATATTGTGAGCTTTTGTATGAAAATATGAAAGGCAGCTATGCTTATCATTATATACTAACGCACCTTCTTTTGTAAAATATGGAAAGAGCCAAGCGTGTTGGCACACACCTTTAGTCACAGCACTCAGGAGGCAGTGATAGGAGGATCACCAAGAATTCAAGGATACCCTGACTACATAGTGAATTTTCAGGTCAGCCTGTGCTAAAGCAAGATCCTACTTTGAAAAAAAACAAATGAATAAAATAAAATAAAATAAAATAAAATAAAATAAAATAAGCAAGTACATAATTTTTTTAAATATGGAAAGAAACTATGAACTAAAGTCTACCTGAATCTTTGATATAAAAGATGAATGAGTATCTTGCTGTAATATGTCTTTAATCCTATCTATGGAAAAAATACACGTTAGTGAATGAAAGAATAATGAATGAAAGGAGAGAGGGAGCAAAGCAGAGAAAATTTCAGTATTCTAGGCCAGGACACTCCTTTTTTTTTTCATTTTCTTAATTAATTATGGACATACTCAGTATGTGTATAGCAAATGTTGGGACCATCCTTTCCCACATCCCTGTCCCCCTCCAAAGGGACCCACCTCATTGGCAATGCCAGTCATTCCGTGGGGATTGTCAGTCGTGAATTATGGGGACAGCCATCAGTTATGGGGGAGAGGCAATGTCTTTGTGCATAATGTCCCAACTGTGTCTCTAACAATCTTTCCACCCCCTCTTCAGCAAAATTTCCCGAGCCATGGTGGGTTCATATTAAGTCTACCTTAGAGATGGACTCTTAGGAGCCTCTGGATCTCTGGTTTGTTAGGTGTTGAGTGTCTTCAGTGTCTATCTCCTTCACCCTTGTACTGATATAAGGTTCACCAATAAAGCAGCACTCTTGCTCATTTCTCTAGTTCTTCTATGGTTTCAGCTAAGTCCCTAGTAAAGTGCAATGGGTCATTTCCCTCCTCAGGTCCCACATCCGTCTGAACAAAAGAAGCATCTTCTCCAATGGGGAGTGAAGTTGGCACAGGTTAAATAGGATAACCATTATTAGTTTAGAGAAAAATCCTGTGTGTAGACCCTTGTGTAGCCCAAAATTAGTGGGAACTTGGTATTGGAAAGCAAACTCATTATCTGGATATCATTCTGACTTGTTTACCACTTCCAGATATGGGTTCCTTTCCACTGAGTGGATCTGTTAACCAATCCAAAATCAGTTGGTTACCTACCATGGCTGTGTGCCACTATTGCACTTCTGTGAGCATCATGCCAGGTTATTTGCTTCTGAGTAGCTTAGACCTTGAGTTGCTTGGACAGATGTTGGCCACTTTCCCTCAGTAGCTCATGTAGTACCTTCTAGTACTAGACAGGCTAACTGTCTCTCTTCCAGATTCCAGCCAGGTCTCTCCATGTTCTGTACTGACAGCATATGGTGTCTTCAGCAGTAGAGTTTTACCATTAACCTCTTGTGTGTAATCAAGTGCTCTGACAGAAGTCTGTTTTGTTTTGGGAAACCTTGTAGGTTTCTCTGATCAACAGCTCATTGTGAACACCCTATTTTAAAACCCCAACCTGATGATGTTATTTAGCTAAAATCATTGACAACATATATGTGTCTTTGTTGAGGAAACCTACCAGCTCTAAATAAGGAACATTATATATGTATTCCCTTGAGATTTTCATAGTATGAAGCAGGGTGGATCTCTAGGATAGACTTTTTCTCTATACAGAGTAAGTGATACCCTGAGTAGAATCCTTTCCACTCTACATACTGTACATATATAGAGTGTATATATATATATATAATCTTTAAAATAAGGAAACCTAGATATGACCCTCTAAACCTCATATTATTGTGTCTGTTACAATGGGATACTGAATCAACATCAAGTACATTCTCCAACCTTAAATATTTGATCAAGTACAAGGACCATTGGTGGTATACGTTAGTGTTTACCAAGATTCCCAACTCTGACCTGGACACATGCCACCTTGTGTACGGCACAATGCAGGACTGGCCCTAGCAAGACCACATGCTAAAAGAAACCAGGCCACACCCCTGGGGTTTTCTCACTAGGATGGTGGGTAGTCAATGACAGGTAAGACTCCATGAGATGGGGCAACCTAAGACAGGCACCGTCACATGTGATGATCCCTTGGGGCCTGGGTTCAACAATGGCTTGGCAAAGAACCATACCTCCCAGGGTTGCCAATAATAAAAACAGAAAGAAGGATATGTATGGCACAATGCAGGTCTGGCCCTAGCCAGACCGCATGTCAGAAGAAACCAGGAAGTGGCTTCTGTGAACATGGTGTCCTGCGCAGGCCTGGCATTACAACAGCTACAGTCCCATGTTCATGTGAAACCTGCTATGAGATGAGACAGGCTGTCATTGGTCACAAAAAAGGGACCACCCCATACAATGATTAGCCAGCCAAACCCCTTAAAACCCCTTACACTTCCTTCAATAAACGAGTTTGCTGCAGCTTGCCCTCTACTGCTTCCACCCAATTCACGGAGTCTGTGTCATGACTCGGTGCCTCTCACCCCCCAATTTGGCAGAGATCCTGCCGTCCCTCCTGGGCTGGCCCTAGGAGGGACCCCAACATCCTTGCAGTAGATGTGACTTGCTGTGGTCAATAACTGAGTGGAAGGTATGAATATCTCTTGTATATGGAGTGTTCATGGAGTGACATAGTCTCCACACTGTCACCTTTCCCTTGTGCTGACAAGATGGCATCATGGGATGATGGAACCTTTGCTCTTCCAAGCCCCAGAACACATATTACAGCACACCCCTCTGAGTCCTGTGCCCCAGAAGAAATGCATGTTTTCAAGCTATTGTGGTTGCTTGCTACTATGATATAACCAGTCTTTTCTAACTGATAAAATCCTTCTGTAAAAAATATCATTTTCTCTATAATTCTGATTTCTAGAGAAAAGTTACTATATATCTATATTATTACCCTTATAAAGATAAAGTTAAACTACACTAAAAGGTTTATAGATATTTTTTTTTGCAGTGGAAGGACTGAAGCTGCATTTCATAATTTGTATTTTTTTTAATCCATTGAAACCATGTCTCTATACCTTAGTGTGCCTGAGGGAAAATATTGATAGTTCTGCTTTACTGTTTTATGCCTTTTTAGAAAGGTGATTTGTTTTTATTTTATATTTGTTAGCTCTAGGTTCAATAGTAAGTGAAGGTCCAAAAGACCTATGGCATGCAAATAATTAAGGTTTTCTTTATAACAATACAGAAGTAAAAAGCCAATTTAACTTGTTTGTTCCTAAACATTGAAGTCAAGGAAAAATAACAGAAAAATCTGACCCTGCTTACCAACCCACATTGGATACATATTAGTCTTTATTTCCATAACATCTTTGGAATGTTCATTTTGCATGCAAATGTAAGATACCCTCCAACCCAATCTCACACACATCTTGGAATCCCTTGTGAGTGATCAGCCTGGGAGAACAGCTCTTTAAGATTCTGCTGTCTCTATTCATTGCATATACTGTAGCTTTGCACATGTTTATTTTGCTAGTTATATGTGTTCAGGCAAGAATTCAAATATGCAATTCTCATTCTAGCTTTCCAGGAGAATTCTCCTGAGGGGAGAAAAACAACGTACATGTTTCTCTTCTTATTTGACAAAACCAAAAACAATCTTGCACTTAGACCCTTACAAGGAAATATGCTCCCCAGCATTATGAAAAGAGGTCTATCTTTGTTTCTCTTCCAGTTTTGCATCTAACTTGCATTTATTAAGAGAAAATAGAGCTTTAAAAAACCAAGAGGTCTGTCTGCTCTTTCCTGTTCCATCCCCAAGCAGGAAGAACAGAGCTTAACAGACAAGTCAAATTACTTAGTGGGGGAAGGAGGGGGACCATGGTCATACTTTTTCCCTGAGAGTCATGTCTGGGCCCAGGTGAGAAAACTATGCATGTCTGTGAGAGCAGGAAATGCTTAAAATTGTTAAAGAGGGGAAAATAAATATTTTAAAAACAAGTTTAGGGGAAAATGGTGTGACTTGTGGCAAAACATCTTGCATAAAGTAAGACTAACAAGGTCTCTCCAGCTTGTAAGCGTATGAAGTTCATTAAAAAAAAGTCTGCACCAGCCCATTGTGATTACTCTCTGCTTTTAATGACTTTTCAACTGATGTGGAACTTGAGATATTATCAGGGTCTGCTTTGCTGAGGAAGACAGTTGAGAAATACAACATTAGAGCAGAAACTGAACAAAAAAAAAAAGCAGAATAATGAATAGAGAATGCTTCTTGAAAAAAAATTTTAAATTTTTTGATATGGTCTTTGTTGGACATTTCCTGCCCTTATCTGCTTGTCTTTTTACTTTTGAGTTGATAACTTCCAGACCGAGTTGAAACGTGTGATGTTTCTGCCATTCTCTTCAGTGTTCATTGTGCCTTTTTTCAAAAAAAAAAATTTTTTTAATCATCAGCGGGAATAGAGGGAAGACTGAATTAAACAGGAGCCACAGAACTTGTGTGTGCGATAACAATACAAATGGATTTTCTCTAACAGAGAAAAACAGCTGTCTCCATTATTCGAAGGCTTCACCTTTCTCCATTCCATTAATTGGGTCTTTGATCACAAGCTGAGGTGGAGAGGCCCTGATAAGGAATAGGTTATTAGTAAAGTAGCCTAAAGGAATGAATTGGGCCTGGTACTTGCTGCAGAAGATGAGATAAACTCATAATGCCTGTGTATGTGAGTGGTGGCGAGTGATAGGGCCTCTGACTGCCCTGAACTGCTTGCAGAGGGAGAAGACTAATACTCCAGTGCTATGATAGCTAATGCAGGATATAAATTTAGCTCCTGGGAATGGAATAGGATAAAAATTCCATAAAGAGTTTTCTGTAAATGGCTTACACTTTTATATCAAACTGTGACAGAGTACTCACTGAAAAAAATAAAATAAAATAAAACAGTTTCTTGATCTCACTATATGTTGAACACAACTGGAGGCTTTCACATAAGAAGGAGGAAAAAAAATGCCTGTTAAATTTGTTCACCAAGACATTAATAAGAGCACCCTTTGAAGTGCGGCAAAGCTAAATTGGAGGAATTAAATTTGATTGAATCTAAGCCTGTTTATTTTTCATTTCTGCAGAGCGGGTGTTGAGTGATTTGTAATACTTCATTGGAAATCTTCAGGAACTTGCTATCATGTAATCCATTTTTTTTGCTGAAGAATATGACCGCAGGGGACAAGGCCATATTGGTTTGTTGTTAATGTACTGGAAAGAAGGACTATGGAGAAAACAGTTAATATTAAATTACGAACACAAGGTTATCTTTCTGCCGCACATGCTCCACTGCCCTAGGCAGGGGTAATCTGTTAATAGCATTCAGCCAAAATGACACCATTAAGGAACCGAAGCTACACATCTTTTGCAAGCTGAATGATGTATAAAGCTGGTTTTCTATCATCCTAGATGCAATAAATTATCCATGCCGCTAAAAATTGATACAAGACAGAAGTTTGATAGAAGGAGCACCCAGACATAAATGGAAGGCCAGTCTGGCAGGAGAGGACATGAAGATGTGAAAGCTGCCACCAAGACATTTTCAACGGTGGTGTTCTTTCAACCCCCACACCCCCAGCTCTGAGTTTTCAGGCCTGAGGGAACATGGTGGTATAGAGCAAGCCAGACAGAAAATGAGTAATGCATACAATTATTTAGATGAACACCTCAGGAAGGTTTGGATATCACATCTACTTTGAATGAATCATTGCATTTAGGCTTCAATTTCCAATGGGCAAGGCCTGAACCTACAGTACAAAGGGCTTGCTCTACAGAGTCATTGGACTAGCATGTGATACATGAGGATCTGCTAATGAAATTCACTGCCTTTTATATTATTTTCTCCACCAATATGCAAAGTAATAGCTGGGGAAACATTTGTATATTGTTTCCTCTCATAGTTTTGCAATAAATTAATAAAAGTTTATAGTAAATAAATACAAATGCTTGATATACTTGAGAAATATAGAACATCTATCTCTTTGCCATAGCAAACTTCCTCTTTGGGTCAGGAAAAGTATTTCTCCTAAAGTGTAACAGCAATACCAGCATTCCTCTTAAAGTATATATGAAGCCATAATTGTATATTTGTTCCTTATTTCCTGTCCCTGGAGATATAAAGTTAAAAGAAGATATCCCCACTGGAAGTTTTATAATATAGTAGAGTATCAGATAATTGTGATGAAACATAAAGATGGAAGTTTGTACAATGAAGGAATAGGTTAGAGGAAGGAGATCCCATCACTTGGGGCAATCAGAACTGGCTTCACAGAGGAAGTGACCAACCCAAAGGAAACTTCCTTGGACAAGCAAATTCAGAGGAAAGAAACTCAACCCATCAAAAAATCAAGCCAATCATCACATTTTGTTGGTGTGGAATTTGCTATATACAGTAACAAGAGCAGATAAGTACAGTTAAGGCTGAGTTCAGGCCACATGCTAAACGAGGGCAGAAAATAATGTGTTTCTAGCTCATAACATGAGAAGTTATCCATTAGGCTGGGATAACCACACAGGGTTATTGAGGTTCAGGGCATCATCTCACCCTCTTCACTCCCAATTTTTCCTAAGGACAGTGGATTAGATATCTGTCCATTCAACCTATTTCAGTCTTTAGAATACTACTGTAGAGAACTGTCATCTGTGGCTTGCATCACTCCCACAGCCTTTTCCCTTATCTCTCTCCCTCAGCTGTGCCTGTTGCTGGTATTTCTAATGTCCCCAGTTCCTAGCAGAGTGTCCAGTACACTGAAGAGTAACCATGATGAAGAGTACCATCGTGAAGCCATAAGAGTGTTATTCGAGCTACTACAAAGTAATAACAATTACTTTGTCCTCCCCCAAGCCCTTCTCGAAAGGGGGGCAGAGGGATCTTTCTAAAATAGAGATTGAATTGCCATTCTTCAATTTGAACTTTGTGGTATAATTGCCTTCAAGACAAAGACTACACTTCTTGATCTGGTTTCTAAAGCTTAGTGTGTAGCCCTGTTACCTCTTGACCTTCAGTGTAGTCATTCAGCCACACTTCCTACACCGATGATCTAACTATAAGAACTACCTCCCCTCAAGATCACCTCTCAGTTCTCTGGTCCCTATCTACCTCTGGAGCATCAATGGTTGGTTGCTTTTCATTATAGCAGCTTCCCACACAGATTTCTTCAGCTTTTCCTTGCTAATCTAAACTTTTCATTCAGAAGCTAGAACTTTCCTTGACAAGTGAGTTTGGAACCAGAAGTTCCTTGCTGCTCTTGTAGCCTCATGTTTTCTCCAGTCTGAGATCCTCTGGAGAGTCTTAGTTCTATGAAGCTGGGATCTGGTCTGTTCAGTTTCTATCCCCAATTCCCAAATGCAGTGCCTGGCACACTGAGCAGGAAACATTTGTTGAACAGAAGGTGATAACAGTAAGCAAACCATGCTGTGGAGGAACAGGAATTATCACGAGATTATCAGGACCATAGGGAAAGTGCAATTAGTTCCTTGGAGACATCAAAATAGAACTAGGGAAAGCTGGGTATCAGATTAAATAGGAGATAAACAATACTGAAAGGTAAGGTTTAAGTTGCAGTAATTTTTAAATATTTGCTTTATTATCTTTTATTCAAAATTTTTCAAACTGAAGTTTGATACTCCCCACATTTTTCATATGGTTGCTAACCTTTGCATTTTGTTTTCTGCTAGGTACACATTTAAATACCTCAAGTGATAGACTTGAGGTGGTCATAATGTAGGGAAGTTATAGGGAATGTGTTATAATAACCCTGAAGAACAATCTCATAGTGAAGCAGCTGTAGTGTGATTTTAATTGATTGAATAACCATTTTGTAATCTTTCTCATTCCTAAAAGTGGTAGACAAAAGGATGGACGATGGAGGCTTGCAAAATGCCCACATCCAAGAAGAAAAGGCTAAAAAATAAAGTGACAGATAATTACCCTAAAGTGTCATAAGTGTTATGACAGGGTGTTATAGAACAGATACTGAGGAAAATGAGAAAAAGAACATTTCAAAGAGGAATGACATGTGAGCTGCACTTGAAACACTCCCAAGTGATGAGTAAGAAAGGGACAGGAAGGGGAGGAAGAAAGAGCAAAGACATAAAAAAAAGAGGATTTTAAAAAGCATCATGGGGCTGGGTGTAGTGACACATGCCTTTGATCCCAGCACTTGGGAAGCAGAGGTAAGAGAATTGCTGTGAGTTCGAGGCCACACTAAGACTACATAGTGAATTCCAGGTCAGCCTGGGCTAGAACAAGACCCTGCCTCAAAAAAAAAAAAAAAAAAAAAAAAAAAAAAAAGGACTTCTGGTCAAGATGGTGTTCACCTAACCACACTTCCCCTTGTGGAGAAGGAAAGGCAAGGTCTTCGGGGTACTTAAGGGTTTGGAGGGTTTGGAGATTCTAGTATACCTCCAGTGGGAGGGCTCAGAGCAGGAAAGTAGGGAATCCACTGATCCCCACGCTCTTGGGTAGACCACCAGCCCCTCAAGCCTCTCAAGTAGCCATCTCAGCTTCCAGCCCAGCTGCTGTCTCATCCACAGCCCAAGCCACCATCCCAGGGGCCTTCTCAGCCACCATCCCAGGGGCCCTTTCCTGCACTACACAGGCTAAGTGGTCCCAGGGCAGCAGGCTAGCATTCCCCCTCCTTCCCTGGACTTTTGCACCACCTGACCACTATCCCAGCTATGACTAGGTCCTACTGCACATCCTGCAGACAACTCGGACCCAGGCAAGCAGGCTACCATTCCTCCTCCCTCATTCCATTTTCCTCCCCCTTCCCACCACCTGGACTGCTGCCCATCCCCCCATGTGTCACCTGCCCCACCTCCTTCCCCACTGTGTCAGAAGACCCAGTAGTCCCATTGACCCCCTCCTACATGGTCCCAATGGATCCCAACCCCACTATCCCATCCACTCACCCCTCAGTAACATGGGACCACACAATCTGATCCTCCCCCACCACTGCCCCTCCACAACACCAGTCCGCTGTGTCCCATACCTCCCCACCCCCTGTTCCCTAGGGCAACCTGACCACACAGTCCAATAACTCAACCACCAACTAATAAACACCTTCATCAGGTCCTCAGCCCCCCACCAAAGCCTCACTAGCTCCTTCTGTCTGAGTAGACAGGCCCCATTGCCATCAGGAGCCTTACTGAGACAAACATAAAAGGCAATAATTACTGAAGACACGTCAAGGGTAAACTACAGCTTCCTCCTAAATTAAATAAGATTCCTGCACTGTGATGGGCAGACCACAGTGCAAAAGGAATAACATGAAAAATCAAATGTAAGTAAATCCAACAAGGTCACCCCGTCTCACAGTGGAAGTCTCTAATCAAAACATAGAAGAGACAACAGGATAAGAACCCCAAAATGAAGACAAAAGCAATGGAACTTTGGCCAAGCAAATAGCAAAACTTGTAGAAAATCAATAAAGGGCCAATAATTGTACAAATTCTGTCCTTACTAGATTACACCTAATAGAAAGAACCAGGATGGAGTCCAAAGACAATTAAATGATTGGAAGGAGAGCAGAAAAAAAAAGAGGACCTCAAAAATCAGCTGGTTAAGCTCAATGAAGACATAAATAAATGGAAGGATGAATTCCAACAAGCATTAAGTATATCAGCAAAGGATGTGAAAAGGGGATTTGAGAGAGGGATGGATACTATATATAAATAGGTAGTAGAAAATACAAACAAAATTGAACAAGTCCAAAACCCTATAGAAGCTCTCAAGAATAGGGTCAGCCATGTGGAGGATAAAAACTCAGAACTGGAAGACAAAACAGAATAAACAGTTCAAGAATCCAAAAGTTCAAATAAGTCCAAAAATGTTTGTGAACAGAACATGAAGGAACTGTGGGATACCCTTAAATATTCCAACATTTGGATCATGGGAATACCAGAAGGGGGAAGAAATTCAGACCAAAGACATGGAGAACTTATTCCATAAAATTATTAAAGAAAACATCCCCACCCTCTCAAAAGAAAGTCCCATCCAGTTATAAGAAGCAAACAAACTAGAGAAAAGGAGAAATTCTCCAAGACATATTATCGTTAAGACTCTAAACATTGATAACAAAGAGCAAATCCTAAAAGCAGCTAGGGAGAAGCAGCGCATTACATATAAAGGTAACCCCATCAGAATTACTTCAGACTTCTCAATGGAAACCCTAAAAGCCAGACAGGCCTGGAATGGAACACTGCAAAGTCTAAGAACTTATGGCTTCCAACCCAAACTACTCTACCAAGCAAAAGTATCCCTCATAATAGATGGTGAAAGAAAAACTTTCCATGATAAAAGTCAGCTTTACAACTATAGGAACACAAAGCGAAAACTTCAGAGAGTAGAATGCTTCAAGGAATTCTCCACCCAGAAGAGTCAAATAACCAACCTCAAGTGCCTACAAGAAACAGATCACAATAACCAAACTCAGAGAAGGTGCAAAAACTACAAAGTCCAAGAAAACACCAAACCACATATACCACCACAATACGGCAGGGATTAAGTCAAACCTAACAGTTATTACCCTAAACATTAATGGTCTTAATTAACCCATCAAGAGACATAACCTAACTGGGTGGATCAGAAAATTAGACTCCTCAATCTGCTGTCTTCAAGAAACCCATCTCACCACTAAAGACATACATCTCCTCAAAGTGAAAGGGTGGAAAATGATATTCTAAGTATATGGAAATAAGAAACAAGCTGGTATTGCTATACTAATATTGGATAAAACAGACTTCAAACCAAAAGCAATTTAAAAAGACAAAGAAGGCCACTTCTTACTTATCACAGGATTGATCCAACAAGAGGATATCACAATCATCAATCTCAATGCACCAAACACAGGTGCACCACAATTCATAAAACAAAACCTCCTTGACAACAAAACAGAAATAACCACCAACACTATCATAGTCCGGGACATCAATACTCCACTATCAGCAATAGATAGATAATCCAAACAGAAATTTTACAGGTCAGTAAGGAAGCTCAACAACTCCATAGATCAATTAGACATAATGGACAGCTACAGAATATTCTACCCCAAATCCACCAATTACACAGTCTTCTCAGAAGCCCATGGAACCTTCTCTAAAATAGATAATCTATTGGGTAAAAAAGCCTGTCTCCATATTTTTAGAAAAATTGACATAATTTTCTGCATGATATCATATCACAATGCTATATTGCCAGAAATTAACAACAAAAGATATGCCAGGAATCCCACCATCTCCTGGAAGCTGGACAACACACGTTTAAACAATAAATGGGTAGTGTATGAAATAAAAAATGAAATTGCAAAATTTCTAGAATTGAATGATAATGAGAACACATCATACCAAAACTTATGGAACACAATGAAGGCAGTCCTTAGGCAAAAATTCATAGCATTAAATGTCTTCATAACAAAGACAGAGAGATCCCAAATCAATAACCTAACCATTGACCTAAAGGTATTGGGAAAACAAGAAGAATCCAACCCCAAAAGCTCCAGATGGAGAGAAATAATTAAGTTCAGAGCAGAAATTAATGAATAGCAAATTAAGAAGACAATTAAGAAAATTGAAGGAACAAAGAGCTGGTTCTCCGAAAAAATAAACAAGATTCATAAACTATTGGCCAATTTGGTCAAGCAAAAAAAGGAGACACTTCAAATTAACAAAATTAGAAATGGAAAAGGAGAGATCACAACAGACGTAAGTGAAATTGGAAGAATCATTAGGACTTATTTCAAAATACTCTACTCCACAAAACTGGATAATATGGAGGAAATGGATGAATTCCTAGACACTTACCACCTACCAAAGCTAAACTCAGAGCAGATTATTCTCCTAAACAAACCCATCACACCCATCAAAATTGAAAAGGTAATCAAAATCCTCCCCAAAAAGAAGAGTCCAGGACCAGATGGGTTCTCATAAGAATTCTATCAAACCTTCATGGAAGAACTCAAACCAACTTTTCTCAAACTGTGCAACATCATCTGAAAACAGGGAAAGGTCCTCAACTCTTTTTTGAAGCTAGTATCATCCCTAATACCACAAGATGCCACAAGAAAAGAAAACTATAGGCCTATTTCTCTGATGAACTTAGATGCAAAGATCCTGAACAAAATCCTCGCA
Source organism: Orientallactaga sibirica (assembly GCA_036365145.1). Classification (NCBI taxonomy): domain Eukaryota; kingdom Metazoa; phylum Chordata; class Mammalia; order Rodentia; family Dipodidae; genus Orientallactaga; species Orientallactaga sibirica. Next base: position 59,049,685 of record JAEOAD010000003.1, on the reverse strand, counting down.
AACGGAATTCAACAACACATCAAAAGCATTAGCCACCTTGATCAAGTAGGCTTTATCCCAGGAATGCAGGGTTGGTTCTACATATGGAAATCTGTCAATGTAATATACCACATAAATAAGCTTAAACACAAAAACCACATGAACATTTCAATAGATGCAGAAAAGGCCTTCGACAAAATACAACATATACAGCATCACTTCATGATCAAAACATCGAAGAGAATAGGCATGGATGGTTTATATCTCAACATAATAGAGGCTATATATAAAGCTCCTAAAGCCCAAATAATGCTTAAAGGGGAGAGCCTGAAGGAATTCCCATTGAGATCAGGAACAAGACAGGGGTGGCCATTCTCATCTCTGCTCTTCAACATAATACTGGAAGTCCTAGCTCAAGCAATAAGACAGGAGAAAGAAATAAAAGGAATACAAATTGTAAAGGAAGAAGTTACCCCTATTATCAGATGGCACTATTCTATACATAAATGCCTCAAGAACCTACATCTCAAAACTCCTAAAGGTGATTAATTCCCTCAGCAAAGTAACAGGATACAAAATCAATGCGTAAAAATCAGTAGCCTTTCTATATGCAAAAGACAATGATACAGAGAAAGAAATTAGAGACATTGTCCCATTTTCAATAGCAACAACAAAATACCTTGGATAACATTAACCAATGATGCAAAAGAAATATATAATGAAAACATAAAAACACTCAAGAAAGAAATTAGGAGGACTTGAGAAAACGGAAAGACCTCCCATGCTCCTGGATAGGCAGAATTAACATTGTTAAAATCATAATCTTACCAAAAGCAATATACAGATTTAATGCAATACCAATAAAAATCAAAGCATTTTTCTTTGCAGATATGGAAAAAAAATGGCCTCAAAATTTATATGGAATGGGAGAAGGCCTTGGATATCCAAGCACATTCTCAGCAAAAGAAACACCTCTGGAGGCATCACCATACCTCATCTAAAGCTATATTACAAAGCCATAGTAACAAAGCCAACATGGTACTGGCATAAAAACAAGATTATAGACCAATGGATCAGAATAGAGGACCTAGACTTTGGGTCAAGTAACTACAGCTACTTTATATTTGACAAAGACCCTAACAATGTAGACTGGAATAAAGACAGCATCTTCAACAAATGGTGCTGGACAAACTGGATAACCATATGTAGGAAAATGAAACTAGATCCACACATCTTGCCATACAAAAAAAATCAAGTCCAAATGAATCAAAGACCTCAATATAAGACCAGAAACTCTGCTACTGCTGGAAGAAAAAAATAGGAGAAATATTCTGCAATATAAGAGTGGGAAAAGACTTCCTGAACAAAACTCCAGCAGCTCAAGAAAATAAACAATCACTCAACCATTGGGATATCATGAAGCTGAAAAGTTTTTTTTTCACAGACAAACATACAGACAAACATACAATAAGCAGAGCCAATAGATTACCCACAGAATGGGAGAAAAAATTTGCCTATCGATATAATGGACAGAGGCCTAATTTCTAAAATCTACAAAGAACTCAAAAACCTAAGCAATACAAAAAAATCAAACAACCCACTCACAAAATGGGGCAGAGAACTTCACAGGGAATTCTCAGAGGAAGAAATACAAATGGCAAACACACGCTTAAGAAAATGTTAAACATCCCTAATCATCAGGGAAATGCAAATTAAAACAACTATGAGATTCCACCTTACCCCAGTAAGGATAGTCAACATTAAAAAAATCAAATGAAAACAAATGCTGGCAAGGATGTGGAGAAATAGGAAACCACATTCACTGTTGGTGGGAAAGAAAGATGGTACAACTACTATGGAAAGCAACAAGGAGACTCCTAAAAGGTTTGACTATAGAGTTGCCAATACACCCAGTTGTTCCTTTACTGGGAATTTACCCTACAAGCTCCATGCCTCAGTTCAGCGAGATTTGCTCAACCATTATAGCTGCTCAATTCATAATAGCTAAGAACTCAAATCAACCCAGAAGCCCATTATTAGATGAATGGATAATCAAGATGTGGTACATCTACATGAAGAATTCTACACAGCATTAAGGAAAAATGACACAATGAAATTTGAAGAAAAATGGTTAAACTTGGAACAGATCATTCTCAGTGAACTCACCCAATCCCAGGAAGATAATCATCGCAACATCTCACTTATCTGCCTGAGGTGCTGACAAACCAAATAGGCATCTTGAAGACCAGACAATAGGGAAGGTGGGGCAGGAGGGGAGGGTCAAGTTTGGGGAAGGATACAAAACTGGTAACTGGTACCATAAAATTCTATATCCTGAAAGACAGACTAAAAAGTTGAACCCTCATCAGGTCTTTAGAGGGAACACCTGAATCAAAGGGCCCTGGAGAGATTATGAAGACTAACCTTTCTCCTGTTTCTCTCTCTCACTTTCTCTTTTATTTTACCTATCTTCTTCTTCCTTCTTTTCCCTTGGCACTGGCCTGTGACTCCCAATATCAGGATGCACTTAACATCTACAATGAGCTGTTGATCAGAGAGGCCTATAAGGTCCTCCATAAGATTACAGATGCTGTCAGAACACTTGATTACCCACCAAAGGTTAATGGTAAGACCCTACTGCCAAATACACCATATGCTGTTCATATGGAACATGGAGAGACCTGGCTGGAATCTGTCAGTCCCCAGACAGTTAGCTTGTCTAGTGCCAGAAGGTGTTACATGAGCTACTGGGGAAAAATGGCAACATCTGTCCAAGAAACTCATGGTCTAAGCTACTCAACAGCAAACATCCTGATGTGATGCTCACACATGGGCAATAGTAGCACACAGCCATGATGGGTAACCAACTGCTCTTGAATTGGCTAGCGGATCCACTCAGTAGTACAGAACCCATACCTGGAACAGGAAAACAAGTCAGAGTCATATCCAAAAAATGAGTTTGCTCTCCAATATTAAGCATCCACTAATCTTGGGCTACAAGAGGGCCTATTAAATACCCTATTAAATTCTCTCTAAACTAACAGTGGTTACCCCATTTATCTGGTACTGACTTCACTCTCCATTGGAGAATTTGCTTCTCTTTTTCAGATGGACACAGAATCTAAGGAGTGAATCAGTCCAGCACATTCCACCAAGGACCCAGCTGAAACCATAGAGTAATTGGGAAAATGAGTAAGAGTCCTGCTTTCTTGGTGGACCTGATATTAGCACAATGGTGAAGGAGATAGACACAAAGAACACTCAATTCCTACCATACCACAGATTCAGAGACACAGAGGATTCCAAGACCTTATCACTGAAGTTGGGACACTATGCAAAGGGACATTGACTCTTCCCCATTACTGATCGATACCCCCACTATGAACCATCCATAATCCACATAGTGACAACTGACATCCCCAATAGGAGGGTCCCTTCGGAGGGGGAAGGACAGGGATGAGGCTAAGGATGGTACCAACATGTGCCGTTTACACACTGAGTATGTACATAACTAATACAGAAAAAAAGAAAATAAAAAGAAAAATTCAAAAACTAGCTTCATGGGTTACTTCTTGGGCATAGTTATGATTTTCCAAAAGTCCCTTTTCTCAACTATTTTGAATCATTGTCATATAAGAACACTTGTCCTTACAGATCCATTAATAGTTCTGGTTTCTCAGGCAACTCACAGTGCTGGGGCTGTGGCTTCCATGTCTAAGACAAAAGCTTCCTCCTGTGTTTCCTAGAATCATGTTGGTTGCTCTTCCTACACATAGTGCAGCTTCTTTCCTACATGTCTTCATTTGTGGCACTTTCTGACTAATGTGCTCTTTCTCTGCCTGCCATCCTGACTCCTCCCTCTCCCACCTCTGAGGCTTTTCATGTTTCTTTTGGAATAAATATGCTGAATTTATATATTCAACAATCATCTATTAAACATCTCCAAGAACTTAAAAGTATGAGCTCTGAGGGAAGAAAATATTAAATCTCTGAGATTTTGTATGAACATGGGTAATTTGTATGATTTCCATATATGCTTGTTTCTTCATTTCTGATGTGGAGACAGTCAAAACACCCGCATTACATAGATGGGGGAGTATTGAATGGAATGATACTTAAAGAAATTAATTTCTTGGGTAGTATACAAAGAAACTGGTTTCATTGTAACATTTTACATATATATATATATATATATATATATATATATATGTATTCATAACTCCCACTGTTCTCCCCCTTATTCCTTGTTCCACTTGTTCAATTGTGCTGATCCCTTTTCACCATAAATAGTTTCCTTCCTCTGTTTTCCTGACATATATATTCCATTATACTCTTCTTGTCCTCTGTTCCCTCTGTTTAGAGGTATTCCTTCCTTCTTATCATCTCCTTTCTAACTTCATGTCATATGTATGTATATTTTTTCATGAAATTTAAATCTACATTCTATTTATGAGAGAACACATGAGATATTTGTCTGAATCTGACTTATTTTACTAAACAATGATCTCCAGTGCCATCTATTTCCTGTAAATATAATCTCATTCTTCTTTGAGCTGAATAGAATTTTATTTTGTATGTGTATGACATTGCCATTAATCTGTTGAGGGACATGTAGGCTGAAGCCATATCTTAGTTCTTATGAATGATGCAGCAATAAACATAAAATTCCAGTATGTGCTATGCTGACTTAGAGGGTTTCCACTGTATCCACCACAGGAGTGGTGTGGAAGGTTGAATTTAGGGTCTCTGACTTGTCAATCTTCCCTGTACTCAGGAACCCAAGATAGCTCAGTTTTTAACAGTAGGGTTCTCTCTAAAGATGGTACCTAGCCACAGCCCTTGTTGCTGGGGAGCTCCTCTTCACTGTTGACCTGACCAGTACAGACCTCACTGTCTCAGGAAGACCTGCAGGATTTGAGTCTTGGGAGAGACTTGGGCTTGTCCTGTGGGAAGGTCTGCTGATCTCTTCACCAGGGCCTCCTGACATGCTTCCAATGAGACAACACACAACAAAGACTCAAGCTAGAGAAAGTTGTGCAGAATGCCTGTTGGAACAGCAGCAATGCTTAGAAAGAAAGGACTTCTTGACACATGAGCATAGCCAACATTTTGAGAACTGTTATTGGGGCTTATGTAAAAGTTTCAGCTATCCAAGTCCCTGTATGTACATCTGGTTAAAAAAAGGACAAGTGGATTATGATTGGTAACTGTTACTAGGACTCATTTAAATATTTAAGCTTACGATACTTGCTAAAACTTGAGATGAATCAGGTTTATTATGTTTGATAGTTCTTTCTCTTATATTTTAAATCCATTTTATTCTTTTTAAAGATACTATTTATTTATTTACAAGAAGAGAGAGATAAAAGAAAGAAAGAAAGAAAGAAAGAAAGAAAGAAAGAAAGAAAGAAAGAAAGAAAGAAGGAAAGAACGAGACAGAAAATGGGCATGCCAGGGCTTCCAGCCACTGCAAAGGAATTCAAAGATGCATGTAACCCTTTGTACGTCTGGCTTTACATGGGTACTGGGAATTCAACCTGGTTGTCAGACTTTTCAAACAAGCACCTTAACCCTGACCCATCTCTCCATCCCCATTTTATTCTTTTGCATGCTTCACAAATTCACTATTACGGTTTTTACTTGAAATTTCTTAGTAATTTTTTTTTTTTTTTTTTTTTTTGAGGTAGAATCTCACTCAAGCCCAGGGTAATCTGGAATTCACTATGTAGTCTCCGGCTGGCCTCAAACTGAGTGCTGGTATTAAAGCTGTGTGCCACCATACCTGGCCTTCTCAGTAAATTCTTACTTCACATAACAACAGTCATTTGACCAAACTGCTCTGAGCTCTTTTGGCATTACTTATTAATCTATGCCACATGATTCATAGAAATTAAATAATTGCTTAATTATAGCAGGTATTTGTGTTAGTTTTCAGTTGCTGTGATCAAAACACTCTACTAACAATGTCAGGGAGGAACTGTTTATCTTGATCATGGTTTCATTCCATGGTCACTTTACTGGAAGTTCATCCAAGCTAGAGAAAATTTTGTGAACCTACTCAGTTATAATCTGTTAATAAGTACTATAGTTAAAGGTAGGATATTGAAATCCCAAAAAGCAATTAGTGCCATATTAAGCAAATGCATATCTATAATATGTATATGGAGTATAAAAGAGATGAATTGTCTTTCTTATTTTGAAATAGTTTGTAATATATATTCCCAAAGACACATGAAAAACCTTGAAAAACAAGAGATGACATGTTAGTCATCAGTGCATCAGTGACATGATAGGAAGCAAAAGTTTCTAAAGAATTCATTAAAGGGAAATCCATGGTTTCTATTGTTCTGAGAGAGGTGCAATTTCCAAGGAGTTTCCCCAGTAAAGGTGCATGGCAGAGTGAGGTACAGCTGACACATTGCTGACCTCTGCAGTGCCTGGTCCCTTTCTGAAGGCAGGGCCAAGCAAGAGAGAAAAACCAACCAGCCACACAGCACACAGAGCAAAACTACAGTCAAGCCACAGCACACTTCAGGAACTCCTATTAGACACACTTTGCATATCTTTACAATGGAATCTCAAACCCACCACCACACCTTAAGATCCACCCCCAGTGACATTGTCTCTAGCAAGGTGATTGCAGATGCAAACTATAAACTAATAAAACAATGAATATATTGGGGGACATATATTCAACCTACCACACTGGGTTTAGTCCAGAAGTTTCTGTCTTTTTACTTAGGCCTGAGATTTGCTTTCTAGGCTGCTTTATTCCAAACATCCTGATTCCTAAAGTGCAGACAATGAGTTAATCTTCATTTGCCTATCCAACAGATGTTTGCCTCCTATCTTCCTTGCACTCCCTTCTCCTTAGCTTTCCTCACACTGTTCAACTAAATCATATCAAAACTTCAGTTTGTATTATTTTCTGACTAAGTGAGCTACATTGTATTGAACTCATGGTATAAAAATTATGATTTACATATACAGTAATAGATGTGACAGGGCAAGTACTATTTTTAAGACTGTTAGAAGACATTGAAAGCCTACCAAGGAATTATTTAGTAAGTTTTGTTGTTCATGAATCTAAGAATGATATTAATAATAATGTCTTATTTAAAGCAAACTAGCATAGGGAAGAGAGATCATTTGATCATGGGAGAAATAAAGTAAATAGAAAAGAATTTTAAGATAATTCTACAACTAGACAATAGACATTCTACACATCTGGACAGCCTATAGAAAAGAATTAAACTTTTTGTAAAGTTGCCAAATTCAAAGAATACAAAGATAAAAGTCACTTCCCCAATGGCTTCCATGCTTTTGGCAAGTGGATCAAGGAGACCACTGGAGGACATAGCTCAGATCATTTATGAATACATATCGAGTACACAGCACAGGTACTGAAAGTATGAAAGCAATTTGTCTCCAGAGTTTTTAAGAGAAGACATTTATAGATATTGAAGATAAATAGAACCTTTATTTAAAAAAAAAAAAAAAAAAAAAAAAAGCTCGGCTTTTGGTTAGTTTAGCTCAGGGTTATTCTTCTAGCCAAGTGACACTACTTTTGATTATATAGGATTTTGCATTTTTGTCAATGTGACTCTTTCCATTGATTTATTTACAAGTATGAAGAGAAGACAAAAGATTTAGTTGTTTAGATTTTTGTAGAAAAGAATATTTGGAAGAGTTGAGAATGATTGACTAAAGTCTGCAATTTCAATAAGCACAAAACCAATTATACTACCTCTGCTACATGAGTATTTCAGACATTTAACATTCAAGGACAGTTATTCTAATGGTCAAAAGAATAGACAACAGCATGATTTTTGCTAACAAGTTCCACACATAATATAACAATTTTTAACTACTCTTCTGGATATTTTACATCTTTGAACTACTTTTCTTATTGTCCTTTATATTTTGCTTATCCTCAATCATGTCAGATTCCCAGGTACACAGTGATGGCTACTTCACATAACATAGAAGAGTGTCAAATGTTGATGGTTAAGCTTCTGCATGTGGTAATGAAGAGTGCAGTTCAAGCCTAGGCTGTCAGGTTCACTGTCATCCAGCAAACCCTCCTCCAGTTAAATTGGAATACTATTCAGTTATTCTCTTCCTCCTTCTTTTTTCCCTCAAACACACGCACGCATGCATGCATGCACACAAGCGCACACACACACATGCGCACACACCATATCATACAGATATATCTTACCTTTTCCTGTAATTATATATGTACATATTTGATGTATAATAACATAAAGATATATCTTGCCCATAGCTCTCTTTAATGCCATAGAAATACTGTTTTTTGAAACAAACCACTTCATTTCAATACCTGAAGAAAACCAAAACATAAATCAAGCAAAATCCAAAGAAGCTCAGGGGACTGAAATTGCCTCACCTGATCAAAACCCCTTTCTACTCACCCATACTACATTTGACCTGGCTCAGACCAGAATATACTTTTAACAAAGATCGACTATGGCTTAGAATAAGGCTAGAAAGATGCCTAGAGTATGTGCAGGAAGATGTACATATAAAACAAACCAGTTGAAGACACAGTCCATATGAAAATATTAACATTCCTCTCTCAAAAACACAAAAAGTAGGATATATGAGCTGAATATCAGAGATTTCACCCTATTTGGTGGGTTGGAAAACCTATTTCACTTTTGCTGGAAATTTGCAAAGTGGAAAAAGAAATGTTGGACTTTGTAGGAATCCTATGCTGAATCCAAAATGGGTGGGAATATATAAAGAGAAAAATCAATTCACTGACATGCACCACCATTTATTTTGAGAAAGCTCATGGAATACCAGGCAATATTTCTGCTGCTCTGGAACTCTTGTCTCTTCTCCTATACATATCACTTTTGAATTGGTTATCGACAGAGAACTATTATCTCTCAAGAATAAGAGTAGCAACATGAAAAAAACAGATCTATATAACCGTACCACAGAGAAAATGAGGAACAGGGGAGGCAAAGAAGAGACCGACACATGAAGAACTTCCTAGAATAATGGTACTAAGCAATGTGTCACAGTTGAGGCCACATATAATGTCTTGTCTGAGAATAAAAAAAAAAACACCACACAAGCTCATTTTCAAGTTCAGAATAAAAATTAGAAAATATAGCAACTAAAGGAGATAAATAGATGCCAGTAAACAAGCCTGGCCATCTTGAATGATGGAAAGGACCCACAGCCATTACTGGTAACCCCACCCTCAGTGGAATGAGGGTGAGGGAACATAACAGCATAACTCCATGGCCATATAAAACTTCAACATGTTTCTCATATATTAAAATTCTCAATAAAAGTTCTAAAAAAGAATGATGGCAAGAAAATGGGTTATTCCACTTAGAAAGACCACTTCATAAGCAGCACGGGGAGAGTCAGCACTGCTGTAAATATGTGGAGGGCATGATTGAGAAAATTGGTCATGATTAAAAATTGAAAGATAGATACTGGAAACAAAGAAAACTGAACAGTAGGTAGCTTTGGAGAAAAACAATTTAAACTTTTAAAAATATTTATTTATTTATTTGAGAGAGAGAGACAAAGAAACAGCGAGAAAGAGAGAGAGGAAGACAGAGAGGGGAATGGGCATTCCAGGGCCTCCAGCCACTGCAAACGAACTCCATGTGTCACCTTGTGCATCTGGCTTTACATGGATACTGGAGAATTGAACCTGGGTCCTTAGGCTTTGCAGGCTAGTGCCTTAAACTAAGTCATCTCTCCAGTCTAAAACAATTTTTAAAATGGAGAAATAATTTAAAATATTCTTTCTTTATTCATTTTTCTTTTTGTCTGTATACATGTGGGTGTGTTGCATGTGTGTGTATGCATGCATATTTGTATGTGTGTGTGCATGCTTCTTCATGGAGCTGTGTGAGCATGCATGTAAAGACAAGAAATTGACATTGGGTGTCTTCCTTAATTATGTCCATACTATTTTTTGAGACAAGCTCTCTCATTGAACATGGAACTGAGCGATTCTGCTGGCCTAGCCACTCAGTGAGCTCCAGAGATGCTCTTGGCTCTGCCACAACAACTCTGGCATTACAGGCACATACTACCATGTCCAGTTTTTACATGTGTGCTCAGCTACTAAACTTAGGTCCTCAACTGACCCTCTAAGCCATCTCTCTTGCCCTTTTTGTGACCAGGTTTCACGTGGTCAGGTTTTGTCACACCCACTAGGTTGCTGAGGATGACCTTGGTCTTCTGATTCTCTTGCTTCCACTTCCCAAGTAAGGGATGGATTACAGCTGTGTGCCACCATACCTGACACTAAATATGTTCATTTTCTATTGTTGTGTAACAAATTCTATAGATGTATAAGTTTAAAATAATTTGTAACTATTACCATAATTGCAAACTATACTCAACTTCACAGTTTCTAAAGGCTAGAGATCCAGTAAAATTCAACTGGGTTCTCTGAAAGGGGTTTCAAAAGGCTGATATGAAACAAAGGTGGATACTGTTCTTGTATCTGAAACATCTGAACAAAAATCTTTGTGAGCTCTTATTTAGATCATTGGCAAAACTCTCTTTGTACTATTGTAGGTCTAAAGGGCTGGCTTTCTGGATATCAGCTGGAGTGGGGGCAGCCTCATATGTTAGAGACTTCCCCCAGGCCTCAGGACAAGACCTCCTCTATCTTCAAAACAGCCTGACATCACATTCTTCTTGTGGTTTTAATTTCCTTTGGCTTCTGCTATTAGTCTGAGATGACTGGGTTTAAAATAACCAATGTGATTTGGACTTGGCCCATCCAGGTAAAGTCCTTATTGTAAGACAAACTATGCCATATATAAAGTTTATCAGCACAGGAGCAAATTTATTATACCACACATCCTATATCTTAACATGATTGTTCCTAGAGTGATGCCCACCACAAAACTGTAACTAGGGCTAGGAAAATGGCTCAGTGGTTAAAGACACTTTGTTTGTAAACCCTGTATCCATATGAAGCCAGATGCACAAAGTGACGCATGTGTCTAGAGTTTGATTGCACCTGCAAGAGGCTCTCGTGTGTGCATAGTATCTCTCTCTTCTCACAAACATATAATAACTGTTAGTAAATTAAAATGATTAATAATTCTTGAAAATAAAGAAATAACTAAATGCATATTTTGAAAGGACATAATGAGAAGAATGATAAAAATTGAGGTTTGTGCTAAAACTTTAAGTGGACTTAAAGAAAAAGAAAAAAAAATCACTTTGCCTGTATATAAAAGAAAGATCAACTTATCAAAAAAAAAAAAAAACGCATAAAAATCAGATTGACTCAGGCTTCTCTCATACGATGTTAAAGGATAGAACATGGCTAAGTATTGCCCAAAACTCTCAGGAGGAAAAAAGTAGAAACAAAACTAGATTTTTGTTTGCTCAAACACACAAAATATATACAAACTATACTCAACAAGACCGTTATTTAAATATAAAAGTCATGGATAAAGATTTTAAAACATGATAGAAAACAACATAGTGTCAGTTAAGCTTCCTCAAATAAATGATTGGACAGGTGACTTCAACTGCTCAGGGAAGTGACACTGATATTCAAAAACAGGTCCTATATTTATGTTAACGAATTCAACAAATAATCTTTTCTCAAATATCAAAGGACTAACATAGAAAGCTTACTCATGGGTCATGTCATTATTCACAATACAGTAAGGTACCAGCTCCTTCCGTGCTTAGCATTTGCTAACAAGGAAAGAGGTGGATCAAAGCAGGTAACACTGAATACTACTATGGTTTGGATCTTAATTGTCCCCCAAAGGCTATACATTGAAAGCTTAGTTTCCAGCCTGTGTGGAATGTAGTGGGACCCTGTGAGCCTTCATGGAAGGAAGGTAGACTGCCTGGAGCATTCTAAAAGGGGTCATGTGAACTTGGGCCCTTCTTTTGCTTACCGGATACCATGAAGAGAGCAACTTGTCTCTACCAGGTACTTTGGTATAGGCCTAAAGTGATGGGGTAAGTGACCATAGTCTGAAATTTCAGAAACTATAACAAGCCAAATAACTATTTTCTAATTTTAAGTTGATTATCTCAGGAGTTTTGTGATAAAAAATGAAACAACAGCAATGGTTAGACCAAGAAGTGGTGTGCATTTCATTCATTGGATTCCAGAACCTTCCCTTCTTATAATAGATCTATTTCATTCTTACTCCCTCCCAAAGAAGAGCTACCCATTCTCTAGGAGTGACAATTCAAGATCTCGTTCAACTACTGGATCCACTTCAAAGTACAGTCTTACTAGATTCTGACCATGGTCTAAATAAAAATAGAATGCTTTTAAAATAAAGCTAAAATAATAATAATAAAATAAAAAGAGGGCTGGAGAGATGGCTTAGCAGTTAAGGTGCCTGCCTGCTAAGCCTAAGAACCCGGTTCCAATCTCCAGGTTCCATGTTTAGCCAGATGCAAAGTGACGCAATGCCGCACTTGCCCACAAGGGGGCGCACACATCTGGATTTCATTCACAGCAGCTGAGAGACTACTGATGTGCCCATCTCTCCTCTCCCTCTCTCTCTTTCTGTTTCTCTCTGTGTCTCTCCAAAAATAAAAATAAAAAATAATAAAAAAGAACTAAGTGAATTCTAAAAACATAAGAAAAACATAAGTAAATAAGTAAAATTTAAAACTATTTCATGTTCCTGCTTTATGGTGATGGGTTGGTCCCTTCATGGCCAGTGGTAAGATGTAGCATATGGAAGAAATCCTTTACCCAAGAATTAAGTCTTAGCCTCAGTGTGTTATAAAATCGATCCAATGATCATTTCTCTATTTTTTTATGGGTATAATCAAGGTACAATCCTTAGAAGTTGTCAGCTTACTCACACTGGCTCTAGACTAGTAGAATAAAAGCAATAATACAAGGAAAAATTTAAAAACAATGACTCCCCTGAAAGAACCACATATTAAGTAACAACTACCGTAGCCTGACTGCAGTGACCTTCTAACAGCTCATCTAAGTCAGAGGGTTAAACCCAGCATGGTGGTGAGGATCTGTAACCTTGGCACTAGGGAGACTGTGGCAGTCATAGGATATAAGTTCAGGATCAGCCTGGACTACATACAGAAACTTTTTGTCAAATATAAAAAAGGAGGACACTAGCTTGGAGAGAACATCCTGCAAATTTGGGCAAAAAATGCATCTTTTCAGACTTCTGTGCACATAATGAGCCAAGAGCCATGATGTATGTTTTTTGTTCAATTATAAAATGTTGGCATGTTAGACTCTGTACTGTTATGTGACTATGAGATCAGAGTGAGTTATTGCACCCTGTGTACTGTTAGACTAAGGAACTTACAAGGTAATAGGGGTATAGCAGCAGTTCATTACACAATGGAGATGGTGAATTAGGGACTGAGCCCAATCAGGCCTTCAGAGCAGATATTCACACACACACACACACACACACACACACACACACACACACACACGTATGTTTGAGGCCCATAACTTAGTCCTGTATTGTGTCTATGCAATTCATACTTACACATCTTATCCTTTTAGTATCATCCCTTGAGGAAACCATCTACTTGGTTATGATAAGTTGATAATATTTGGCCCTCTCCATCCTGAAAGTGAGAACCAATCCCTCAGGAATAATAGCCAGGTACTCAGTGGTAATTATTACTCCACAGTTCTTTTACTATGTAGCCCTAATGGTTTGTTCTGTCAGCCACAGTCCTTCATTCACCATTAATATCTACGGGCAGACTATTACATTTTTCTTTTATCATGGAATCCTACAGAACATCACCTCAGACCAATGAACAAAGAGCCTGTGCACTGTAGGAAAAAAGAAATGCAACAATGGGCACATGATCATAGGATCCATTGGTCCTATGTTATTGATATATGCCATGGATCTTTATTTAAGCTTTCAGTCTGACAGAACAATGAAAAAGTATCATTAAGGCTCTCTTAAGCTACCAGCTTGACCACAAACACTGTGAGTTGGGGTGCTCTCTTTTCCTCCTTTTTCTTTCTTTTATTAATTTTTATTTTTTATTGACAACTTCTTATGTTTGATCTTTTCATAGTGTCCTGGATATCTTGAAATTCCCATTCATACCTTCCTATTAGCTTGTCTTTCTCTTTGTTGGAATGTATTAGGTCTGCTACCTGGTCTTCTAGTTTAAATATTCTGTTCTCTCCTTCACATTCTATTGATGAGACTTTCCACAGAGTTTTTTTTTTTTTTTGACTTACTGTGTTCTTCAGAGCTAGAATTTCAGCCTTATTTTTCTTCAGTTTTTCTATTTCCTTACTCATGTCTTGTAATGATCTCTTATTTCATCAAGCTGGTTTCCTCTATTCTCTTTCAGGAGTTTGTTTTTTTCTTTAATTCCTTTATTTTCTTCTTTGATTTCTTCTTTGATTTCTTTGAATATAGGTAAATTCACTTTTTTGTGAAATCTTTGTCAGGCATTTCAAAACGTTCTCATTGGTGATAATTTCTGATGGATTTATAACTTTTGTGGGATTATATTGTCTTGATTCTTTGCATTTGTTGTATTATAATGTAGTGACTTTTGCATCCTTAATTGATTTGATGCTTGGATTTTCTACTTACCTGCAGTGTTCTTAGATGTGGTGATCCACCTTTATATACTTTCAGGATATGAGTTTAAGGTGCCAAATGTAGCTCTTGTACCCCAATCCAACCATAGATGTAATCCTAGGTGTTGAGTTTGCTTGCTAAGCAAGTATTCTAGTGGACTGGGTAGAACAATTTACTGGTAAATTCTAAACTTTAACTAAGCAATATACACATTCAATAAAAACCAGTACAGAGCATACAAGTGTGGGGATTAAAAGAAACAGATAACCTTATAAAGCCAAAATCTCTAAGGGTGTGTGTTGCTCTACATCCTTAATCCTGTCATCTGGAGGTAGAAAATTCTGTTCTGAATTGGGTTCCATGTTAGCCTGGGTCTGAATCAGACCCTGCCCCCAATAATGACAGATGCCAAAGACAAAGGCCCTATAAATCTGAAAGCATCAAAGGCAACAATATTCAACCCCCAAATACAGTTTATTTGAAAATGGTAAAAGTAACCTGCCATGACATGGAAAGAGAGATTAGCACTTCCAATGCAGGTTTGTGTACCTGTTTTTTTTTTTTTTTTTTTTTTTTTTTTTTGTCATTTGGCCTCATTACCTTTTGGTGGCTTCTAACCTCACAAATGCTGAGTGCCCGTCTCGATCCCTTCATGTTGTGCTGTAGAACTAGAGTTCTGTTCAGCTGTGCTGCATGCACTGCCATGGCGGCTGAATGCCTGAGGTTCAAGGTTCTGATGGTTGGGTGCTGGGAGAGTGCAGGAACCGTGGAATTGCTCATGAAGTTCCACCTGTATCTCTTTCAGTAGCTCCTTAGTTGATCTAAGCTGTCTTTCCTTCAGATTTCTTGACTTTGCAAAGAGGCTGATGAGTTTGGAAAATTCCCTTGTTTGGTCCCTGCTGCTGCTGCTCAGCACACCTTGTGGTGATGACAGGCATATGGGTGAAGTGGATTGGGGGCCGCAAGCACCTCAGTGGGATTTTGGGCCATTTTCCTCCTTTCTAGTGGATCTTGATCTCTCCTGCATCTCTGCTATGTCTAAGAATAACCTATACTCCTTCACTTTTTTGTATTTTGTGTACTTTGTGCTGTGGTTTTGCTTAAATCCCTCCCTAGGCTGGTTTGGCATGGCTCCTATGACATCATCTTACCGGGAAGTCTTTGTCTTTTTATTTTATTTTTTTATTTTATTTATTTATTTATTTATTTTATTTTATTTATTTATTTATTTATTTATTTTAGAGAGAGAGACAGATAGAGAGAGAGGGAGAGGGAGACAGAGAATTGGCGCACCAGCAGTCTCTCAGCTGCTGTGAAAGAAATCCAGATGTGTATGCCCCCCTTGTGGTCAAGTGCGGCATTGCGCCCTTGCATTACTTTGCACCTGGCTAAACGTGGGATCTGGAGATTGGAACCACTGGAGATTGGAACCAGCATTCTTGGGCTTAGGAGGCAGGTGCCTTAACCGTTAAACCATCTCTCCAGCCCTTGTCTTTTTTAAAAATAAATATTTAATATAGGCATGTATGCAACAGCTGTCATATATTTCATATGCATACTTTCTTTCTGGTATTTGGGTTGACCTGAGTCCCAGAGTAGAAGGAAGAATGGGTCCTTATGGTGACTCCATGATTCACATTATCTCAATTTTATTTTCCACTGAAGTTGAGATCCTGGACTTCAGCAAACCTGATTAGATGTGCTATGAAAGACATTGTCTGAAAAGGATAGAGTTGCCTCTGATAACAATAGCAAAGTAAAGACCCAAACTCAGGTGATTACCTGGGACAATTCCTGCTGCTTCCATATTTGGCAACAGCATGTGGGTAATTGTACAATCATAACCTGATGAGGGCTTGACAGTGAGGTGATCTGACTTCTTGAGCATGGATTCTGGGCTGCTCCCCCTGGCAGACAGCCAGGACCAGGCCAGAGGAAGTGCATGATGCAAAAGGAACACCGGGTTGACAATACAGGGTGCAGTTAAACATACTGATCCTTTAGAATACTTTTCTTCTTGCTTATTTGATTTTGGGTTTGCTTTGGAATTGTGATAAACTATTACACGGATGAGCAGGTATGGCAATGAACTCAGAGGGTAAGTTTTGGCTGTACTCATATTCCATGGACCCACTTATTTTGTGTACTTTGTCTGATTAATCACTTGTGTTTTCATTTCCATATCTGAAGGTTTTTTTTTTAGGCTTTTACAGCAAGAAGAAAATGCTCTGCCTGGCCATGCAACATACTGGTATGCTCAGTGTGCTGTCAGCCCTGCACACAGCTCTTGACTAGTGACTAGAGAATGCTTGAACACATATAGTGAAGGTTGTTCAGAGAAGGAGGACCTAGTGTGTGTGTGTGTGTGTGTGTGTGTGTGTGTGTGTGTGAGAGAGAGAGAGAGAGAGAGAGAGATTGATTTTTAGAATTGTCTTATATGATTAGAGGGCCTGGCCAGTGTGAAATATAAGAGGTAGGACAGCAGAATGGAAAATCAGTTAATAATTTACTACTGCAGTCTTAATTCTGCAATCTGCTAGACAGTCTAGGAAGTTGGAAACTCAGGCAGAGTTTCTTGTTGAAGTCTTGAGACAAAATTCTTTTTTTGTATGTGAAAACCTATCATTGCTCTTAAGTGTGGTCCTTACTGTCCCTGGGGGTCTTGGCCACAGATGTCCTGGGTGCAGGAGGAGTTCGGGGGGAAGAAGCAGGGTCCTGGAGCTGGTGAGTGCAACTGGCAATGAACCATCCATGAGGCCTTCTGAAAGATAGCATGCTCTTGTTTATTCAACAGGGGAGTGGGTTTATAAACACTTGAAAAAGGTTGAGAAGGCACATACAGACTATATGGCGATTGGATACATAGTTTATGGGTTGCTATCTAATTGGTTGAAAGGCAGAAGTGCAAGGGAGATAGTGGTGGGCGAAGATACGTGACTTCAGAGTTGCCCCGGCCATGTCCAACAGCCCAGGCCAGCTTCCTCACAGTCCCAGCCTATGTTTAGCAATGCCCAACACTTAAGTTCTTCAATGGATTAGATGAACTCCATTTGCACGTGGACATTAATGCATTTTAAAGAGCATTGACAGTAAACATTCATCACATTTAAGAAAATACCTTCACAGCAACTCCAGTCTAGTGTGTGATGGATGATGGGCCCAACACAACCTAATCCAGCTGACACATATCACTAGCTGTCTGTCCAGCCTCATATTGTACACTGCTTCACAGCATTCTCCAACAGGATTTAGCTTTAGTTTCATTTTACTGGCTTTATCGGTTTTCCTTTCTTCCCTTTCTCACTGCTCTCATCCAATAATGGTAATCCCTGCACCTCTGAAAGAAATTATGTGCATTTAATCTTTGTATAATTATTATTATGATTTGAAATATTTTTTATTTGTATTTATTTATTTTTATTTAGAGGGAGAGAGAAAAAGAGAATTGGCATGCCAGGGCCTCAGCCACTAAAATTGAACTCCAGATGCTTGCATCGCCTAGTGGGCATGTGCAACCTTGTGCTTACCTCAGCTTTGTGCGTCCGGCTATCATGGGATCTGGAGAATAGAACATGGGGCCTTAGGCTTCGCAGGCAAGTGCCTTAACTGCTAAGCCATCTTTCCGGCCCCAATCTGAAATATTTATAGGAGTCAAATGTTTTATTATAGATGAGATAAGTAAAGTATGAAATCTGTGGATGTTTTGTACAAACTATCATAGGTTTTGAATATTATTATCATTTTTTATGAAATGTGGTTTTATAGGGTCCTGCAGTTGGAGCTGAAGGATGAGGGAAATTCACTTAACTTTCTAATCAGGAGAGGTGCAGAGTGTGTATGAGGTATGAAGAAGCACTCATCTGATCCATTCAGAGGTCTCCTCTCGCTCTCACAAGCATGGGGAGGATTTGCAGAAACTGGCAGAAAATTGTATGCAGCTTTTGAAAGAGACCAGGCAGCAATCTGGCACAGGCACAGTGGCACTCCCAGCAATTCCCTGGCATCTCAGGGTGGTGCTGACAGGGCTGTTACAGGCTGAATGGAGGCTGTATTGAGGCAAACAACAACCCTTCGTTTATCTTGCTACTCTGGCAGGCTGGTGTAGCAAGCCCCAATTTTCTTTAGTTTTGTCTTGAAAAATAGAAGACATACAGTGGGAGTGAAAAAGGAATGGCAAAGGGGTATGAGATATAAGACAAGCAACAGGTTAAAATTGTTTTTAATATTTTTTATGTCTAACTACATGAGTAACTGTAAGAGAAATTCAGGTCTTTTATTTAATTTTTATTATTAAAAACATATTTTTATGGATATATCATGTGTTAGCATCCTCTTTTTCCTAATCACTGGCCCAGTTCTGCATGGGGTACTCATCAGTAGAGTTGCTAATATTCCCCATGGGGTTGTAGTTTATGACTTGTGGGAGCAGCAATTGGTTATTGGGGGGAGGCAGTGCCTCTGGGCATGAAACCTCAACCTGTGGCTATTACAATCTTTCCACCCACTCTTCTGCAAAATTCTCTGAGCCTTAGTGGGTGTGGTCTATGTCTACTTCAGTGATGAGCTCTTAGGAGCATCTGGATTTCTGCTTTGGTATGTGTTGAGTATCCTCAGCATCTGTGGTGGTTTGATTCTGGTGTCCCTCATAAACTTAGGTGTTTTGAATTCTAGGTTCCCAGCTGATAGAGATTTTGGGATTAATGCCTCCTGAACATAGTGTATTGTTGGGAGTGGGCCTATGGGTGTTATAGCCAGCTGCCTTTTGCTAGTGTTTGGCACACTCTCCTGTTGCTGTTGTCCATGTGATGTTACACAGGAGGTGATGTCCATTCTCTGCTCATGCCATCATTTTCCCCTGCATGGAGCTTTCCCTTGAATCTGTAAGCCAAAAAAATTTTTTTTTCTGCCAGCAATGCAAACCTGACTGCAACAGCATCTGTCTCCTTTACCCTGGAGCTGATTGTCAGGCTCACCATGGAAACAGCACTTTTGCTGGTCTCCCCACTTCCTCTGTGGTTTTGCCTGGGCCTTGACTGACATGTGAGGGGTAGTATATCTCCTCAGGTCTCACTACCTTCTGAAAAAGATAAAGAGATTCTCCAATGGACAGTGAGGTCAGCATAGCTTACATTGGATAAGTGTTATTAATTTAGGGAGAGTTTGATGGATGTTGCCCCTCTTTTAGCCAAAGACTAGAGAGACCCAGTTCCAGAGATGAGTTTCTTTCTACTGAGAAGTTCTCTTCACTAGTCAGAAAGTTATTGAGTACCCACCAATGCTGTGCAATGGTGTATCACCATTGCACACATATGTACTTCTTGTCAGGTTGGTTGCTTTTCAGGAGCTTAAACTACTGATAGCTCACATCATTGTTGGCAACTTTCCCCCAGGAGCTCATGTAGCCCTTTCCAGACTAGATGGGCTAATTATCTGGTGACTGACTCTATCTCTTGGATTCCAGCCAGGTCTCTCTATGTTCTGTGCCAGCAGCATGTGATGTCTTCAGCAATCAGATCTTACCTTTTAACTCAGGAGGGTAATCAAGTGCTTTGACAGAAGCCTGTCTTGTTTGGGGAACCTTATAGGTCTCTCTGATCAACAGCTCAATGTGGGTAGCACCAATTTCCAGTACTGGGAGTTACAGGTAGGAGCCAATTTTTTTTTTAAGTTAGGCTTTATCTCATCCTCTCAAGGACCCTACTTTTCAGATTTTCCCCCTATATTCCTATTGAGGGTTATATCTTTTAGTCTACCTTCAAGGAAAAAAGTTTATATGGTACCAGCTTATTTGGGGTTAGTTTTGTGCTTATTTTCCCCAATTCCTGGAGAATAAAGAAAACATTATTGGTGATATCAATAATGGTGGCCTCTTAAATATTTGCAGCTGAGACAGGCCATAATCTCCTGTCCAGTTTTCATTTCTTTCTGTGCCATACCCTTCTGTTCACATCAGTCCATTTCTTCTAAATTCAATCCTGTTAAAGTTTTCAGGACACAAGAAAAGCACAGCTTTCATCTGCTTACATCTCACAAAAACTGTCTCTTGCCCAGTTTGGACAAAGCTATTTCTTTCTCTCATAAGCAAAACATCACAATCCACAGTTTTGACAGCATTAGGTCTTTCAAATCTAATGAGAATGGTCCATCAAACTCTGCCATCAATTCTCAAGATGTCTCTTAGACCAAGTTTTCAAATTTTTCCACATTACTCAACAAATCAGTTCCAAAGGGCTAAAAGTCACACAGTCAGATTTCCAGCAGCAAAGGTCCCCAACTCCACTGGCACCAATCGTCTTCTCATTGCTGGGATAAAGCACCTGACCAAAAATGGCAGATGGGAGGAAAGGTGGTCTTATTTTTCAAATTTTGGTTTAGTGTTTGTAGGGAAAAATTCATGAATGCAGGGGAAAGCATGGCATGAGTAGAGGTTGAACAACACTTCCTTGCCAATAGCAGGTGGCAAACAGCAGCAGGAGAGCAAGAGAAACTCTAATAAATGGAAACTAGATATAACACCCCTAAGCCCACCCTAATACCACCTCAACACCCATCCTCAAGCAAAGTTCCAGCTTCCAAATTGCCATCAGCTAGGCACCACACATTAGAATACATGAGTTTATGGGGCATATCTGATTCAAACCACCACACTTCACTTATGTCCTAATATATGATCATTTTAGAGAAGGTTCCACATGCTGCTGAGAAGAACGTATAATTTCTAGAGTTTGGGTGTAACATGCTGTAGATATCTGTTAAGTCCATTTGATCATTGGTGGTGATTAACTCCATTGTTTCTTTTCTGGTTAGGTGATCTGTCCAGTGACTACAGTCTCCCACTATTACTATGTTGGCATTTATTGCTGATTTAATGTTTAGTACATTTTGCTTTATAAAATTTTGTGTACCAATATTTGTGACTGTACTATCATCTTGTTGATTTTTTTTTCCTTTGGTGAGTATAAAGTGACCTTCTTTTTTTCTTCCATTTGTTCTTTATTTATTAATTATAGACATACTTAGTATGGATACATCATGAGTTGGTACCTCATCCCTGCCCTTCTTCCACTGGGGGCCCTCCTAGTGGGGATGTGGGTATTCCCCATGGGTTGTGGGTTATGCATTATGCATTATGGGAGCAGCAGTCAGTTATTTGGGGGAAGGCAATGCCTCTAGACATTATGTCCCAACCTGTGGCTCTTAAAAAATCTTTCTGGTGCCCTCTTCTACAAAGTTCCCTAAGCTGTGTTGGGTGCATTTTAAGTCTGCTTTAGTGATGAGCTCTTAGGAGCCTCTGTGTCTCTGCTTTGGTAGGTGTTGAGTATCCTCAGCATCTGTCTCCTTCACACTGGCACTCATTGTCAGGCTCACCATGGAGGCTGCACTCTTGCTCATCTCCCCAATTCCTATGCGGTTTCAGCTGTGGCTTGACTATAGTATGAGGGGTCATTTATCTCCTCCAGTCTCGCTACCTTCTGAAAGAAAAATAAGAGATTCTGCAAGGGAAAGTGAAGTCAGCACAGGTTAAACAGATTAAATCTTATTAATTTAGGGAGAATTTGATGGGTGTAGCTCCTCTTTTAGCCAAAAACTAGTGGGAACATGACTCTGGAGAGCATGATCTTTGTCTCCATAGGATTCTGACCTGATTTCCAGTTCCAGATATGGATTCCTTTCCACTGAGTGGATCTCTTAGCCAATCAGAAAGGTATTGGTTACCCACCAAGGCTATATGCCACTATTGCAAGGCATATGGGCTAAGGGTGGGTCAGAGGCCAAGCGGGGGCCTCTGTGAGAGGGGCAAGTCACTGGGTCACCAACAGATGCAATGGCAGGGGCTCAGGTGGAAAGAGGGACAGCACACAGGCCCCAGTCAGTGGAGCCAGCAGGTAGTGCAGCAGAGAACTTGGTCAGTGGTACATGCAGGGGCATGTGTTTGAGGGGATCCGAGGGTCTAGTGGGATACCTGAGAGCATGGGAACCAGCAGATTCCAAATGGGCCCCTCTGTGCCCACCCACTGGAGGTCTGCTAAGACCTCCTCACACTGGAGCCCCACAGATCTTGCCCAGTATCACCCTGGGAGCTGAAGCATGGTTAGAAGCACACAGTCTTGACTAGAAGACCAAAAGTGACCTTCTTTATCTCTTTGGCATTTTTGTCAGAAATTGTTAAAGCCATACCCACTTGCTTCCTACTTCCATTTGCTTGGAATATCTTTTTCCAGTTTTTCACCCTAAGATGGTATCGATCTTTAATGGTAAAGTTAGTTTCTCGAAGAAAGCAAATGGGATCTATTTCTGAACAGGCATGCTAATCTGTGTTTTTGCAGTGGGGAGTTAAGTCCATTGTTGTTCAGAGTTAAAACTGAGAGATGTGTATCAGAGTTTCAGAGTTCCACTTGAGGGATCTGTGTCAAGTAGAAAGCTTTTCTTTGTTTGTTTGTTTTTAGTTTTGTATTTTCTTGATCTTCATTTACTTTCTTCTCTCTCTCTCTCTTTTTTTTTTTTTTTTGACAGAGATGGATAGAGAGAGGGAGAGAGATTGGGTGTGCCAGCAGCCTCTCAGTGACTGTGAGTGAATTCCAGACATGTGCGCCCCTTTGTGGGCAAGTATGGTAAAAACTTGTGTCACTTTTTGCGCCTGGCTAAACATGCCATCTGGAGATTGGAACTGGCATTCTTAGGTTTGGCAGGCAGGCACTTTAACCGCCAAGCCATCTCTCCAGCCCCTTTCATGTCTTTTGTAGTTGACTTGCTTTTCCCTCTTGTAACCTCTTGAGTATGTTTATTCTTACTTTAGTGTGAAGTATTCTATCCAGCACTCTCTGTAGGACTGGCTTAGTGCTCATATATTCATAAAGCCACCTTTTATCATGGGAAGGTTTTATTTAATCTTCTATTATGAGAGATAATTTTGTTGGGTATACTAGTTTGGGTTGGCAGCCATTGTCTTTCAAAATTTGAAACACTTTATTCTAAGCCTTTCTGGTTTTTAGAGGTTCTATTGAAGCAAAAATGGATGTTAATCTGATGGGCTTATTTTTGGAAGTGACAAACTGTTTCTCTCTTGCAGTTTCCAGTATTTTTCTTTGGTGTGTGTGTGTGTGTGTGTGTGTGTGTGTGTGTGTGTTTAGTGTTTTAACTATAATGCTGTGTGGGTAATTTATTTTTTGGCCCTGACTATTTGGTATTTGGGGTGCTTCTTGTATCTGGATGGGCCTCTCTTTTGTAAGATTTGAAAATTTTTATTCTAAAAATTTATTAAAGATATTCTCTATGCCCTTGGCCTTAATTCTTCCTCTTCTTATATGCCCATTAAAACCACTATGCAGATTTCTCAAAAAACAAAAAACAAACAAACAAAAAAACAGAACTTCAGTGTGATCTAGTGACACCACTTCTGTGCCCTTACCCTGAGGACTCCATATCCTGCCACAAAAGCCTTCCATGTCCATGATTATTGCTGCTTCATTCACAACAGCTAGGAAATGAAACCACCCCAGATGTCTGTCAACAGGTGAATGACAATGATAAAGTGGAACTGTCATGTGAAACTTTTCCCTTAGGGAGACACAAACACACATCTTCACCCCAGGTAGGGCTCAGTTGGCAGACCAATGTATGATTGCACCAATACCAGTTTTGGTGAACCAATGAGTTTATTGGGGTTTTTACAAAGCAGGGTGAGGGGCTGTCTATAGGAACATAGAGCCCTTAAAGCAGTTGTTTTGAAGGGGATCTCTGTGTCAAGATTACTCCTTGGAAGTGCTTCTCTCAGCCAGAGTGAGGGCTTACTTACAGAGCATGGAAACCCCAAAGCAGCACTTCACTTCACTATTTCAGAATTACCACCGCAGATGCTCTTTCCTCAGCCTCAGGGTGAGGACTTACTTACAGAGCATGGAGGACTCAAAGCAGTGGCGCAGTGGGGCTCATTGTCTTTTAATTTTTACCCTATATCTTCCCCTGAAGCCAAGAGCCCTCATACATCCTTGCATACAGCTGGCATTGGGGATGCCTGAAATCTCAGGTGGGGGTCTGATGAACTTCAACATGTCTTTCTTTAGTGAGCTGTCCCAGCTGCTTTTGATAAAGCTGGCAATAGTTGTATATTGCTTTCAATGCAGAGGATTTTGCAATATAACAGGTACATATACACAGTGGAGTTTTATTCAGTTATAAAATGAAATGAGATTATGAAGGTTATGGAACTGGAAAATGTTGTATTAAAAGTGAGATACTCCATGCTCAAAAACACAAATGCTACATGTTATTTCTCATATGTAGATCCTAGCTTCTGATATTTATATTGATGTGAGAGTGTGTGTAGATAACCAGGAAACTAAAAAAGAGAACATGAGGGGATGGGGAATGAGGCTTCACAGGAGGGGAATGTGGAGGGAAATACAATATATGTAAAATGAAGGTGGAAGGGTTAAGCAAGAATGTGGCAGGGAGACAAAGGAGAGAGGGGATAGGGAGAAAGGGAAGCCAAAGCTAAGTATGTATGAAAACGTCATGATGAAACCCGCTACTTTGTACACTATTTAAAAAGAATGCACTGTTTTTAAAATTGGGGGGAAAATAAAACACAAAGAAACTTTTTGCTTTCCTCTTCAGGCAAATGAGAGTACTCTTTTTATTTGAGTCAGCCAGTAAGCCAGTAGGAACTATTGATATCAAAGAACAAGGTAGCAAAATTTCCAACTTCTCATCTGTGTCACTTATTTACAATTGACATATTAAAATGTTTTAGGATGCATATATCTGTCATTCTGTCATCCAATTGAATTAAGAGAACATATTCAATGAGAATTCACCCCTAGAGTCCCTGAAAGAAAGCTTCTTATAAAGTGGTAGATTCTAGAAACATTGGAAATTGCCCAGACATTTCAAATTTTAATAGGTCAATAAAAATTTGGCATCTTTAGAAGTATCATTACTAAATACCTGCTAATAAAATTGTATAATGTCAAATATCACATATTATTAAGGCTCATGAGATTAGCAGGGAAAGGTGCTTCTTGTAAGTGTCTCAGTTCATCAGGCTTATGATGTCTATTTTATTGAACTGTAATGGCCTTACTGTGGAATCTTTGAATTATAGTTTGATTAAATGATCAAATTCTTCTTCACATATGTCTTCTGTCTTAGAGGGAAAAACTTACTTTTTGAAGGGATAGCAATTTTCTCATTTTCTTACAGAATGATACATAAGCTTCCTACAGTGATGTCTTTCTGGTAGTGGCACCATTTGAGAGGCCAAATTTTAATGATGTGTTATGTCCTTACCCCAAAGATCTTTGCCTCACTTTGCCAAAATTAAAAAAAAATCCAATTTTATAGTGAAACACTAGAAATAGTTGGCATTTTGTTAGTAATGAGAGGGACAGAAAGAAATGTGTCAATTTGAAATTAAAGTAGAATAATTTTATGAGTTGTTATTTGTGACTGTGTGTGTGTGTGTGTGTGTGAGAGAGAGAGAGAGAGAGAGATAAAGAGTGGGAGCAAGAAGGCAAGAAAGGACAGGGCAAAAAAAAAAGAATAGAGGGCAAGGAAAAGGAGAAGTGAAGAGAGACATAAGAGGGAAGAAGGGAAGGAGGATGGATATCTCAGACATCATTTAAAAGCTATTTTCAGCTGAAGAATTAACATCATGTTTTCTCTTTTCCTCTATTAGGGCTGGTTATGTTCATAATGGATTTTAGCAGGTGATTTAGTCATGTATAAGAAATACTATATAAGAAAGATACCATCTCATATTAATAAAATATCTGTGGTCATAATTTCCCTGCAGTTTCCAAGTTATATGGCATTTTCTTGGAATGATGGGAACATGCAGAGCAAGGTACATCTGCTCTTGGGGGTATGGGATTGCTCACTCTCCTCCATTCAAGCTTCAAGCTCACTCAACATCATCAGAGCTTGTTCAGTGCCTGGATCGAAGCAACAGAACATCCAGGGACAGCCATAATTACGAAGCCTCTGCTGCTTCTGTGAAAGGAAAGCAGAATCCATTTTACTCTGCATAAGCAATTTTAGAATATTCACATTTGGGTTTAGTTACTATGCATGATGAATAAAACTTGAAGAGCTGCAATCTTATTCAGTTTGCATTAAATATTAAAAGTTTGTGCTGAATTCTATGTAATTTTTGAATTTCATTTATTTCTTCCTAATACTGTATTACAATTGCATTACTTTACCAACACCGATAACATACTCTTATGGATTTTTAAGAAAATTACTATCGTTTCCTAATAGACTCTGCTAATATTTAGTAGACATTTCAGAAACTTCTTTTTGTTTGATAACAATCAGTTTTAAATAAAATTACATTATGCTCTGTGTTTGTTCAGATATTAAGAGTTAATTATAAAATGAAAAATTAAAGAGAAAAAATCTTTCTTGGGAGGAAAATTAATAAGATGACTAGTGTTAGGTACCCAAAGACATTTTATATCTTTTTGTCAGCTTAGTAACTATGTCTAGAAAGTCTCTTTTTTTGTTGTTTTAAAACATATTTATATGCATATGGCCCAACAATTTCTCTGTGGGTCTTATACTTAAAGGTAAAGAAATCAGTATATTTAAGATATATCTGCATGCCCAGATATATTGCTTTTCTCTCCACAATAGCCAAAGTGAGAAATCAACCCATTGCCTTTGAATGAGAGGATAAAGAAAATGTAATGTGTAAACACAGTGGAGTATCCTGCCACTAAAAACAATGGATTTTTCTCATTTCACAATAATATGGATGAATTTGGAGGGTCTCAAGTCAAATAAAGTAAGCCAGGCACAGAAATGCACATATTGCATATTCTCATTCATATGTGAAGCCAAAAAGTCGATCTCATAGTAGAAGTAGAACAGTGGCTACCAGTGGCTGGGAAAAGTGTTCATTTGAACAGAGAAAAGGAGATAGGATGATGAGTAACAGGTTCAGGGATACAGTGTGACCAGAGAAATAACTTCTAATGCTCTGTAGTACAGTAGGGTCTCTATGATTAACAACTATAAATTGTTGAGAATCCTCAGGGTCTGTCTCCTACACCGTGGCACTGATTATCAGGAACAGCTTGGAAACAGAACTCTTTCCCCATTCCTCTGTGGATTCAGCTGTGGCTTGGCTGAAGTGTGAGGGGTAGTTTATCTCCTCTGATCTCCCTACCTTCTGAAAAAGAAGAACAGATTCTCCAACAGAGAGTAAAGTCAGCATAGTTTAAATGAGATAAGCATTATTAATTTAGGGAGAACTGGATGTATGTAACCCCTTTTTTAGCCAAAGGCTAAAAAGAGAGCTTGACAATGGAGAACATAATCTTTGTCTCCATAGGATTCTGATCTGGATCCCAATTTCAGATATGGTCTCCTTTACACTGAGAAGATCTCTTAGCCAATTAGAAAGCTATTGGTTACCCACTGAGGCTGTGTGCCACTATTGCACTGGCATGTACATCCTGTCAGGGTGTTTGCTTCTAAGTAGTTTAGATCTTTGGTTTCTCAGACCGTTGTTGGCCATTTTCTCCCAGTAGCTCATGTAGTGCTTTCCAGCACCAGACAGGCAAACAGTCTGGGGACTGGCTTTCTTTCAAATTCCAGGCAGGTTTCTCCATGCTCAGCAATAGGGTCTCAACTTTTGTCTAAGGGAGGTAATCAAATGCTTTGACAGAAAGCTATCTTGATTTGGGGACTTCGTAGGTCTCTCCAATCAACAGCTCAATATGGGTAGCAACTAATCTCTGGTACTGGGAGTTACAGGTCAGAGACAGAATTTTTTTTTTAGGCTTCATCCCACCCTCACCAGAGTCCTACTTTTCAGGTACTCCCCCCTTACTCCTTTTGAGAGTTATATCTTTTAGGCTATCTCCAAGGATAAAGGTTTCTATGATATAAGTTCAATTTGTATTTAATTTGGTATTTGTTTTCCCTCTCCCCTTCCCCACCCCTCCCCCCAAACCCTATCATCCCTATTGTCTGGGCCTTGAGTTGCCTATCAAACATGACAGAAACTCGAACAGGCCCAGGTTAAGAACTGCAAATAAGTGAGACCATGCAGCATTTGTCTTTCTGTGATTGTGTGAGTTCTCTGAGTATGATCTGTTCCAAGTCTGTCCTTTTTTCTACCAATTTCATTGCATCATTTTTTTCTTACTGCTGAGTAGAATTCCATTGTGTAAATGTACCACAACTTTGTTATCCATTCATCCAATGATGGACATCTGGGTTGATTCCAGTTCTTAGCTATAATGAATTGAGCAGCTATAAATATGGTTGAGCAAATGTCTCTGTATTGATGCATCGATCATTTAGGATAAATGCCCAGTAAGGGAATAACTGGATCCATTGGTAGCTCAATCTTCATCCTTTCCAGGAATCTCCAAATTGATTTCCATAGTGGTTGTACAAGTTTACATTCCATCCTATAGTGGATGAGGGTTTCTCTTTTTGCCACATCCTCACCAACATGTGTCATTGTTAGATTTCTTAATGATTGACATTATTATGGACTAAGGTGAAATCTTGTGGCTGTTTTAATTTGCATTTTCCTAATGGTTAGGAATGTTGAACATTTTCTTAAGTGTGTGTTAGCCACTTGTAATTCTTCCTCTGGAACTCCCTATTCAATTCTCTGCCCCACTTTTGGAGTGGGTTGTTTGATTTTTTTTTTTTTTGTTTAGTGTTTTGTGTTCTTTGTGGATTCTAGGTATTAGGCTTCTGTCAGTGTTATACCTGCTGAAGATTTTCTCCCATTCAGTGGGTAATCTATTGTCTCTACTTATGGTGTGTTTGTCTGTACAAAAGCTTTTTAGCTTCGTGAGATCCCATTGGTTGAGTGATTGTTTCATTTTCTGGGCTACTGGGGTTTTGTTCAGGAAGTCTTTTCCCACTCCTATATTGTGTGGAGTGACTCCTATTTTTTCTTCCAGTAGGAGAATAGTTTCAGTTATTATATTGAGATCTTTAATCCATTTGGACTTGATTTTTGTGTATGGAGAGATGAGTGGGTCTAATTTCATTTTTCTACATTTTGTCATCCAATTTGTCCAAAATCATTTATTGAAGATGCTGCCTTTTCACCAGTCTACATTATTGGAACCTTTGTCAAAGATCAAGTAGCTATAGTCACTTGACCTAACATCTGAGTCTTCAATTCTGTTCCATTGGCCTATGTTTCTGTTCTTATGCCAGTGCCATGCTGTTTTTGTTACTATGACTTTGTAATATAGCTTTGCATTGGGTATGGTGATACATTTACAGGTTTTTTTTTTTTTTTCTGAGAATATGTTTGGATATCCAAGGCCTGCTGCCATTCCATATGAATCTTGAGATATTTTTTTCAATATATGTGAAGAATGATCTGGTATTTTTATTGGTATTGCATTAAATCTGTATATTGCTTTTGGTAGAAATGTCATTTTTATACTAATTCTACCTATTCAGGAGCAAGGGAGGTCTTTCCATCTTCTCAAGTCTTCCTCAATTTCTTTTTTGAGTTTTTTATGTTTTCATTATATAGGTCTTTCACATCTTTGGTTAGTGTTATTCCAAGGTATTTAATTTTTTTTTGTTGCTATTGAAAAGGTGACAGCCTCACTGATTTCTTTCTCTGTATATTTGTCCTTTGCATATAGAAAGGCTACTGACTTTTGTGCATTGATTTTGTATCCCACCACTTTAGTGAAAGAATTAATCACCTTTAGAAGTTTTGAGATGGAGACATTGGGGTCACTTATTTACAGGATCATCATGTATTTGGATAGGTCATCTTTCTCAAGAAAAACAGTAATTCTCATGTGGTGTGTCTGAGGTTCTTACCTCCAGCACCATCAACTCAAAATGAGAATATCTGAGTTTACAAGTATATCGGCATGGAAATGAAATTCCACACAATCTTATATAAACTATACTGTCTCTGAAATTGTCTTTGAAAATGTTAATTAGTTCACGATTAGCTTTGCTACATTTGGGGTAAAGATTGAGGTATTTTTTTGGAGGGAAGTTCTGTGAATATGAAGCACAGTCTATTGTGGTGGTTTGATTCAGGTGTCCCCCATAAACTTAGGTGTTCTGAATGCTTTGTTCCCAGCTGATGGAGATTTGAGAATTAATGCCTCTTGGAGGCAGTGTACTGTTGGGGGCAGGTTTAGCCAGTTTCCCCTTGCCAGTGTTTGTCACACTCTCCTGTTGCTATTGTCCACTTTATGTGGGCCAGGGAGTGATGTCCAACCTCTGCTCATGCCATTGTTTTCTGTTGACATCTTGGAGCTTCCCCTTATGTCTGTATGCCAAAATAAATCCTTTCTTTTTTCAAAAGCTGCTTTTGGTTGTATGACTTCTGTCAGAAATGTGAACCTGACTGCAACAGTAATGTTGGTACCAAGGAGTAGGATTGCTGCTAGACACCTGACTGTGTGGTTTGGAGGTGATTTTCAAGAGAAATGTGGGAGGATTTGAAACCTTGGCCCAAGAGACTCCCTGCAGTGCTACAAGGACAGCTTGATGGATTATTCTGGTCAGAATTGAAAGATCTGAATGCAATAAGAACTATGGGCTATGAGGTTTGGCTTATAAGAGTGAGAAAGAGCTTTGCCTGGACTGGGCTAGAAGCAGTCTGTGTGAGAGGCTTGCTGTTATGCCCCTGTCCTGAGAATGTGGGTAGGGTTGAAATATGTAGAAACAGACTGGTGTGAGTAGAGAGATATGGCATAGAAAGAAATCTTTAGGCTGCAATTGCTGCCCATTCAGCTGCAATTGTGAGTCTACAACTATTGAGATTGGGCCAGCTGATCTGCACTATGGCAACAGGAAGAATGTAGACTCTTTTGAAGGGGTCTGAGTGCTCAATGAGTGTCCTGTTCTTCAAAGTCTGTTTTATTCTCTCTTGGATTAACACATTGGAACCCTACTTGGTATTATGGAGTATAAAAAAAATGGAGGAAAAAGAGGGTCATTGAGTTTGCAATTTGGTCTTGTGTTTTGGAAATGGCTATGGGCAGTGTGAAGCAGGTTTGCTGGATGCCTGCACAGAAATCCTGTGGAGCCATGAGGATGAACCATGGGTTGCAGTGGAGACTCAGTGGAAATGCCAGGACCATAAGATAGGTGGCAAGAAAACCTGCCATCCCAGATGAAGTTTTCTAAGACTGTGAGTAGCCTAGCTAAAGGGGCAGAATTGGAACTCCAGAGACTTTTTGCTGGTTAGAATTATTGCACTTGAAGCCAGGTATGGTGGTACACGTCATTAATCCCAGAACTTGGGAGGCAGAGGTAGGAAGATCGCTATGAGTTTGAGGCGACCCTGAGACAACATAGTTAGTTCTAGGTCAGCCAGGGCCAGAGTGAGACCCTATCTTGAAAAACCAAAAAAAAAAAAAAAAAAAAAAATCTGACTTGGAGACTTGTCACTGACTAGAGTTATTGAACTTGGAGCTATAGAGTTTGATATTTGCTGTAATTGTTTTAAATCTTGTATTGGCTGAATATTTATTTGCTATGCCCAATGCCATCTTTTGCTGTGTGAATGTTTATTCTGTGCCATTATGGGTTTTATGGGGATTTTTTGGTACTATGTCTCAGTTGAAAGATCATGGAATATGGGGATGTATGAACATCATTAGAATTGATTTAAAAAAATGGGAACTTTTAAAGTTGGACTAAATGCGTTGCATTTTACAGCATGGATAGTTATCAGTTTTAGGGGGCCAGAGGTGGAATGTGGTGGTTAGATTCAGTTGTCTTCTATAAACTTAGCTGTTCTGAATGCTAGGTTCCCAGCTGATGGAGATTTGGGAATTAATGCTTCCTGGAGGCAGTGTATTGTTGGGGGTGGGCTTATGGGTATTATATCCAGTTTCCCCCTGCCAGTGTTTGACACACTCTTCTGTTGCTATTGTCTACCTTATGTGTACCAGGGGGTGATGTCCACCCTCTGCTCATACTATCAATTCCCCCTGCCATCATGGACCTTCCCTTGAGTCTATAAGCCAAAATAAGCCTTTTTAATTTTTTTTTTCCAAAAGCTGCTCTTGGTTGGGTATTTCTGCCAGCAATGTGAACCTGACTTTAACACCTTTTCTCCAAGCATAGGCTGTCTACATTCTCCAGCCTTGTAGCACTGTTTTGTCTTTTCCTTTTCCCCTTTCCCTTTTGCCTTCCCCTACCCTTCCCTTCCTTTTCTTTTCCCTTTCTCCTTTCCTGAAGTAAAATTGGCAAACTTTGTAAGTGATTAATTGGCTAGGACAGCTGCCCTATTTTATAGCTTAGGTGACTGCATGGAACTGAAAATAGAGAAGAAATACAGGGAAGCATGTTTCAAGTGAAATCTGAAAGCAAGATACTGTGGCATATGATTGTAATCCCAACGTGGTGGAGGCTGAAGCTGGAGAGTCTTGAGTTTAAAGCCAGCATGGAGTACAAAGCAAGATTCAGTCTCAAAACAACAACAAATAGCAAAACTAAAAAGAAAGTGATAATGCATGAACTTTGAATCATTGATCTTGAATTATCCACAAAACATTGACAAGGGTATGCTATGCAGGCAATTGCACACTCTAGTTTATTTAGTTCAAGATTTAGCTTTAAAAAACATATGGTGATCACTGGTAACTCCTCTATTATGCCCACACAATATTTTAATGTTTTCTCTGTCACTGTTCTGATCATTCTGTATTTCCTTTTCTGCTTGTCCTGTCTTTACCATTAGCTGTGATGTTCTTGAGTACAGAGATTGTATCCTGTCAATTTTTGAAATTTATATACCAAATATAATGCTTCTCATACCGTTTGGTGAGTGCATCAATAATGATATTCTCACTTTAATATTGAAGGTTTGCCTCCAGAGTCTGTGGATGGAAAGTAATATTAAAATGATTATCCCAGGGTCTGCTAAGAAATTCAGAGCACAACAGATGAGAATGATTAGAAATGTCTGTACCCTTTTTCACCTAAAACACATTAGTCTCCAGTGATAAAGCTGCTTGCACATTAGTGTTCATTTGCATACAGCACTGCTTGTGTTAGCAAGGCCAATGCAGCGAGCAAAAGTCATTTATGTCATTTGCAGCTATTGTCAGGGAATTTTGAACCTTTGTAATCTATTTGGCTATAGTAGCATTTTATATTTGGAAAACTACACTATGAGAATAGCAAGAGTGGGAATAATGTGGTGTAAAGTTGACATTAAGAAATGGATAGAGGAGTGACAATAGCCTTTTGGAAAATGAGAGACCAATGGGATTGTGTGTGTGTGTGTGTGTGTGTGTGTGTGTGTGTGTGTGTGTAATAGAACTAGGATGCCTGAGGTAGAGTGATGGTTCTGTCAGACTCTGTTCCAATAGGAAACACTAACAACAGCTATTTCAACAAATTTCTTTTTTAAAAACAATTTCTTAATTTGCAAGCAGTTATATACTGAGAGAAGAGAGAGAATGAGTGTGAAAAAGCCTCTAGCTGCTGCAAACAAACTCCAGATGCATGTACAACTTTGTGCATCTGGCTTTGTGTGGGTACTGGGAACTGAACCCAGGTTGTTAGGCTTTGCAGGCAAGTGCCTTAATTGCTGAGCCATCTCTCTGGCCTCAAGAGTTTCTTTATAGTGGGTTGTTTGCAAGGGTGTGAATGTCCAGTTTCCACAGGGAAGAATGCAGTATTTTGTAGATAGCTATTAAAATTACTTGGCCTAAAGGAATGAGGGAGGGAGGAAAATCCATTTCCTGAACCTGAAAGGATAGAGACCTTTTGTGAGAGACATAGCCAATCTTGGATGAGCTGTCATGACAGAGGAGAAAGAACAAATACCCACTCTTCTCTTCTCCCCTCCCTAGTCTTGTAGCAGTGTTTCCTTTCGATTGCTTTCAGCCAGAAACCATAAGTCACAGAAACTTAAGTGATGTGATTTCTCAAGGTTAGTCTTCTTGATTGAAGCAGGGGGAGAGAGTAGGGGCCACATCTGAAGGGACACACCACTGAAAACAACTACTACAGGGAATAAAGGTGGAAAATAACCTCTGTCCAACAGGTTATTAACAAATTACTTCCAACAAGTTATTAACTTCCTAAAAAGTCATATTCAACTTTGTTTTATAATGTTTGTCTATAAAAAATACCTTCTTTAGCAAATATTCAGCTCTGAAAATTGTGGAAAGAAGTTCAGTCTACTAAATCCCAAAGAAATAATCTCATTAAGTCATGGCTACAGATCCTCCTTCAGATTGGGAGTTGAGTATACCTCATTGTCCCCCTCTGCTGCTGCTACCACCCTGCTCAGTATGTTTGGTGTTGTGTGCTAAATCACAGCCTCAAGATGTTCCAACAATCAGACGAACTTACATCCTGACCAAATCTTGGTATGTTTCACAGGATGCATGCAAAACTGTAAGTAGTTCCTAACCACTGTCCTCCAGGAGTCACACATGTGCTAAGTTGGCAGTTGTTCCTCAGCTTTGTGGGGTCATTAGGATAGTTCCAGTTCAGTTCTGGGCTCTGATGAAGACATCATCAAAGCAAAGCATAAACCATTCCCCTGTGAACATGTAGTAGGTTGGCTGACATGGGAAAGATTTGCTAATTTGCTGATTGCTCTTGGACATAAGCCAGTTGCCAGACATAGCTCCTATGTTTCTCTTTTAGTATTCACTTGAAGCACTTTCAAAAAAATTTTTAATTTGTCTAATAATACCCCTAACTCACTATACCAAACATCACCTCTAAACTTGTGATTGCATGGTATTATGGTATTGTTCTGAAAATTAAATGTTTTCATGTATGGGATATTCTCAGTACAATGTCTAAGAGGTAGCTATTCTTTTCTTTCCTACTTTAGTAGTTCCCTTGCTGGTTCTTGGTAAGTGCTCATCTCCATGGTATGATGCCATTTAACCTGTATGCATCAACATTTAACTTTAATGTCAGGCAATGTGTAAATAGGTGCTTGATGCTTGTGACTAAGAAAGTAGGGCAGTCATAGGCTGGAATCTATTTCTTAGATATCCAAAGGCTCAGTGCAGACGATTGCAGCCGACTGAAACATCAACACTGTTATCAACAGATCCATAGTTAAGCTATAAATAAGTGGCTGTCCTTCCAAGTATACACTTGACATCAGTTAATAGATACAGGCTAAAGTGGGTGGAATAGTGAAATGTTTTAGCCACTATTGTGCTATAGATGGAAATAAGAATGGAATAATTTGGTTTCCTGGATAAATGTGAGATAAATGTAAGGTGCCTGACACAAAATCAAGGGTTAGAACTTGGCTCTTAAAATCAGGGGCAGGGGTTCCCA
This sequence comes from Orientallactaga sibirica, assembly GCA_036365145.1. Classification (NCBI taxonomy): domain Eukaryota; kingdom Metazoa; phylum Chordata; class Mammalia; order Rodentia; family Dipodidae; genus Orientallactaga; species Orientallactaga sibirica. The sequence goes on along the minus strand of JAEOAD010000003.1, from coordinate 59,013,827 downwards.
TTATATGTTTCACCCAAGTCTTCATTAATCATGGATACCATTGAGACAATCTTTTTAAACACGTGGGAAGGTAGTCATGAGTCCTGCACATGATGAGATCTGTATAGTTTTCTCTCAGTGTCCTGTGGAATGGCTTCAGGGCCCACCCTCATGGACTATATATACTGCCAGGGTATTTTCATATAACCTATACAATCCTCCAATATACTTTACATCATCTCTAGGATACATATAATATCTAACATAGGGGAAGTGCTTATGACAATAATTATTATGCTGTATTATATATGGTGAATATTTTATACCTATTGTTGGTTGAATCTCTGTGGATACAGAGAGTAAATTTATAGTTGGCCACCCACTTCCTAAACCATTGCTAATCCTGTGCTAACCATTAGAACTGGTGTTCATGTCCTTTGCCCCTGGTGGCTTGGAGAACTTCACCAGAAATATCTGTCTATATTTCTATTATCTATATCTACCTATTTATCTATCATCTATCTATCAATATGGCCTTATAAATAACCCCTTGCCCATGCTACTGTAAGCACCACTAAGTAAAGTCTCAAATGGTGTGAATAAGAAGATGAGATTCTATTGAAGAATCACCTACACTCTTCCTACATTTGATTCATTTTAAAAAGAACTAAATGTAGCCAAGAATATTCATGTGAAATATGTGTAGATTATGATGTCTTAAGAAGATAGCATTTAGGTATATATCACTGAGAAATCAGCATGGTTGGACAATTAGCACAGATGAAATTTCTCCACATACTTTATATTCTGGACAGCTGAGTTGCTGTCATCTGCTCCAGCTGCCAAGAAGGTTTGTGATCTTCTATTTTGTGCCTTAGTTATAAAGGGAAGAGCTGAGGCTGAGGGATTGAAATGATTTATTCACAGTCACAGAGCTGGATGGTGGCACTGGTGAAAAAATTTTCAGGCCTAAGTTTCAGTTACTGCTTCCTCTATTTGACTATATAAGGAAGAGTAACAGTGAGGCTCTAGATCGTGAGTAGGGTTTAATAGGGAAAAATAGGGAAAAAAGTCTTTGCAATCAGGATAAAGCAATGAAAAAAAATGAGTAGGGAGTTTTGATTGAATTCTTTGGTGATGATTGAAAACATAGGTTTCTTAATTGAGTGTAAGGTTTAATGGACAAAAAGGAATGGTCATTGATCTGAAGATATACTTTTCTTTTAAAGGAATAGTATTTCTATGTTTGAGCCATATACTTTTTTTTTTAACTTTGTAGGTCATTATTTCTTGAAAGAAAGGAGTATGTTAAGCCACTTGGCATCATTTTAAGCACACAGAAGAGTTCTGTATATATTGTAGACAGTAAATGTTTGGTGATCAGGGAAACAGAAATAAAGAGCCAGTGTCAGTGTGCTTTGCCCAGTAAACAATTTATAGCCTACATTAATCTATTTTGGAAGATCATGACTATTAGAAGCTAAACAGCATTATCATATTCCACAGTGTGTGTGTGTGTTCATGTGCACTTGTGTGTTTTAAGTTAGCAGTTGTTGAGAGTTTACAAGGCTTATGCTTGACTAAGTATGAGATATGGGTTGTTTTATTTAATCCTTTGTACAGTGCTATGAGTCTAAAAAATTAAAACAGGGGCTGAGAAGACGGTTCTGTCAGTCAGGCTGTACTTGCTGTACAAATACAAGGGTGTGAATTCAGATCCCCAACCCCCATATCAAATGCCAGGCATGACGGTTCACACTTTGTAAAGTACTGGGTAGGTAGAAAGAGGAGGATACCTAGGGCCTGCTGGCTAACTAGTCTATCTCACTGGGTAAGCACTAGGCTCCACGAGGGACTCTGTTTCAAAAACAAGGAGAGCAAATAAGAAAGACATCTGATGCCATACTCTGGTCTCCACATGAATGTGTACATGTGGCATGTGCTTGTGCGCTTGTACACACATGTGAATACATGGTACAAATATACATACATACTCATATACACACCACAAACACAAGGAAAATGTATATACAACCACTGCAGCAAAACACTAAAACAACATGTATGGTTATTTCTTCCACAAGAAAGGAAAATAAGATAAATTACCAGTTATGGTAACATGGCAAGCATTTGGCAAAAATAGAAAATCTAAGGAAATTCTCCATCAATAAATATGACACTAGATGTCTAGTTAAAATGATGCAAAATGTTTTAAATTATTGAAAAGAAAACCTTTCAATTTTCCTTAAACATAAAATCCAACATAGTTGGATATAATCTCAGAATTTTGAAGGCTGAGGCTGGAAGATCATGAGTTTGAAGTGAGCCAAGCTACATAGTGAGTTACAATCCAGCACGAGCTACCAAGAAATACCCTGTCTTAAAAACAAAATAATTAAACCCTTTCCTTGCTTTCTTGTGATGCTGAGGATCTAACCCTGGGACTTGCACATGTGAGACAAGGACTCTACCACTGAGCTATATTATGAGCCTGAATTATGTCATGGTCTGGAAAATGGATGGAACTAGGGATATCATGAGGCTAATGGAATATAAAATTTAGAGTGGGGAAAGGATCAGAAGGAGGATTAGGAGGTGCAATGGGGAGTAGCTGTGATGTAATGTGAACAAAGTACATGATGCACATGTGTTAAAAGTGAGGGACTGGGGAGATGGCTCAATGTTTAAAGAGACTTGCTTGGAAACTTTCTGGTCCAAGTTCAGTTCCTCAACAACCATATAAAGTCATATACAAAGTGGCACAGGCACCTATAATTCCATTGTACCCATGGCACTGGGTAGCAAATCCAGGAGAATCTGGAAGTTTGTGGACCAGCTAGTCTGGCACACATGCAGCAGTAAAAACAAAGGAGTTCCTGCTCAAGCAAGGTACAAAGACAAACAAGGAGAGGACAAATACCCCAAGACTGACCACAGACCTGCACACGTGCACCGTGCTATGTGTGTACCACCCCCATCGCCAATGAACAATAATGCAATATATCAGTTTGTACAGTGAACATCCTCTCATAGTAATAAGTTACATAAATAACATCACACAGCACCTGACCTTGTCCTAATTTGCTTTACTCAGTGTAATGTTCCCAAGATCCATTTCAATAGTTGACATGATAGCTACTAAAAAAAAAAAAAAAAGATGTAAGGACCTGACCAAACTATGAATTTCAAGAATATATCAAATAAAATTGGATATAGCCATGGTGTACAATATGATATTTTGAAACATATGCATGTGAAATGTCTAAATAAAGCTAATTACCAGATGCATTGTCTCTCATAAGATACCCAGCAGGAAACAACTTGACGTAATGCTCATATAAGTGCAGTAGTGGCAAATAGCCATGGTGGGTAACCAACTGCTCTTGATTTGGCTAATAGATCCACTCAGTGGAATGGAACTCATTGCTGGAACTGGGAAATAAGTCAAAACCAGGTACAAAAAATGAGCTCAGTCTCCAAGAGCAAGATACCACCAAATGTGGGCTAGAAGAGAGCTAACACATATAAAATTCCCTCCAAAACATATATGGTCATCCCTTCTATCTAGTACTAACTTCTCTCTCCATTGGAGAATTTGCTATCTTTTTTCAGATGGACAACAAACCTGAAGGGAGGATCAGCCAATCACACCCCAGCTGAAACCATAGAACAACGCAGGGAAAGGGCAAGAATACAGCATTCATGGCGATCACGACACCAGAAAAAGGCTGAAGGAAATAAACACAGAGAACATCCAACTCCAACTAAGCCAGATATCCAGAAACAGAGGCTCCCAAAACCTCATCACTGAAGCAGAACTAAAATGACCCCAATGTGTCTCAGGGAAACTCGCAGAAGAGGGGGTGTAAAGATTGTTAGAGTCACAAGTTGGGGCATTATGCACAGAGACTGGGGCCTACCCCCCAGAACTCTTGACTAACCTCACAATGCATGACCCACATTCCCCATTGATGAGGGTCCCTTTGAAAGAGGGAGGACAGGGAGGAGGACAATGGAACCAATACTATGAATGTAAAATCAGAATAATATAAATAAATAAATATATAATAAAAAAGAATATAATATTATATTGTTATTAAGTTTATTCACATTTTACAATAACATTTTTCATTTTTTATTCTTTTCATTCTTGAAGCAGAGTCACATTCTAGCCCAGACTGATCTGGAATTCACTCGTTAGCCCAGACTGGCCTCAATCTCATGACAATCATTTTATTTCAGCCTCCCAAATATGCTGGTTAGGGCATACCTGGATCACTCTTTCCTTCTTTCTTTCTTTCTTTCTTTCTTTCTTTCTTTCTTTCTTTCTTTCTTCTTTTTCCTTTCTTCTTCCTTCCTTTCTTTTTTCTTTCTATGTTCCTTTCTTCCATCCCTTTCTTCTCTTTCTTTCTTTTGATTTTCTTCCTTTTTTGTAGAGTTTAGGATTCAGTGCTTTGCATATCTAAGAATAGCCATTGGCTACAGAGCCACATCCCTATTTCTTGAAGACACTTTTTCTATCAAAGTGAAATCTTGTGTTCTTTAAACAACATGCACTTAATGAAATTCTTTACTTTTATGAGATCAGCATTTTAGTTTATAAAGTACTAAGTTCACTCACATAATTGTGGATGCAAATTTAAAAGTGTTGATAACAAAAAGAAGTATAATTTCTGAAGTTCTTGAAAAATGTTAAGTACACTGAGAAGCTTATGGTCCTTGATTAGCACCAGAAAGCTATCATCAAAATCATCTCAACAAGTACAACATCAAGGTGCACTAGCTGATTTTTTTTTAATTATTAGTTATGGAAATTCTTAGTATGTAAACAGCATATATTAGTACCATCCTTTCCCTCATCCCTGCCTCTTTTCCAAAAGGACCTTCCTCATTGGGGAATGCAGGTCATCCCCATGGGTATTGTGGGTCATGCATTGTGGGGGCATCAGTCAATTATGGGGGAGAAGCAATGCCTCTGTGCATAATGTCCCATCTTGTGGCTCTAACAATTTTTCTGCCCTCTCTTCCATAAAATTCTCTGTGCCATGTTGGGTGTGTTTTAAGTCTACTTCAGCGATGGGCTCTTAGAAGCCTCTGGATCACTGCTTTGGTAGGTGTTGAGTGTCCTCAGTATCTGTCCCCTTTACCCTTGTGCTGATATCAGGTTCATTGAGAAAGTAGCACTCTTGCTCATTTCCCCAACTCCTCTGTGGTTTCATTTGGGGCCTTGTTGAAATGTGATGGGTCTTTCTCTCCTCAGGTAACTTTTCATCTGAAAAAGAGAAGCAGAGTCTCCAAAGGAGAGTCTGCACCAGATAATTGGAATAACCATTATTAGTTTAGAGAGAATGTCCTGGGAGTAGACCCTTGTGTAACCCAAGATTAGTGGGAGCTTGATATTGGAAAGCAACATCATTATCTGGAAAAGATTATGACTTGTTTCCCAGTTCCAGATATGGTTTCCTTTCCACTGAGGGGATCTGTTAGCCAACCCAAGAGCAGTTTGTTACTCACCATGGCTATGTGTCACTATTGCACTTGTGTGAGCATCATATCAGGTTGTTTTTCTTCTGAATAGTTTAGACCTCAAGTTGCTCAGACAGATGTTGGTCACTTTCCCCCAGTAGCTCATGTAGTGCCTTTCAGTACTAGATGGGCTAATTTTGTCTGGGGACTGGCTTTCTTGCAGATTCCAGCCAAGTCTCTCCATGTTCTGTACCCACAGCATATGGTGTCTTCAGCAGTAGGGTCTTACCATTAACCTCTGGTGAGTAATCAAGTGCTCTGACTGAAGTCTGTCTTGTGTTGGGAGACCTTGTGGGTCTCTCTGATCAACAGCTCATTGTGGGCATTAACTGCATCCTGATATTGGGAGTTACAGGTCAGCACCAAGGGAAAAGAAAGAAGAAAAAGAAAGAAAGTAGAAAAAAGAAAAAAAAGGAACAGGAGAAATTTTAGGATTAGACTTCATCTCACTCTCTCTAGTCCCTTCCATTCAGGTGTTCCCCCTAAGGTCTTGTTGAGGGTTCAACCTTTTAGTCTGTCTTCCAGGATATATGATTCTATGATACCAGTTCAATTTGTGTTGTTTTGTGTTCCCCCCACACACCCTTACCCTCCCCTCAAGCCCTACCCTCCCTATTGTCCAGGCCTTAAGATGCCTATTAGATATGTCAGCAACTCGGGCTGATCCAAGTTAGGAGCCACAGATGAGTGAGACCATGCGACAATTGTCTTTCTGTGATTGTGTGAGTTTGCTGAATATGATCTGTTCCAAGTTTGACCATTTTTCTACAAATTTCATTGTATCATTTTTTTCTTACTACTGAGTAGAATTCTATCATGTAGATATACCACATTTTGGTTATCCATTCATCCAGTGATGGGCACCTGGGTGATTCCAGTTCTTAGCTATTATTTTGAATTGAGCAGCTATAAACATGGTTGAGCAAATACCTCTGAACTGAGGTGTGGAGCTTTTAGGGCAAATGCCCAGTAAGGGAATAACTGGGTCTGTTGGTAATTCTATATTCAACCATAATAATTGCCATAGTGGTTGTACCAGCATATATTCCCAACAGTGAATGAGTGTTCCTATTTCTCCATATCCTTGCCAACATTTGTTTTCAATTGATTTTTTAATCTTTGCTATCCTTACTGGGGTAAGGTGGAATCTCATAGTTGTTTTAATTTGCATATCCCTGATGGTTAGGGATGTTGAACATGTTCTTAAGTGTGAGTTTGCCATTTGTAATTCTTCCTCTGAGAACTCCCTATTCAGTTTTAAGCCCCAGTTTGTGAGTGGGTTGTTTGATTTTTTTGCTTTTTAGGTTTTTGAGTTCTTTGTAGTTGATTTTTTTAAAAATGAGTACCATGAATAATAGTGAATAATAGAGAACTTCAATTACAATGAAAATATTTATGCCCAAACATATTCTACAGAAAAGTGTTTATTTGGTTAATGTGTTTTCACTAAATGATTTCTCATATTACTGCATTGAGCAAAATATGTGCAATTTTCTTTTAATGACATCAAATTGGAATCTAGCCAACTCTCTTGTAGTATTTCCTTTTGCTCATTTTGGAATGAATGAAGAATAATTGAAATGTCCTATATGAAAAAGTTAAGCAATGGATTATGAAACTTTTATATTTCATAAATTCTTTCTACGATAGTCCTATGCCCTCAGCCTTCAGGTTCACAGGTCTGGGGTCTAATGTGGATGGGGCACGCTGCTGATGGTCTTTCCGTGCATCCCCATTCCTGTCTTGTTTTGATAGGCACTACCAAAAAGGTTCTTGTTGAATGTCCTGAGAAAACACCTCCTTATTTCACAAAAGAATCACGGCATTCTTTCTATTCTGCTTGAAACTCATTCCTTGCCATATGGACCAGAGCCCTGGGGACTTAGCAGGCCTGGTGCAAACAGTCTTTGTGCAAACAATGTCACACAGCAAGCTGGCATCTGCTCTAGGAGCATGAAATAGGATCTACAAGTGCGAAGGCAGGTTTTTGAGTTACTTCAATAATACAAGTACCTAAAAGAAGAAGCCATTCCCTTAAGACAAAGTGTTAAACCAGCCAGAATCACATTGGTCACGACACACAGTAGGCACTAAGCAAAGGTATATACTACATTGAGTCTGCAGCCAAATGTTGGTGAAAATTCAAATCCTATTAAGCATATTCACTTGAAAATAATGTAATCCCTTAACAGTGTTTGTGTCAGTTCCTAATGCTGTTAGCATTCAAACTCACTATTTTAAAAATAAGATGGCATTCATTTCTTTATATAAACAGTTTTCCAACTACAGGAGTATGTCTATCGGCAATGATACTATTGTGGATTTCATTAACTCAATCCCATGATTTAGTTTTAATTCTAACCTGCAAAACTGGTAATTAAGTACGTGGTGTTTTTGTATATCTCTCTAAGCACTTGGATTTTCTTCAGTACTCTAATGCCCTTGTGAACTCCACTGTGACTCATTGTCAATAGGATCTGTGGAACAACTTATTTAATTGATTCCACCTTTCCCTCTCCCTAAAAAAAATGGAATTCATAAATGCAGGTGTGGGAACATAATTAAGGGCATAATATCTTCCATCTCTTCCTAACAACTTCTGCACTTCGTTCACATTGAAGCTTGTAAAGCTTTAGTCTTAATGGAACAACCCACAGGAGAACTTTACAGATGCTAAAAACATGTCCATACTATAAACCAGTCATTGTCACTTGATAGGACTGGAGATAGAGGAAAGAACTTATATAAAACTCTACTGTAGTCTATGCTTTATCAAGAAACATGGCTTTACATTCTGAGTCATCTTAATGTACAGATATAGTTGCCAATTTCTAGTGAAAAAAACACGATTCTTTTTGGTAAATATAGTCAAATGAGGGCATTTACTGTGCTGTTGAGCTTTATTTTAAATATATGGGACTGTATATCCAATGCATGATTGAGAAATTATACATTATGAATTTTGTTTAATAATGATTGCAATAGCATTGTATCATTGAAGGTATAAAAATATTCATAAATCTGCCAAATTTGTATTATTAAATGACAGTTTATCAAATGCTTAGTCATGCACTGTCTAAGGACACACTGGTCAATGATAGACTGCACATTTAGCATTGGGCCCATATGATGATTGTGCCTGCTGACTTCATAGTCATTTTACTGCATGTAAGTAACACAACAAAGAAATCCCACAACAGTGAATTTCACAGAATGTATCAGCATTGTTAAGTAATATGAGACTGTAATGTATTTTCTTTAGTACATACTAAAAGTTGTGCCATAAGTTCACAAACTAACTCATTTCTTTATCCACTAATTCACATATCAACATTATCTGACACCAAAGTGTCCAGTTGTTGACATCACAAATACTCTATGACTACTTTCTTTTTAAAATATTTTATTTCTTTGAGAAAGAGACAGAGAGAAAGAGGAAGACACAGAGAGAAAGTGAGAGAGAAAGAAAGAGGGTATGGGTATACCAGAGCCTCTTGGAACTGCAAAAGAATTCCAGACATATGTGCCACTGTGTGCTTCTGGCCTTATGTGGGTGCTGAGCAATCAAACCCAGGCCATCAAGGCTTGCAGGCAAGTGCCTTTACCTGCTGAGCTATGTATCCATCCCTATGACAACTTTCTTAAGTCAAAGTTCTTTCCTGACATTGTGATTGTAAAAATAGATCTGTGATTTTGCAGCTACCTCTTAATGTGGTTTTGAATATCAGGTGAGGTTAGAGTATGACTGCAATAAATTCAGAGTCATTCAATATACTGCATTATGCTAATGATGCTTATTGAATTTGGGTGGGGAAGCAGGACAGTGGAGTGAACTGTGGCAGAGTAGTTTGCTTCTATGTTCATGAAGCCACAGTTCTGTTGTCATTAAAATGTTGGCACTCTCTTTGTTCCACAATCAGAGAGCACTACCAAAGTTCTTATCTGTTTCCTCTCTGCGGACACTAAACTAAAAACATGGAAGGCAGCCCTAGACAAGTTCATGATTCTTTTGTTCCTCAATGTCCTAACTGTCTTCATACCATGTGTTGGACAATCTATGAGACTAGCTAAGCACATCCAGAAAAAAAAAAAAAAAAGTTTTCAGCACTATTTCTAAACTAGAAATAAATAAAGCTTCAATCTTAAGAGCTGTCAATCTAAAATATATACACCCTCAATTCTACCAAGCAAAAAAGAAGGTATTTAAAAATAGTCTTGAAGAATTCAGTGTTTATTCTCTGAGCATGTTTTTTGAATTAGAAATTAACATTAAGAGAAAACAAACAGAGGATTGTGGCAAACTAAGGCTAAAAAAAAAAACAGCATTAGCACATGGTCATGTGGGTTCTTTTCTCAGGAAAAACATTCCAGCTTCCACAGATATTCAGTGGTAAAACAAAAACAGAACTAACATCCATTTCCAAGTATGGCAAAATCTACATAACATTCTTGTGCTTCTGTCCTGTTCCTTCTGAACACAAATTGTTACCTTAATAAAGCTGTCCTAATGGACAGGGCTGAAGCCCATGTAGAATGGAAAACAGGACACTGGGGGAACACACAGAGATTCTTGATTTTAGATTTAGCATCTTTGGTACCAGCTCTGTTATCTGGAAAAACAATTTCCTCACCAATAGAATGGGGCAGGAAATGATACCTTCACAGGTTTTCTGTGAAGGTTAAAGGAGGTAGATATGATAGTCTAGGAAATATAAACCACGGCAGGGGAAGGGTAGACAAGAGAGGATAATAGAGGGTAAATGTGAGCAAAGTATATACTATTCATTATGCAAACATCATTGCAAAATCCATTTTGTACAATGATTAAATGCTTATTGAAATTTTTAAAACATAAACGTTCTTATTATTAATTGTGTTTTTATTCAGTTGCTTTTGTCAAGTTAACATCACTTTTCCACAATCATTGTTAGTATTAAGAATATATCTATGACTGGAGAGATTGCTTAGTGGTTAAGGCACTTGTCTGTGAAACCTAAGAACCCAGGTTCAATTCCGCAGAACCCACGGAAGCTATGTGAAAAGGTGACGTCTGTATCTGGAGTTCATTTGCAGTGGCTAGAGGCCCTAACACACCCATTCTCTCTCTGTTTATCTCTCTCTCTCTCTCTCTCAAGTAAATAAATGAAATATTTTTGAAAATTATAAAAATGAGTAAAGTATATCTAATTGTGTGCTGCTAAATCTCAAGAAGGAACAAGTCCTTGCTAAGGCATCTGTTGATATTTGTAGTATAAATTCTTAACCATAGCAAAATTTTAAGTTACCAGTTCCCAATATTTCTGAATTATCTCACAACTGGCTTTTGAGAAATGGTTGTGGATTGGTTGTAGTGCCAATTGGTTATCGTACCCGAATGGAATACCAAAGGATATGTAATACAGGATGGTTTGAAGAAAACAATAGAACTTTGGTGTCTCAGCCTTCCCCTTAGTGTTGTTTGCAGTGTTTCAGATTCGTGTTCTGTCCTCCAAACCTCCTTTTCTACTCTCCCTTAATCTACTAAATCAACTCTGACTGCCTCGGGCTGTTATGAAAATTGAAACTGGCTGAGTATTTATTTGTTTTGTGACAAATACTCAAATGCTATAATATAAATATCAAATACTGTGACAGTTGCCCTAACAATATGAAAAAAATCTCATTTTATAAACCACACTAGAGATTAAATAAAACAACTTTTAAAATATGGTTGTAATATATACTGGAGAAGAAATAAAATTCACACATAATTTCTCCCTCCTCCTAGAGTTGGAGGCAATAGGCTGCAACTGTAATGGGATTTGTCCTTAGAAGTTCTCTGTTTAAGTCCTAATATTTCCACTGCTTGATGGATGGCTTTCCTCATCAGTTTAAGGTTCAGTCTTATCTCCTGTTAATTGGAGACAAAAACATTCACCCAGCTGACTACATGGCCCCTGAGTTCAACTTGTTACTCAGAATGGATGCATCATGTTATGTCTTATAAACTAAATAAAACTTAGGGCTCAAGTAGAGCTCAATGGTAGCATGCTTGCCCAGCATATATGAGGCACTGGCTTCCATCCCCAGCACCACAAAATTACCCACCTCAATCAACCATATAATATGAGGATGTTGCTATTCAACATAAGAAACAGTCTCTTGTAAAATTGTGTTATTAAGGAGATCAAGAATATCAGATAGATTGGAGGTCAGATTAAGCTTCCCTGCTAATTGATGAACAAGCTGTACCCTGTATGAAAGGAATATGTGAGTGGGCAGGGTAAAGAGATGGGAGAGGGTTTTGGACACTGGGAGGAGTAGTGTGTTCAAGGACCCTTTGCAAAGAGAACCAGGGCTCTCCAAGGAAAAGCAACTCCAGAATTATGCCTTGCTGTCCTAATATTAATAATAATATTAGGTTCACAGAGAGAAAAAAGAATAAAATTATATAAATCTTCAAGTAACCATGAAGAACATTAATAGCCAACTGATACAAACCTTCAAGATGAAGAAAGTCTTGGAGCCATACCTGAAGATTAAAATGTCTTATCTCTGACATCTGTGTCTTTATATTTTCTGCAGATATATAATGAATCTTGAAAATAAACAGGTGGGAGGCTTCCAATTTTTGTTTTAGTAATGATAATAATAAATAGGCTGAATTTTTATTATTTTACTACTTATTTTTATTTGTGTGTGCATACTTGTGTGTGTATGAGAGAGAGAGAAAAAGAGAGAGAGAGGGTGTGTGTGTGTGTGAGAGAGAGAGAGAGAGAGAGAAGGAGAAATGAGTTTGGCATGTCCATGCTCCTGTGCACATGTGGAGGACACAGGACAAACTTTTGCATCAACCCTGTGCCTTTCTACCTCACTGCAGTCAGGGATCCTCACTCTGGGCTCTGTCTGCTACTCTTTGCTGCACTTACCGTGAGCTTCCAGGGAATTCTCCCATCTCTGCCTCCCATCAGCAGCAGCGTCAACGTGCTGGGATTGAAAAAACCGATCATGACTTTTCACATGGGGTTTGAGGATTGAACTAAGGCCCTCTAGCTTGAGTGGTGAGTTATCACCCCAGCTTAGTTTCTTCTCAAAAGAAAAGAATAGTGGGAAGGATAGCAGAAGATATAAATGAGTTTTCTTTTAAACAAAAACAAATTCCCATCATTCGTGTTAAATACTTCTTAGTGTGTTTACATGGTAGGTAAAATAAATTCTAAGAACTTTCTAAACTTTATAAGCAGTCACCATTTAAAAAAACTCTTCTATGAAGCTGGATAAAAATCAAACTCCAAAAAGTCTAGAGGTGTTTCAGAAACTGCCAGAATGCATAGAGAATTTCACAATGTCCATCTTTCTAGAAGGGAGACTCTATTGGAAGAAGATAGCTACTCCCCATGATCCTGGAAACATTGGAGTCCCAAGATCTAATAAATTGAAGAATGAGTGGCAGTTATTTGCAAAACAAGCTAGCTGTGGTGGAAGGTAAATGAGGTTTCAGAGCAAGGCATGGTGGGCAGGGAGACACATGCTTCTCCCCTATTTCCAAAAAAGAATCCCAATTTAATTATGCTTCTCTTAGTGGTACTTCTAAGACTTCTGGTTCTAAAACTTGATCAGTTCTTAACATCTTTCACCACCATCCTGGTCAGACACATCCATACTATTTGTCCTGGGATTTATAGCAGATGACACCATAGGCAAATGGCATATTATATAATTGAGTCTTTAGTGCCAAATCTGATTCTTTTCCCCAGTAAGATGACTGAGTTAATCTTTATCACTTATCCTGAAAATCAGTAAATCTTGCTAAATATGTTTCTTTTATAAAATGGAAGAATTTATTATAATGAAAGATATTGAAAAAGAATTTTTTTTTCTTAAGACCTAGAACTGACTTTGCTTAACTCCTATTTATACATGTATCCGCACAAAAGTGTGGGTCAATCAGGTTCTTTTTAAAAATATTTTTATTCATTTATTTGAGAGAAAGAGACAGAGAGAATGGGCATGCCAGGGACTCATCTCTCCAGCCCTCAATCAGGTTTGGAGTGCTTTGATTCAAGAAAGGGAAACTCCCAAGATGCAGGTGACTCCAGAGACAGAGAGGAAAGGAAAGACACTCAAGTGGGACATATCAAGGAGAGAGGGCTTAGTGGTTAAGGCACTTGCCTGCAAAATCTAAGAACAAAGGTTCGATTCTCCCAATCCCATGAAGCCAGATGCACAAGGGACACATGCATCTGGAGCTTGTTCACAGTGGCTAGAGGCCTTGACATGCCCATTTTCTCTCTCTCTCTCCCCCCACTTCCTTTCTTTCTAATAAATAACTTGAATTTTTTTTTTGGAAAAAGAGGATGACTTCCCACTAGACCTGCATAGAAGTGCTCTGATTGGCAGCCCAAGGGTGGCAATGTGCTGTTTCAGTGGATACCACCAGGTCTTGATTTACCAACCTATTAAAATGGAAGGAAAGGGAATATAGCAAAGGAAGAATCATGGAAAGAAATTTTCTTCCTAGTTTTACTTATAATGTTTTACTCCCCCTTTTAACTTCACTCTCCTTACTGCCCCATTGTGAAATATTGGGGTTCCATTTGTCATTGTCATTAATCTCTTAAATTTTATTTTTATTTATTTATTTGAGAGCACAGACAAACAGAGAGAAAGGCAGAGAGAGAGAGAGAATGGCACACCAGGGCCTCCAGCCACTGCAAACAAACTCTAGATGCATGCGCCATCTTGTGCATCTGGGCTTACATGGGTACTGGGGAATCGAGCCTTGAACCAGGGTCTGCTTCACAAGCAAGCACTTAACCACTAGGCCTTCTCTCCAGCCCTGTCATTAATTTTTATTGTCAACTTGATTGGATTGAGAGAGACCTAGGAGATTAGTGAAGCACACTTCTGGTTACACAGTGATGGGGAAAGCCCTGCCCTGTTTATGGGTGGTAGCATATAACAGACTGAGGCCCCAGATGGGACAAAAAGGAAGAGGGCAGAAGCCTTCTAGCATTGGCATACCTCTTTTAGCTACCTGGCTGCAGAAAGGGAAATGAGTTTCCTCTACTACACCTTTCTTCCACAATATTTTTGCCTTTACATGGGCCAAGAAGCAACAGGGCCAGCTGATCACGATTAGACCAAATAAATCTTTCCTTCTTTAAATTTTTGCCTTCAGTATTTGTCACAGGAACAACAAGTTTGTCTAATATATTCATGGCAGCTTCTCCTCAAATGAGCAGATATGCAGATGGTCGAAGATTAGGAGAGGAAGAGAGTCTTCTTTTTTCCTGAAAGTGAGTGACTTAGCAATCATGACTCATGTCCTTTGGTTTAAAAAAAAAAAAAAAAAAAAAAAAAAAAAGAGCTTTCTATAATCCCTTCCTTCTAGATAGTCAACAAAATGTAACAAATACCTGTAGTATTTTTATATCCATTAAAGTGATAGCACTGTTTGAATCTTTAATGCTAGGATATTGCCTGATAAACTAAAAGTAAAACCATGATTTTAAAGTCTTTTTAAGCTTATTTTTCATTTATCTGAGAGAGAAATAAAGAGAGGAAGAGAAACAATGACAGAGAGAATAGGTGTGCCACGGCCTCTAGTCATTGCAAATGAACTAACTCCATACACATGAGCCACCTTGTGCATCTGGCTTACATGGGTCCTGGGGAATCAAAACTTGGTCCTTTGGCTTTTCAGCAAACACCTTAACTGCTAAGCCATCTCTCCAGCCCTAATCTTTTGAATAGTTATTAATATAATCTAGAATATCCAAGAGTAGACAAAGGAGTTAGTATATACTTCACCATTCAAATAAAATTAGGTTGTCAAGAATGAATGCCTGGGTTTTAATATTATGTTTGAAATTTAAAATTTTAAGAGTATAGCAAGAAAAGATTATCCAAGGAAAAATGAGAAAGGGAGAGTGAGTAAACACTGAATGAAGGACGTCTATATTTCCATATTACATAAGTATCCACTGCATGCTATGTGTGCACAGTGTAGATGATGATGCCACGCCACACACCCATACTTGATCAAAAGACCTAATAGTGCCTTGTGGATTATGGAGATATTCAATAGCCAATGTTGAAACCTCATGACGGACTGAACAACTTCACAGAAAGATTAAGCTTTTGTAAAGTATATCTTAAGTGTGTCAAAGAAAATGAAAAACAGCTTGTCTTGCTTTGGAACCATCCCCTCTCTCCTCTGTTTGGTAGGAATGAGAAAGAACCAAACCTTAAAAGTCTCTTTCAGGCCTACTCACTTTCACTGGATTAGCATTTGATTAATTCACATTCCAAACTCATTATTAGATGTGCTTGTCACCTCCCTGGAAGAGCTTCTCCTTCTCCTTCTCCAGAGGCTGTGTGAGGGCCATGGATATACACATACACTTTTTAGGAAAGGGCTTCTGGTCCAGGCATACTTCTCTGGCCAGAGATGACTTCCCATGGAGAAGGTGTGGCTCATTGGATCTTGCCTCTGACCATGCCCCCATTGCACTCTGTAAGATTGGTCTCACCAATGTATGTTAGGTACTGTGTGGGACAGGCTGCACCTATGCTTTGGGATCCCATTCTCTGTTTTGCATAGTCAAATTAAACTTCTGTTCATTAGTTCTGTTAGTGACCTCATAGCTCTTGAGTATTACAACTATTCAGAAAGGATTTTCACAAAACAGGGTGGAGGTAAAACTTGTGGCCTGTAGGTTCTGAGAGAATAAGATGGATGTGTATCCAGGTTCCCTCAGTTTCCAGCTGTGTGAAATTTGATCTAAATTGTTTTTATTATCTTGGATCAATCATCTCTTCTTTATGAGGAGCTTCTTTATTTATTGATCATTATTTAGTGCCTCCTGTCGAGGTTGGGAACAATGAGGTGAGCAAGCTGTACAGCATCTACATGCAGAACTCAGTATGGTGAGAAGGGCCAGGGATATCTTTACTTTCAAAATTTTGGAGGCTCAGGATGGTAAGAAAGAACTTTTGATTGATTGTCAAGAGATTGCTACACTTTATTAATCACTTTCCTGTTGCTGTGACCAAATAATAAATAAATAAATAAATAAATAAATAAATAAATAAATAAATAAATAAAACATAAAGCACCTTAAAAAGGGTTTATTTTGGCTCACAGCTCAGAAGAATCCAATCCATCCTAGTGGGGAAAGGCATGCTGGGAGGAGCAGCTTGCAGCTGTGACAATCAGAACCTGCTCACCTCTAGGGGGATCAGGAAACACCCAGAGGAATACTTTTCCTCTTTTTATTCAGTCTGGGCTGCCAGCCCATGGGATGAAGCCACCTACATTTAAGGTAAGCCTTCCCTCTCCACTTAAACTTGTCTGGAAATGTCCTTAAAGTCACACTCAGAGGTGTGACTTCTATGTGATTCTAAATACAGTCAAGTTGAAAATAAAGATGAATCATCACATATGCCAGTGATTAGTAAGGGGTGACAGTGTCTCTCTAAGACCATTCATGCTATTACAGAAGTATCATAAGCTGAGTGGCTACTATACAACAGAAATGTTCTTCTCAGAACTTTGGAAGCTGGGATGACTATGTGAAATCATCAGAATCTAGTGAGGGTCTATGGATATTTTGGTCCATAGTTGGTCATCTTATTGCTGTAATCTCACTTTAGGAGAATCCTCATCTCTTCAGTGCCTTCTAAGGGAAGCAATGCCATTCACTGAGAGCTCCACTCTCATGACCTGATCACCTTCCACTGGCTCTACCAACACATTGGGGACTGGGTTTCAACATATGAACTTGAGGAAAATAAACATTCAGTTTGTAACACACAGTGAGGACAATTTGAGCTTATCTCTGTAAATGTATTTTCTAAGCAAAGAACAGGGACTTCCTGAAACAGTAATGTCATGGTTGGAAGTATTCAGTCAGAAGAGCCAGGACTCTCCTGCTGCTACATAGGATGTAGAGCTGAATAAGATGACCTGCTGCTTCAAGCCTATCTCTTGATAGGAAGGCTAGAGACTTCTGCATGGGTGCCTCCTTAGTAGGTGAGATCCTGGTGGTTAATGTTACCATCAACCTACTAAGTTGTTAAGTAGATCTGTGCCTATACACGGAACCAGTTCTTAAGCAGTAAATTTCTCTTGGTCTTCTCTGTTATCAAATAAGGGCTAATGTGGATTTTTTTTTTCCTATTGCCATCGCCAATTTTCTTGCAGAGCTGAAGTTTGGGACTGAGTGAATGTCAGGAAAAGAAAGAAAACTAAAAGTTTCTTCTGTCTCTGTGCTTCTGTGCACAGAGAAAAAAAAAAAAAAAAAAACAGACCAAAGCAGACTAGCTAAAGGCAGGGGAATAGGTGAACCCAGGGCCAAAGAACAGATGGAATATGATGAAGGCACTGAGAAACAGACTTAGGCAAAACACAAATAGAATGAAGTAAATGCAAAGTCAGGACAGTCAGGAAATGCTGGAAAGGAAAATAAAATGGTGAAATCGAACAAGGGAAGTAGATAAAATTGGAGGATAATGGAAAGGAAATTCAAAGCAAAGGAGGAATAAACACAGTTTATTAAGGGGCACTTTAGTCTCTCCCCAGGGATCTTGTTTCTCAGGTAAGGAATGGGCACAGAGAGACTATTGACTGATGCATGGCCTTGCCCCTCCACAAAGCCAGAATGGAGGTTCCTCCAGAGGGGCTCCTTCTCCTTCCTGTGGGCTGGTGCTGATTCTCTGTTAGGACCCTATCACTTTCTGCTTTCTCCAAAAGAAACCAACATCTTCCTTCATGTCAGGCAAAATGTGTTTATTGTAAGCATAAGTCTTTATGAGTCAAGATTTCTTAACCTCTGATTATTCTCTCATGCCTAACAGCATCCATGCTTGTTCACGATAATGACCAGGCTGCATCCATTCTGCCTGTAGTAATCAACATTTCCAATTTGCAGTGTTTATTGTTCTGCTTACATGACTAGCTTTGTTTAACAGGGCAGATTACTCACTTCCAAGAAACTAAGATAAGTGTGATTGTCCTTACTTTGCAGGTTCCACTAGCCTTCTTTAGGCCAACCAGAACCATGACTAGTCTTTCCTCATCTCCCAACCCCAGCAAGAACTCTAACCCTGGAAGAATTAGAACAGCTGTGGCCATCAGCAGGAAGTAAAAAATAATACATAAATCTGATGGGAAATTATCCTATCCTAAGCAGCCATTGTTTGTTTTTAACTCTGAGATTTCTCTGTTGTCTTTCCTGTCTTCGTAATTCATTAGTGGCATTTTGTTCAGCATCTTGTCTTGAGCTCCTTTGTTCTCTTATCCTCATATTTTATATATGTCACATTCTATGACACATGAACCTGTGATAAAAAGCCATCAAAGTCCTTGTTGTGCTGTGTTTGTGCGCACAGAGCTGCTGTCATCTGTTACTATGTAAATGATAGCTCCCGCTCCCATCATCATTTACTTCTGGCTCAATATCTAACACTTTTGTTGTTCAGCTTCTTAGTAAAAGATATTAGTAAATTTTAGAAATTTTAAGGTGCTTTGATGATTTTTTAAAATTATGTCCTTTCACAAATATCATTGACAACTTTCAGATATTCAAACAAGATGGATAAAGACAGGTTTAAGTTTTCTGAGTTTAGGGCTTAAAAAAATAAAGCAACTTTATCTTAGGGGCAAACTTTTTTTTTTTTTTTTTTTTTTTTTGCAAGTTGTTCACAAAGTCTCTTGGCTGTCAGTTTTGGACTAAATGTGAACCTTTGGGGGTTGAAATTCATTTACTCCTGGCAAAATGTGACTTCCTGCTTCTAAGAATAAAGGCTTGAAAAGACTTATTAAAGGAAGGCTCCAAGAAGACTTCTGAGACTTCAAACAGGTCTTACAAAACAACATTCTGATGAGTTAAGTGCACATGAATTAGAAGCATATGTATTAAATTTCCCTTAAAATACACATGGGTTTAAAAATTAAGGATGGGAGGGAGACTCTTGGCAAAAATCTATTTTAGGTTTGGCTAAATCCAAACCATTTGAAAAGTAATGCTCAGAAACGGGACAAAAGACAGATTAAAATTCTTAAACAGTTTTGGGAATCAAGTATGTTTTATTTTTTTAATGATTTAAACTTACTTGAATATGAAATGCTGGATTTATTTAAAATTTGCCTAAAATGAAGGAAAAATTGCCTGGAACAAGAGCAGTTTTTTGAAAACTCCAAAACCCTGGGGAAAAGTTGGAGGATCTTGATAATCTTAAATAAGTCCAGGTATCCAGGAGAAGAAACAAGAGTGAAGTTGAGAGAGTTGTGACTTTTGTCTCATTTTATTGCCTATGTGCCAGGAGGAAAAGTAGAAAGAACAATTACAAAAATCCCACAGGTTTACTCAATTCTTGTTTCTGTACTTTACATGAGGGAAATTATTTGTTCCTGTCCTCCAAACACACACACACACACACACACACACACACACACACACACACAGACAGAGAGAGAGAGAGAGAGAGAGAGAGAGAGAGAGAGGATTCACAAGATTCCACACATCAACAGTGCATATGTAGCAAAAAAGCTAGCCTTAAGTGTGCTGCCATTTACTTAAACCAGACACAGTGCCACAACCCTCATTTAAATGGAATGCCAACAAAACATGAATGAAAATGATTGGTTCATTTGATGTGGATGTAGAAGAACTGAATGAGGATTAACATTTTAATAAAGACTATTCCTAAGTAAAGCGTGACACCAACATCTAGGGTTCTTGTCTGTACTTTGTTTTGCACATGTCCCGCCTTAGTAGAGGCCATGAGCTATCAAAGTGTCTACTCACTAAGTGATTTAACTATCATAAAACAGCATAAAACCAAGGTCAAAAAGTTAATATGGGGTGGAAAGTTATTTCAAAGAATGCTGAAGTTCAAAATGTTGAGGAATACTAAAAAGTCATTGTGCTGGTGTTGGACAAATTGGATGACCACATGTAGAAAAATGAAACTAGACCCACTCATTCCACCATACACAAAAATCCAGTCCAAGCCGGGAGTGTTGGAGCACGCCTTTAATCCCAGCACTTGGGAGGCAGAGGTAGGAGGATTGCTGAGAGTTCGAGGCCACCCTGAGACTACATAGTTAATTCCAGGTCAGCCTGGACCAGAGTGAGACCCTACCTCGCAAAACAAAACAAAACAAAACAAAATATCCAGTCCAAATGTATTAAAGACCTTAATATAAAGCCTGACACTCTTCCACTACTGATAGAAAAAAAAATATAGGACTGGGAAAAGACTTCCTGAACAAAACCCCAGTAGCCCAGGAAATTAAACAAGCACTCAACCAATGGGATCTCATGAAGCTAAAAAGCTTTGCACAGACAAACAAACCATAAACAGAGCCAATAGATTACCCACTGAATGGGAGAAAATCTTCGCCAGGTATACCACTGACAGAAGCCTAATATTTAGAATCTACAAAGAACTCAAAGAAGGAAACAATAAAAAATCAAATAACCCACTCCACAAGTGGGGCAGAGAATTAAACACTATTCTACAACACTCGTTCATTGTTGGTGGGAATGTAAGTTGGTACAACCACTATTGAAATCAGTATGGAGACTTCTGAAAAGGATGACTATAGAGCTACCAACAGACCCTGTTATTCTCTTACTGAGCATTTACCTTCAAAGCTCCACATCTCAGTTCAGAGATATTTGCTCAACCATGTTTATAGCTGCTCAATTCATAATACCTAAAAACTGCATTCAACCCAGGTGCCCATCATTGGATGAATGTGGTATATCTATATGATGGAATTCTATTCAGCACTAAGAAAAAAAATGACAAATTGAAATTTGTAGAAAAATGGGGCTGGAGAAATGGCTTAGTGGTTAAGGCACATGCCTGCTAAGCCTAAGGACCCATGTTTGATTCTCTATGTCCCACATAAGCCAGATGCACATGGTAGCACATGCATCTGGAGTTTGTTTTCAGTGGCTAGAGGCCCTGTCACACCCATTATCCTCTTTCCCTCTGTGTCTCTAATAAATAAATCTTTAAAAAAAAAAAAAAAATTTGTAGAAAAATGGTCAAACTTGGAACAGATCATTCTAAATGAACTCACACAATCACAGAAAGACAACCAACACAGCATGATCTCACTCATCTGCTGTTCCTGAGCTGGATCAGCCCAAGTTGCTGACATACCTGAAAAGCATCTCGAGGCTTGGACAATAGGGAGGTAGGGCTTGGGGCAAGGGGAAGGATGGGGAGGCATAAAATTGAAATTGAACTGGTACCATAGAATCTTATATCCTGGAAATCAGACTAAAAGGTGGAACCCTCAAGAGGACTTTAGGGGGAGCACCTGAATTGAAGGGCCCTGGAGAGGGTGAGATGAAGCCTAAGCTTAAATTTCTCCTGTTTCTCTTTCTCCTCTTTTTCTTTTCCCTTGGAGCTAGCCTATAATTCCCTGCACCAGGATGTGGTTTACATCTACAGTGAGCTGTTGATCAGAGAGATCTACTAGATGTCCCGAAACAAACAAGACAGATTTCTGTCGGAGCACTTGATTACTCACCAATGGTTAATGGTAAGACCCTTCTGCAGAAGACACCATATGCTGTCAGCACAGACCATACAGAGACCTGGTTTGAATCTGGAGGAGAGCCAGTCCCCAGACAATTACCCCATCTACTGCTGGAAGGCACTACATGAGCTACTAGGGGCAAGTGGTCAACATATATCCAAGCAACTCAAAGTCTAAGTGACTCAGAATTAAACAGACTGATGTGATGCTCACACAAGTGCAATAGTGGCACACAGCCATGGTGGGTAACCAAGTGCTCTTGGATTGGCTAACAGATCCACTCAGTGGAAAGGAACCCATATCTAGAACTGAGAAACAAGTCAGAATCATATCCAGATAATTATTCTGCTTTCCTTTGTCAAGCTCCCACTAACCTTGGGCTATAAGAGGATCTACACCCTTTAAATTCTCTATAAATTAATAATGGTCATCCTACTTAGCTGGTGCTGATTTCATTCTCCATTGTATAGTCTGTTTCTCTTTTTCAGACAGGATCTAGACTTGAGGAGATAAATGACCCAGTACTCTCCATCCCGGACCCAAACTGAAACCCCAGAGGAATTGGGGAAATGAACAAGAGTGCTGCTTTCTCAGTGAACCTGATATCAGCACAAGGGTGAAGGACATAGACACTGAGGACTCTCAACACCTACCAAACCAGAGATCCAGAGGCTCCTAAGTGCCCATCACTGAAGTAGACTTAAAATGCTCCCAGCATGGCTCAGGGAATTTTGTGGAAAACAGAGTAGAAAGATTGTTAGACCCACAAGTTGGGACATTTTGCACAGAGACATTGTCTCCACCCCCATAATGCATAACCCACAACCCCCATGGGGTTGACCTGCATCCCCAATGAGGAAGGCCTCTTCAGAAAAGGGGCAGGGAGGAGGGAAAGGATGGTTCTAACATGTTTTGTGTACATACTAAATATGACCATATCTAATTTAAAAAATAAATGGTGTTGTCAAAAAATCATTTTGCATTTGATCTGTTTTCTTTTGTTTAGATGAGGTGATAGGCAGAGATGGGAACTTAGACAAGCCAGAAACAGGTATATGGAAGGTATGTACAATGTTAAAGATGAATTCAGTTCTATAAATACTTATTAAACCCCTTTTTGGGCTGGATAGATTGCCTAGTCGTTAAGTCGCTTGCCTGCACAGCCAAAGGAACCAGGTTAGATTCCCCAGTACCTACATAAAGCCAGATGCACAAGGTGGCACATGGTTCTTATGTTTGCACTGGCTAGAGGTCCCAGTGCACCCATTCTTTCTCCCTCTTTCTCTATCAGTCTCTCTTTGTCTCTCATAAATAAATAAACAAACCTCTTTGCTATCATTGGCATCATGCCAAGTATCTGGTTAAAATGATAAATGTAAAGTTGTTTTGAATGTTAAGGTGCCTAGAATGTATAGTGGAGAGAGGTGAACTTACATTCATCTTTCATTATTGTAGGTCCGTTTTGTGCAGCCTAATGGCTAAACACATGAGATCTGACTCAACACTAATCTGAGTGACTAATACATGTCCTGGTTTCAAATACTGCATCCATTATGTTAGTGCTGTGTGACCCTGAACAATTTACATAATCTCCTTAAGCCTTATTTCCCATACCCATAAAATAGGAATGCCATTGTTTCCCTGCAGCTTTGATGTATGTTGGTATTGTATCTAGAAATTAATACACCAGACAGTGATTTCTTCCATTTATATTATGATTATGAAGTTTTGAAGAACACAAGACAAAGGGTGGGTGTGTTCTTTTGGAGGGAAGGTGCAGAAATCAAATCTTTTGAAGTAAGCCTTGTGTCACTTTGTTTTTAACTCTTTAACATACCACCCCAAAATATAATGGCTTAAAACAATGAAAATTGAATACATCTTCATCTATTCATTGGTTGTGTGGTTCTTTTGTGGAATAAATCAGATAGGGTTGGATTATCTCTCTAGAATCAGCTCACTTTTATGTCTAGGGCCTTAATTGAGCAATTGAGAGAGCTGGTGTGAACAATTGCATATCTTCTAAGATGGTGGCAGGATGAAAGTTATTGGTACAACCCAAGAGAGGGGCTTTGAAAGGAGAGTGTACCAAAGTGAACATTTTCGGGGCCTGAGCTGTGGCTCAGTGGGCAGGAGCACATGTTGCCTAAGTGTGAGGATCAGAGCTACAGCCCCTAGCCACCATGTCAAAAGCTGTGCCTGTCTGTGCACAGCTGTGTAACCCCAGCCCTGAGTGGTAGTGGACAGGAGGATTGCTGGGGCTCCTTTGGCAGCCAGTCTAACAACAACAAAAGAAATCCATCAGGAGCTCTAGGTTCAGTTGTAGACTCTGTCTTAAGCAAGTGGGATAGAAGAGTGATAGAGAATGATGCCTGAACTTCTCCTCTGGCCTTCATATATGTGCACATGGGGTGTGTTCATCTGCACACTCACATACATATACTACATATGTTTGCATATACATACACTACAGATCCTACAAACCACACATCCTACACATACTCCACTCCAGAAGAACATATTTGGGTAAACTTGGGACTTATTCAAAATCATTGTAATTCAGGTGCTTTATATCATGTTGTACACACTTGGAGAAATCCTACCTTCAAAGATGAGTTGAGTCCTCTGGGAGAGAAAGGACAGGCTTGCCACGTGCAGGGATGTGGTCATTTATAGTAGGTGTCCCTATAAACCCATGTGTTCTGAATACTAGGTTCCCAGCTGATAGCAATTTGGGAATCGGAGCCTGGGTGGTGGAGTTATATTGTTGGTGTAAGGCTTAGGAATATTATAGTCAGCTTGCTCTTCCCAGTATTTGGCACATTCTTCTGATGTTGTTGTCCACTTTATATTGGCCAGGAGGTGACATCTAGCCTCTGCTCATGCCACCTTTTCCCCTGCCATCACAGAGCTTCCCCTTGAAATTATAAGCAAAAATAAACTCTTTCTTCCCACAGGCTTCTTTGGTCAGATGCTTTCTGCAACAATGTGAAGGTAACTCCCACAAGGGACGAGGGTGGAGCTTGAACCAATGTGAATGTGAACTGGTGACTTGGAAGGGAGGAGCAACGTGGACGGAGGAAAAGATAAAGGGGAAAAGAGGAAAGTCCGTGGATGACAGACTTAGACAATGGAAGCTATGCAGACTTTTCGTGATTATTGATTCTTGTGGTTGGAATAAAACTTGCAGCTATAAAATTGATATTGCAAATAAGGACAGCTACAAATATATGGCTTATTATATAAGAGCCTTTCCATACTAATTCAAGAGAGTTTACTGAGCACTTGGATGCGTTAGGAGTTCAGCTGCCTGAGTAGCTACTGGAAGTCATACATTGAAGGCCTCCTACTTATTCACGAGGATAAGCCCCAGGGTCTAATAAATGCTCTCCATCACTAAGAGACCAATCATATTTTGTTGTGACTTGGGCTAGCATAGATCAATAGCCCCCTAACATGTTCATTATGTTTAATATTTTATGCATATATAAGATGATTGATCATCTAAACTGTTTGGATATGATTACTCATCTTGTGCTCTGCTTATGGTCTACTTGTTTGCAGAAGGGCTTTGTTATTCAGAAGCAGTAATGAAGTACTCTAGGTTTATTTTCAGCTATGAAGATAAGATCCACTCAATTCTCAAGAGTTTTGAAGATGCTGAAGGTAGTAAATATCTCTGTTGGTCTACAATAAATGAATTTTATATGTTGAATATTTTCTAATGTAATAATTTCAGTACCATCATGAATCCTAGCTGTGTACTTGCAGTCTCTAAAAGATATAAACTAAATGCAGAAGTAAATTTGTATAAAGCTATTGAGTTTGTACAAAAGTATTATTCCACAGAGCTAGATAATATATCTGTAAGATTTCTTCTTAATTCAGAAATTCTCTTTTCCCTCTAACCCATATGTTTCATTCACAGAACTGAAGCATTCATGACTTCACAATTGAGTTATATGGTATTGGAACATGTTTAAATGCTATTTCTAAAATTAAGGTTATTATCTCTTCTAATCTAGAGTTCTTCAGTTTTTTGTGCTTTTGTTTTTTTTGTGTGTGTGAGTGTATGTGTATGGTGTATATATGTATGTGTTCGTATACATATGTGTAGGTTCATGTGTGTGGGATCCCGTACATGAGAATGCGAGCACCTGAACTGCATGTTCCTGGTCAGAACTCAATGTCAGGCTTCTTCCTCAATTACAGGGTCTTTGAGACAGGGTCTGCCACTGAACCTGGAGTCCAGTGATCTGGCTAGTCTAGCTAGCCAGTGAGCCTCAGGGGTTCCCTTCCCTCTACCTCCCTGGTGCTGGGGTTAGAGGCCCATGCCATTATGTCCCACTTTTAAAAAATATTTATTTATTTGTAAGCAGAGACGGGAGGTGGGGGGAGACAGACAGACAAAGAGAATGGGTGCACCAGGGCCTCTAGCCACTGCAGATGAACTCCAAAAGCATGTGCCACTTTGTGCATCTGGCTTATGTGGGTACAGGGGAATCAAACCTTGATTCATAGGCCTGATCATCGAAACTCAGACACAGCAAGTTCCAACCCTTATTTGTACATTTTATTAATTTTGTTCACTGCTTCTCTAATTTCCCTAGTCATTTTTTTGTTGCTGATGATGAATATTTCATTAACATCTTCTTCATCGTCTTGTTCCCCAGTAGGTTCCAAGCTCTATGGCTTTAATCTCTACATGAATTGAGCATTTACCATCTACTTTCAATTTTCCTGTCACTAGTCCACTTAACAGTTGTTATTTTCTATCCTTTAGATGATTGCAGTTTAAAAATTTATTAGCTGTTCCCTTTGAGTTCTGCTTCTTATCTAATCCATTCTGCACATCAATTCAAAAATTTGCTACATACCAGCACTGTTCTAAACCGAGCTTTGAACAATGGAAACATGAATCTGTGCCCCTTTGGAGTTTTTGCTCTATAAAAGAAGGCAGAATATAAAGAAGATAAATACATAAAGTACATGGACTGCTATCATAGTAAATATTAAGGGGAATAATAATGAATGAAGGATTTCAGACATTTAGATGGAGTAAATGGGGAAATTCTCATCAGAGATGAATTTTCAGAAAACATCAGAAGGAATCAGGCTGATAACTGTATGAGGTTGGGAAAAACATTTGCTATCATATACAAATCAATAAAACCTATTGCCTTATTCTTTAAAAATCAGTATTATTCACATTACAGCTTGGTACTTTCTACTTGGTGATTAAGATACAAGCTCTGTAAAGAGTTTTGTCCCAGCTGTTGGAGTTATTTCTTCTGTTGATAACTAACTTCAAACAAAAGCCTTCAGGTTTGAAGGTCTCTAAGCAAACCCCACTTTTGAGTAGCTGGATAAACATTTAGAACTTCACAAAATCCTTTCAGTTTTGATAATTCAGTAGGAAAATTCAGAAAAGTGTTAAATTTATTACTAGCACTTTATCAAAACAAAAAATAAAGTCATGAACCAATCACAGGGAGAGGGACAATAGGCAAGGTGTGAGGATCCCAGCACCACCATATATGACAATATACATAATAGTGTTAAAAGAGTGCTTTTCCCAAGTGTTAGTGCCTAGAGTTTTTATTAGGGTTTTATTACACAGGCTATTTATTGCATAGATTTTGTTACATTGGTTGAACCATTGTCCACAATATTCAGTCTTCATCCCTTCTTTCCTCCCCTTTCTGAACTTTAATGTATTTATTTATTTATGTGACAGAGAGAGAGAGAGAGAGAGAGAGAGAGGAGAGAATAGGTGTGTCAGGGCCTCCAGCCACTGCAAATGAACTCCAGATGTGTGCAGCACTTTGTACATCTGGCTTAATTGGGTCCTGGGGAATCAAATCTTGGTCCTTTGGATTTTGCGGGCAAGCATCTTAACCACTAAGCCATCCTCCAGCCTGTCTCTGGTATCACATGACTCAAAGCTCTAACTCTCTAATTACATGTCTGCTATTGCTAGCATGACTATCCCCCAGTTTTGAGTCTTTACATTGGCATAAACTTTCTGGTGTCCCACTACAAGTAGCAAAGACACTCTTCACTCAGGAAATTCCAATACCATAGAAGCTATCCCTAAGGCACCACAAACAAAGCCTCGTCAAACTTGCTGTGACATAGGCTTTTTCTACAGTGCCTTGTTCTATCAACGTGTGACTTCCAGTGTTGCCATGGAAGAAAGAGAAGGGCAAGGGAGGAGACCATCAAAGAGAAGGGCAGGGGAGAAGCACTTGGCATAACTATATTCACATTCTGTCAGTGGGAACTCATCATGTATCTGCATCTAGTTGGAAAGGGGGTTAGCAAGGTAGTCCTTTTCCCAAATCAAAAACTTCTGTTCACATATGTATTGCTAACGGATGTTACCCAGCTATTCCCTGATACTCTGTTTTTATCTTTTTTATTTACTGCCTTTGTCACCAAAGCTATATCTTCAAGTTAATTCTTTTTTTTTTTTTTCTTTTGAAATGTCAAAGCTGCTTTTGCCTCTATCCAGTGTATTTTATTCCTGATATTGCAGTTTTCCTTTGCACCATGAAACAATCTTGGCTGTAGCCTTTTGAAGATATGTATTATAATTTTGATCAGGTTCTAGGCTGCCAAAGTTTAAATCAATTCTGGCCCTACTTAGTTTTGATTACTTCATTGTTTTTCTCTCCATTGTGGGTCATATGCTTGTTCTTTAAGTATTGGGGTAATCTTTGATTGGATGCCCAAAAGGGTAAATATTTTTTAAAATTATTTTTTTATTTCAGAGTGTGAGTGAGAGGTTAAGAAAATGGAAGTGCCAGGGCCTCTTGCCACTGCAAACAGATTCCCGATGTGCACCACTTTGTGCATCTGGCTTGATGCAGTTCAATCCCAGGCCGGCAGGCTTTGTAATCTAGCACCTGTAACCAATGAGCCATCTTCCCAACCTCAGACAGGCTAAATTTTATTTTGTTGCATGTGTTGGACATTATATATTCTCATAAATATTACAAAACTTTGTTTTAGGAAGCAATTAAGCCCCTTAAACATATTGAATTTTCATATCTTTTTAAAAGATTTGTTGTATAGGACCATAACTGTATTTTTTTTTTTTCCTAGGGATGATTAGTAGCACCCCTAACCCCTACCTAAGACAAGGGTATTTAGAGTATTTTCTTCACTGGCCCATTGGCTCTCTGGCTGCTTGACTAGTATCCATAGATCTCCAGAGTGCATTCTGTGTATACATCTCTCCTAACTGCTCCTCTCTGTGGACACTGGCCTCCTTGGTTCCCTTGTCTTCTCAGCTTTGCTCTACCTCAAGGAGTCTGCCAGGTTCCATACTGGCTCCTATTTTCTGTTCCTGTCCTGGAAGTTTTCCTCTAAGGCATGTGTTTCTCACCCTATGGGAACAATTATAGTACCGAGCTCTCTTCTTTCTTATCTGTAATGATCATCCTCCTTTGCCACATAATGCACAATAGCCTCAAAAATAGTTTCATGTTTCTATTGCCTATTAACAATTATTGAAGTTTAACTTGAATGTGTTTGTCTTCCATATCTCAACCTATTCAACCTATTTTTTTGCTGTAGTTTTTGGAAGATATATAATGTAATTGCACAAAATGGTTAAGGCTGACAATGTTTCCTCCAGTTCTGCTTAGTTTAGATGGAATCATTTTTGCTTAATGCATTTTGAGTAGAAGTGATCATTAGCAGAGTGGTACATTTCATTACGTCATTTTGCTCATTTAAAAAATCATATTAAGACAGTGTTGGCTTTCTGTTAAAACAAAAACAATACCTGAGAAAACAAAGGACAGGTTTATTCTGGCTTACAGCTTCGGAGACTCTGGAGAGTAAGGCCGATCCACCACTTAGCCTTTGGAGGGTGCTTAGTGATGGGAAGGAAAGTGGGTGGCAGAGAACTGAAAGAGGGGAAAAGGAAGAGGCTGGGGTCCTATTATTCTCTGAGTGCACAATCCAGTGACCTAAATCTTGCAAATAAAATCTTGCCTCATCTATTAAAGTTGCACCACTTATCAGTTGACTTAAGCTACAGACCAAAACTTTATCACCTTGGCATTTAAGCGGCATTGAAGAGCCAATTGCACCAGGTAGTAAATCTAGTTAACATTTTCTGAAGTGTCAAAATGCATACACTTATGAGAAATAGCAGGTTATATAGTTTACTGTGTGTGGTGGGGATTGTCTGTACTCTAAAGGAATTAACCATTTGGACAAAACTAATCACAATTATGTTATATCTCATCTCAGTCTATCACTAAGTTAATTTCTGAATCTATTTCAAATATTGTTTGCTCAAACTATTAACTTAAAAATTCATTTGAGGGGATAGGAAAATGGTTCAGTCAGTGAAGGGTCTGCCACGCATATATGAGGATCTGAGTTTGGGTTCTCAGTTTGGACATGAAGCCTGCCTATAATCCCATAGCTGGGGAGAGGACAGGAGGATCCTATGGGCTTGATAGCTAGCTAGTCTAGCCTAACTGGTGAGCTCCAGGTTCAGTGAGAGATGCTGTCTCAAAAAAATTCTATATATATATCCAGTGAGTTGTTGGCCAAGGAGTAGCCTCCAAAACATTAAAGGTTTTGGCCAAAGCCCTTGGTTTCCCTTGAGAAACAGATAGTAAGACCCTATTGCTGAAGACAACTCTTGACTGAGAGGCAAGGTCACTGAGAAAGCAAGCTGGTACTGAGCAGAAAAGCTTCTCCATGTAGACCAGCCAACTGAAAGCTGGAAAAAGCTGCACTGCATGCAGCCGTGTGGGAGACAGAAGTCATCAGCAGTGAAAACAGTGGACACTGAATATTCAAGTTTGGCCATACAGGCCCAATGACTGAACAGGTGCAATAGTGGCATGTCTACTCTTGGGGTAACCAACTGCTTCATAATTAGACTGAAGGCCCTCTCTACGGGAGGGAATACATACCTGGTACTGAAAAACCTAAGCAAAAGTCTATGGCAGGGGAGGTCATGAGACTTAGGCGTATAAAGCCTACTCTTGTCTGACTAAATGTATATATTATTCCCACCAAGCTGCCCTGAAAGCACTAACTTAATGTTCATATTCACATATTAACGCTACTCTCACTTCTGGTTAGAGAAGCTTCTCTTTTCAGATGGCGATGACCACTGGGATGACCCAAAAGGCAACATAGTGCTGAGAAGAAGGGATGGAGGACTGCCCAGCACTGAAACACCTCTGTCACACCCTCCAAGGCTCAGGGACAATTGTGGAAGAGGGGGCAGATAGAATGGAAGAGCCAAAGGAAGGGTATGACTTCTTACAATGCAACTGCCCAGACAGAAATTGGCCTCGATATCCATGACCTTGCAGTGCCTAGCAATACCTTCGCAAGACCCTCAAAATAGAAGAAAAAGATGATGACATCAAATTAAAAGAGAGACTAATAGAGAGAGGGAGGGGATATGATGGAGATTGGAGTTCTAAAGTGGAATGTGGGGGGGAGGGCAGGGAAGTATCATGTGTTTTTTGTATGTAAATATAGAAGTTGTCAATAAAAAATAATAATTAAAAATATATATATATATATATATAGTGGAAAACAGTTAAGGAAGACTGCTGATGTTTAAGGAGAGACAGATAAGGAGAAAGATAGCTTCTTTCAGGCAGTTATTCAAGTGCAAAAGCCAAAGAGACAACCAAGAGATGTCACCTCACATATCTTGGCAGCACTAGAACTCATGGCTGATCCAGTCTTGTTTATAGCTACAGTGCCCCCTACTGTTTCCCTAATGTAACACACCACTTAGGTGGGCTAGCCTCTGCGACAGTCCCCTGAATCCAGGAACCAATCAGGTCTCTGCCTTACATACCTGAGTCTGATGACAACAAAATTCATCCTAATTATAAAGGGCTTGTTGCATGCTGACCACACTCTTCTTCCATTTTGGTGACCTAACTGAGCTGTGGTTCTTTTGTCTGTATACCAGTGAGTGTCTCCCTTCTCCCAGCCTGGCTGCGGGAAGGAAGGGCCTTTGTCACCAGCCTGGGTACTTTTCTGTTTGTGTCTCACATGCATACTGTTCTCAGATGCCTTTTTCCCCTTGGCAAATGTATGATTTCCCTGTAAACCCTGGGTCTGCCATGTGTGTAATAATTCTCCTGACTACTAATTTTCCAGGCATCTGCCTTTCCTGATCCTAGCCTTTGATATTTCCTGCCTCTGTTACATGTATGATCTCTACTCTTGCCAACATACACACACATGTACATTCAAACATGTACACATGTGCATACATACACACACGTACACATACCACATATGCACAAACATATGCAAAAGAGGATATTAAAGTTTCATTTTCTAGAATCACAGCTAGCCTCTTACTCAGTTTTTTTTAAAAACATGTTGACACTTCATTTGCCTAAAAAAAGACAAAATATGGCTTTAATACTTTTCTTTTTACTAATACTTTCAGATGCTCACATATAACACTATTTCACTAGGCAAGAATCAAATTAGAAGCAAATAGGATTCTAACCTTTGCTTCAATGAGGTAACTATTCCCTGAGGAAGTTGAAGAAAGACAGAGTTTGTGGCTGCCACTTGGAAGAGACTGACTTGCAAAAGTGTTTATGTAAGCAGATTTCTACTTGATAAAGGCTATGAGAGGCTGACTGTGACAAACCTCTGTGTTCAGATACTCAGAGACTTAGGAAAAGAAAAACATGGTCAGTCTCATCCAGCATCAAGGTGCTGCACATGCATTATCTGGGAAATGTCACCTCAGCAACATTTTCTTGTTCTTGCTTCATTGGCCACCTGGAGGAAAGCTTCAGCCCATATAGGTCGTCATCAGGGAGGGAGCTAAAAGAAGAGTTCACTGAAATTCTGGGAAAGGCTATTAATATATAGAGAAGCTGAAGAGCAATAAATTAGTCTGGGATTAAACTTTATTGGGAAAGGAAGCATGAAGATTGAATAAGACAACCACCACAAACAAGTTGGCTCCGAGCCCAGGTTAACGGTTTAGAACTGAAGTCGAGTTGTAACCCCAGTCTTAAACTCCTTTAAGCCACTCCACAAGCAGAAGAGGCCCACGGAAGCCTGGAGAGCGTTCTTTCCAGTGCCGTCAGGAGTAAATCCACATCTTTGAAGGAGCATGATCTTGTAGTCTATCACAACACAAACTTTAAGGTTACTGGTGAGGTTTCCTTCACCTCAGCAAGGGGTTTGTTTCTCGCAGTTTTGTTTTTGACTATTTACTACCACACTGCAGAAGTGTTTGAGATCTTTTCCTTCTCAATCTCTGCCTCATTTCCATTCAACACTCTACAGTTTGCCTTCCCCCAGCGCATACAATTATCACCTCTCCATTCTAATTAGCTTCCAAGCTGCCTATATTGTCACCCCCATTTTTATGCTACAGGCTCCATATATTTTGATCTCCTAATTGGCTTTTGATGCATCCAGTTTTGCAAACTGTTGCCAAGTAGATTTTTTTTTTTTTTATATGTATTTCCAAGGCTGCTTTACAATGTATATACTTTTTTTTTTCCTTTTAGTATGTCCCTTTTCAACTTTGAGTTTCATCTCAACATAGCTCAAATCTGCCTCTTGTTGGCACTATATTAACTCTTCAAAAAACATTTTTTCCCCTGAGTTATTTTCTGAGCTGAGCTGGTCCACCACCCACCAACAGATCAGTTTTTAAAGGGACTCATTATTCTTCACTTCATATTCCTTGACTATGTGAGTGATGACAATCATTTTAGATTGAGGCTAGAAAAGATCTCCCTTGCAAATTACATTTGTGATAGTTTGTAATGTCTTGAAGACCGTAGGAGGTAGACATCTGAAAAGTGTGATTTCTTGACAGACTGTTTATGTACTAATGTGTAAAATTTCCCAAAAATCTGCTCTGCCATTTCTGTTGCCCATGGGGTTGAGAAGTGCAGCAGTTCCTTCTGTTAGTGCTTGTCTCATTGCGTCTCTTGGCTTGTCTGCTCCCCTCGACTGTCACTCAGCAAAAATAGTCCATCAAAGTTTCTAAAAATGTAAAAAGTTTTTTTTCCTTATGATTTTTTTACAATGTTTTAAAGTTGAATTACTTCTGCCAGTTCATTGCACATAGCAAGGAATTATATTGACACATTTCAGTGTTTAAATAAAAAGTAAATATAGTGGTTAAAAGTGAGGAATAAATATGAAAATAAAAAACACTGAAAGCTTTACAATTACGATAATAGTCACAGTCTTTGGTTTCTTATGGTTCTCATTTTACTCTTAACCATCCAAGTTCTGAGTTTGAGGGGCCGTGGTTGAAATGAAATGAGTGATTCCATTTTAAGGTACCATTAGCAGAAATTGTGTTACATGCATAGACACTAAGGAAATCTTTGTGGATGATTCGATAATTGGGAAGTTTGGGTAAACAGTGGCTTTACTCTGTAAGGAACTAAGTCAAGCTGAGTAAGTATTTTACACCTTACTTGTCTCATCTGTAAAATGAAGATAATGCTCATGTGATTGTGACAAAGATTGGACAAGATGACACATGCCACAGTGGCTGCCACATATGAAGTGCCAATAAATGCTGCTTTTAATTAGTATTTGAATGACTGGATTAAATCAGAGTATATACTTAAGCACAGAGCAAGAACATTGATTTTTAGGGGCTTATAGGAAGTGTTATATTAAGCTCAGTGTCCATATTAACCTTGACCTTTTGAATAGATGCACATATCTGTGAATAGGATAGTTATGTGAGAAAAAAGAAGGGATCTGTATTATAAATAGCCCACTGAATCTCCTTGTTATATTAGCTTCATGGTAAAATAAATTGACCACAGGAGGAAAGGGCCAACAGAGCATTTGGAGGATCATGTTTGGCCCAAAGACTTGACATCCTTAATCATACTGGTCAAATATTAAAGAAAAAAAAAGGGGGAAAGAATTTGTTAGGGAAATGTAAACTGACTAAATTGAGGGACTCAGACACCAGGCTTCATCTATCTATTCTGTCTATGACAGTCCCCAAGTAGATTTTTTTTCTAGTAAATAGTTTTATAGTTTAGGAAAATTTCATTGACAATGTCCCCTTTATTCCAGATGCAGCAAACACGTTTTCTCAAATGCCAACATTTTGACAAGTATGTTATCTCTTTTCTTCTTTAATTCTGAAAATCACAAAATACTTTCACCACTTTTACAGATAAAGAATTTTAAGTAGTTTCCAAATTTACATAACTGGTAAATGGCTGAGATAGTGTTTAATGTCAGACATGCTTGATCCTGCTCATGGTGTGCTTCTTGGTAGCATTCTACCCAGTGTCACACTCTATAGCCTCCTTTTCATAATGTTCAATATTGGAAGTTGGCTTTGTACCTGAGTTGGTAAGTTTCTCAAGATAGGTCCTTCTGGTTGAGACAAACAATCCCATAGTTATCAGTGTATAATTTCTATATCAACCTCACATAACTGGGGATAACTCGGACATTCTTGCTGGAGATCTGCATTTATTGTCTCAGGAAACTCTGGAGGATAGGTATATATAGAAGGATTTGGGGTTAGGTCATGCCACAATTTTCAGGTACTTCAGTGGTGAATGTTTCTGGTGACTCTCTCAGAAACTGTCTACACTAGTAAGACGTTAGTCTTAAAGGGAGTGAGACTTAGCGTTCCTTTGTTCCCTTTAGAAAAAGCAAAATGAAACACAGGAGAGAGCAATGAGGGCCTGTTGCATGCAGTGCTGCTCTTGCTTCTCAGCCTTGCGCTTCACAGAGTGGAAGGAGACTTGAACTGAAAATGAACAGGGAGGTATGAGCACCGCCCTGCAGGAGACAATCCTGATCTATTTGATCCCTGTGGAATATGAATAGTGCTCAAGAACAGTGAGGAAATAAGGAATTTGAAAAACCAATAAGAGGTGTGGTAGAAATCAGCAAGACTTTAGTAGTAGCCAAAAGATTTATATGATTTGGAGAGAAACCATAGTATATCACTATTTGGTTTATTAGTATTGTTTTTTGTTTTTGGTTACTTTAATTTTTTTGACTGACCGGGAACACACTCTATAGCCCTAGATTGTCCTTGAACTCAAGGTGATCCTCCTACCATCCTCCAGAGAGCTGGAATTAAAAGTGTGTACCACCATACCCAGGTGAAGACTTTAGAAGCCTCTGAGAACTTTAGGCGAGACCAGCCAGAATAAAAAGAATCTTCTAATGGTAATGGGCAGTGTCTGCCACATTGGGAAACTATATTTGCTCTCAAAACAGCCTACAGAATGTCACTGTGAACCCTTCATCAGTGGACACTCCCAGTGACCTACTTCCTTTAGTTAGGCCTCAACTCACATCCTAAACATTCCCAGAACCTCCAAAAATGACACCACTAGTTGGAGATCAAGCCTTCAACAATGAGCCTATAGGGTTAGGGGGTGGCATTGTCATATTCACATGATAACAGTGGTTAAAATGAAAGTAGTGTTGGCAGAGCCATGTTAGTTAAGGAGGTGTTTTGGAAATTTTGAGTCCTTCTCTGTTTGAGCTCTGAAGTCGTATCTGATGTCGTTCTCCTTCCTTCAGACTCAAGCCAACCTTGGTGAGATATGTTCTCACAATTTGATCTATTCAAACATCTCTCTGACGGATTCTGTTCTCCCTCTTTCACAGTGGTTTCATAAGAATTCTTGGAGTTACACAGAGACTAATAACCAAGCTAGTTTCATCTTAAACCTTTTGGCTCTTTGTTTAGCTTAATATATTTGTGGGATTTGGGGATTAGATCATGGGCATTTTTTAAGGCAATCCTTCTGTCTGTCACACTAGTCTTTCAATATGGATCTCACCAAAAAGAGAAGAAATGCCCATCAAGAAGACTAGTAAAGGAGCTAGAAGTTTTGAATGAATATTTCAGGCAATTATAGTGACTTCTGAAACTTTGGCAATCCAAAGATAAGTGGATTTTGCCTCAATGTGCTGGGAAGAAATGGGAAGGAATGGACTTTAACCACAGAGTCTAACAGGTGATATAAAATTTCAATGATGCTAAGTGCTACAGTGTGATGGTTAATCTCTTGTCAGTTTGACAAGATTTAAATTACCATGAAAACAAATTGTTGGTAATTCCTGTGAGGGATTATTGTGATTAGAGTAATTGAAGTGGGAAGATCTTAACTGAGGGTGCTATCATTCCACAGGCTGGAGAAAGCTGCTGAGCACTAGCATTCACTGATATCCACTCTGATTGTGGACACAATGTGACCAGCTGCTTCATGCTCCTGTTGCCATGGCTTTCCTGCCATGATGGACTGTAACCTCCAACTGTAAGTCAAAATAAACCTTTCCTTCCTTACACCTATTTTGGCCAAGTATTGTGTCCCAGCAACAAGAAGGATAACTGATACTGTATTTGGCATCTAAAACAGAATTCAGTGAATCCTTTTCCTGAGGAAGTGCTGGTTAAGCTCAGATATAAAAGGGAGTTATGCCAGAGGAGAAGAAAGCAAGGGAGGTAGGGCATGACTTCACTATGGTCAATACAGCAGCAGAGTTAAACAGCAAAAGGGATAGAGTTGTGAGAGGTATTGTCTATGATGAAACAAGAGTGGGCAGGACCAGACTACATGGGGCCTGTCAACCACAATCATTACTTACATCTTCTTACATGCACGGGATGCACACGCATGATCCCCAAACTGGAGATTGTATGCCTAATTATATCTATCTAATGCAAAGACAGCTGGGGGTGCAGTTTGGAGAATGTGGAAGGATACGTCAGTAGAAAGAAATAGCCTCTGGCGGGCTTCTGCAGATGTTAGGTGGCTTTGGATTTTGGTTGTGGAGGTACACATGTGTGAAAACTGACACACTGAGAATTATGGAACAGGTTTGCCCATCCACTTCAATGGAAAGACTCACTGGGAGTCACTTGGCGGGGTGGGGGGTGGCTGAGATGTACATACTGAGAACGATTTTAGGTCTTGTGGCTTCTGAAATTCGACCAGCTGCTGTGTCACCAGCTCATCATTCCCTGCATCACCATCTCAACCTGCCTTGGAAGCTGGTTCTTGTACACTCCTCTTGCTATCTCTTGGCCTTTTAAATTGGCCTCTGCTCATTCTGCCTTGCATCTTTCATAATGACAAGTTTCTGGGATTCCTGCTGTCATTTGTCCTTTTTTGTTGACCCAATCTAACAGAAAGCTACGACATAGAGCCCTTCGGTACTTTTGCAGTGGTAACAGAAAACAATCTGCTGGGCCTCACTGTTGCAGCTCTTGTCTAGGCTATTTGGTTTTTTTTTTTTTCCTTTGTTTATTTTGTTCTGGCAGTTGAACACTTGCAGGCTGCCTCATTTCTGTTTCAGCTTCTAGTTTTGGAATTGAGTCACCCACCACCTGAATGGCCTCCATTACACTTTACTCTTTTGATTCTTCAACCTTAGGGATGTGTTTTCTGGAGTTCCTAGTCTGACCATCACAATGCCTAGTATAGCCTATCTTTATATGGGATCAAATAATTCAAATTTCAGACTATTATAGTGTCAAAACAGCTCATTAAGAACTTCCAGTTCTGATTACAAAGAAATTCAAAGGTTCATAGAATAATGATGAACGAATTCCTTCAGAAGTACCACTGCATAAAATAACTCATAGGACTGAGGGCATTTTTCCTTCTGCTTCACAGTTCTGAAAATCAAGTACTGTTGTACTTATTTTATAAATGAGAAAACAGACTCAGGACATCCAAATAACAGAACAAAATAAGTCATTTACCCAATATTATATAGTTCATAAGTGATGGCACTGACTCAAAAGCTCTTTACTTTTATACTAACCAGTTTTCTTTCTCTGTATTTGTAGGTTTCACTGAGATTGATACTATATCACAGTTTGGACATTTCCTGAACTCTTTTAAGTTATTTTGACAGTAGAGGGAGCTGGCTAGACCACAAACCTGAATAGGCTAGAGGAGGCAGAATCCTTACTGGTTCTCGAGCCCATTCTACTAGTGGAATGAGATAGTGTGCACATGACCACACCACTCTGGTACTCGGAAGTGTTTAGGTGCTGTCACTGTACCAGGAGTCCTCTACTCTTAACTTCCATCCCAACACTCCCCTGCTCTAAGGCCTAAGTTCAGACCAGGAAAGGTTTGTAACTGGAACTACTAAAGTGATTTTGGAGTAGTTCCCCTCTCATCTCAGCAGCCTCACTATTGTTTTTGTTTAAATTGATTACTTTCCAGGTTTGTCCTCAGACCTGCTGAGTGAACATGTTTACGATTACCTCCCCCCAGATTGATTACTTGCACTTTTCTAAACAGAATCTAATTTTCCTTTTTTACTCCCTGCATTTGTAATCTCATTAGATCCATTTGTATTAATTCTTAGTCTCCTGGTGTGTGCAACAGCTTCCAAATCTGTAACATCTGCAAATTTTATTAGCATGCAGTGTGTTCTGTCTTTCAGATCATTAAGGCTAACCATCAATAATCCAGATGTTAGAGAAGACAAGAGCTTCATGCCAACCCCTGCGGCCCGGCCCTCCACAAGAGATAGCTCTATGCCCTGAATATTGCTATTTATCATCACTTATTATTTATGACCATTCTACTAAGCCCATATTCAGGTGATCACACTTTTTTTTTGCTACCAAATCTAGTGGTCAATTGAGAGCAAAATTTCAAAGACAACATTATAGTTTTAAACACTTTCTTGGCTTTTATGTATAAATTATAATTTATGACTATTTATGTCAAAAATCCATGGGAAGTATTGATATATCATTTTTCATTTCCAATCTTTCTTCTTATTAAAAGTCATGGTGTAAATTATTCACAGACTTGGATTAAGTATTTTCCTTTTTAATTGGGAAAAGAAATATTAATGTTTACTGAACATCAATGTGTAAGATATGGGGTTTCTTAAATTTAGATGATGTAATATTCATGATAACATTATCCATACAGTGATGAGTTTTACTTGAGTGAGATCTATTCTTGAAAGACCAGTAATTTCTCTAAAAGAGAATTTCCCTTTTAATAATCCTTTTCTGCCCTATACCTCTGTACCTCTTTATCTCTGTTCCCACAATTTTCTTACTTTTCAGTTTTATCCCCTTTCTAGAGTTGAGATTTTGGTCTAATTTGGCTTGATTCTGGTGACTGAAGAAATGCACTGATTGCATTTATATTCATAAAAAGAAGTTCCATGTTCTGAGGAAGATGTACTTATAATTCATTAAAATTTTTATCCACTGAACCATCTCCTCAGCCCCATAATTCATTACATTTTTTCATAACATTTTTTCATATTGGAAGAACATTTAACAAATTTAAAGTATCAGACAGTAATCAGAGCAAACTATTAATATATTACTAATGATTGCATTTTATATGCAAATAGTTCCATTCTTCTAGTATAATTTTACATATTTTAACACATTCTTACACGAAGTCATGGAGTAGAGCACCTATGCTACAGTGAGTAGTCCCACTCTATAAAGGGAAGAATTGAACCAGAGAATTCAGCTTATCTGTACAAAGTCTGATAATGTGATATTCAAGAGAAAGCTTGGGATTCATAGTTGTGTGTGCTTATGAGTACAGGTTATAGCTAATATTTACTAAAGAAAATTTACTGTGCAATATATAAATATATAAATTTACTAAGAAAGGGAAGAAAGAGGAAAATGGGAGGGAAGGATGTCAGGGAAGGAAGGAATTTCAGGGCCATGTATCTTCTCAAGTGATTAAATAAGGGCCCTGTAGGCACCGTCATCTACTGAGAACCATTGGTACTCAGTTATAAAACATGTGTGTTTTCTCTTGACATCACATCTGCATTCCAGAGAGAAATCAAAATGAAATGGTAAAATGGTGAAAGATATGTTGCTGAAGCTGTCATCTATCATCAGGGAAACAATGTTATTCAATAAGCATTTGTTTACAGTTCCTAACCATAAGATTCTAGCTATGTGAATACTCTTAATACTTCAAATGGAATCAAGATTGGTTAGTAGCTTAAGGGCAAGCATGGATTTAGCATGGCAGCAAGCAAAGCCCATTTCCAGACCTATGGCATGACAACCAGGTAACTCATCCATGGCCTATAGTCTGAGGGCCATAGAAAGCAAGCTCAACTCCTCCAGCAAGAAGAGAATGACTGTTTATCCAGCAAGCCCCTAGAAATATACTGAACTTGCTCCCATTTCTCACAGGTCTAGTGACAGGGAGGAAATAGGCTAAATTCCACTCTTCCATCTAGTAGCTCTGAAGGTAAGCAAATGAATTAAATTTCACAAGTCCCTATTTGACTATTTTAAGAATAGTGGAGATAAAAAATAATCTCAAAGAATTCTTTGGGGTTGAAGGAAATACTGTAAAGAGTTCTTCAGCATGAAGCAACTGCTTAGTAAGTGGCAGAAAATGCCAGCAATGCTACAGTAGCCCCCCATCCCAGAGTTCAGCAGAGTTCCCTCACACCCATGTCTCTAACGGAGTCAAGTAAGCTGAGAGTGAGACCACTGCGATTTAATAATACACATGCTATTTTAAATTTATGGCTATCTATGGGGAGGGAAGGTGTTTTCTTCTTCACCTGTAATCTACAATAAACTTAACCCAAGAATAAAAAAATGGTGACTTTAAGAACCATTGGGAAGATGAATAATCAACAGTTTTTTGGTTAGATGCTCTTGAAAATATAGGCTGTCCAATGATAACCATAATTTGATATCCTTGTCCAACCAGAGACGTTTGGAATGAATGAGGTGAGATTCACAGGACTCTTTGTTTGTTCCTAACAGCAGAACATTATGGGAAGTTTAAGAAAGCTGGTTTTTAGAAAACGACCCTCAGCACAAACCCTTTTTTTTCCACACGTATTTAATATGTGACTCTACCAAATTAATAGTATAGTATTAGCTGCAAACCCAGAAAAGGAGGAAAAAGAAAATTGATTCATTGCCTAAGGACTAATGAAAAAAGGTACACATCAGCTCATTCAGAAATAAATCTTTAAAGGAAACAAGACTTTGTTGGCCTTTGTGAAGGTGAAAAGAGATCAGAGTGTGGTTACTCAGTGTAACATTCTGCTCATTTGTAAGTTCATCAGTCAGATGGCTTGATACTTAAGGACTGGGACAAGGTTTTATTTGAACCTTAGGATTTTAGCTCAGACCCTCCTATGTTGCAAATATTTAATGAATTTTAATTGAGTAAATTCCTAAGCAAAATGGAGTAATAAATAACATCGACTAGTATTTCAATGAAAACAAAGTAAGCATTGTCTGAAGAAGGCTTCTTATTGAATTTCTGGCATTACAGTAGCTGAGTTTCATTGATTTTTTTCTTTGTTTTTATGAAACTCAGTATGTTGAGTTACTGCAGTTACACTGTACTACATAGAGCCACTAAAACTTAAGAGCCTTCCACATTTTTCCTCTTATCAAACCTTCTGAAGTCTCTTGCAAATCAGTTTTCTTCATGAAGCTTTTTCTTATTCCAGCCATTGCTGACTTCTTTCCTGTTTTGTTTGTCTGGGTCTGTGAAGCACAAGGAGTCATATTCAGCCCAGAAGTATATTTAAAGTACTTTTCTTATTTTCTAAGACTCATGCACTCAGAATTCATGCCACGATCATTTACTGGACTTCAGTTGCCTAGAAAAGTGATGAAGAAGTCAATCAGAAAAAAAAAATAATAATTCAAATGCAAAGTCAGGAACTCCAGTGTTGATCTTTAACATGCGATGCCAGAACCAACAAGTATGTTGGAACCAATTTTGTTAGACTGACTTAAATCATTAACTGAGAGAGTAGGTACCAAAAAAGCAGGTCTCTGAAAGGACTCTCCCCTCTCATACCCATTACCCGTTTCTAGGCCTGTACTTGGCACCATGCCTCGAAAGACAAAGACATTGGGACTCAATTTCATCTCATGTGAGAATCATTAGCACACATGCCCCAAATAATTATAATTGGCTCCAGGTCTATGTGTGGTGGGGGTAGGCTTTCTCCTAATTGGACTTTGGAAGAAATGGGCCAAACGTAATGGTACTTATGCAACCAATGATGGAAATGGAAAACTTAGATTATTATATGTTTTCTTCCCCATTTCTGACCACTACACATAGTTGGCATTAATTTGTAGGGTAGTTTCAGGGGAAGATGCAATTTAAATTTTCATGAAACTTCTAGCAAACCAGAAAATCTGGAATTGACATAGTTGAAAACATGTGCTTCATCACAGAATTTAAATACATATACCAGATGCATTCCCTCAGAATTATGCATGCATGTGTGGGTATGTGTGTGTGCGCACACATGCACATGTGTGTTATGAAGCATATAAACTACTACTATGGGGGGTCTTCCTAACAACATGTAACAGTCATATATCATGGTGATTTCATTGTTGCACTTTCAAGTAAGCTCCAAATTTCATCTCAGGAGGAAACAGAAAATAACATATGAAGGAAATGATACAAGACACAAAAATGTTGGGCCTATTTGAATAGAAACATCTTGAGAGTAAATACTCTTTTGATGTTTGTTCCTGGAGCTAATGAATGGCCAGAGTGAGTACAGCAAGATTCTTATGCAAAAATGAAACAATTTGCCCAGTTAAGTAGGGATTTAGGGTATGCATTCACTTGCAGCCTACAGTAAAGAGCAAAGCAGGAAGTGGAAAAATAATCATTTTAAAAAGTATTTGGAGGATAAAAGCAATGCAATTAATAAGAATACTTTTATGAGATCAAAAGCAAATCTAGTTACTATTTATGGATTCATCTTGAAAGTTCAATGAATACTTTAAAACTAATCTTCCTGTGGTTTAATCCCTGATGTTATTTCTAAAGCTTATCAAGTCTACTTTATTGATTCCATTTTTACATGACATCTACAAGAATGTACTGATAAAATGGCCACAATAAATATGCTAATTGATAAATCTGACAAATTGAACTTTACAGATTGAATCACAATTTACAAGTTTCAGGGACTCTTATTTTATCAAAGCAATTCCCTAAATGGATATAATTATCATTGCCTATATATTCTGTGCAATAGTCTCATCTGTACACTGAAAAGTCCACATGCACATAGGTGTCAGATGGCAAGGTGAATGCAATTGCTCCTAATTTTGCTTTTGAGCTCCTTTTTGTGAGCATGTCAGGCCTAATTTTGTTTCTGTGTTTGCAAATAGCCAGACTATGTTTAGGATTACTGTTGAGATACCCCCTTCCCAGTCCACAACCATTAGGCAGTATTTCTGGATTTTCTAAAGTAAAATCAAGCATTATAATGTGTATTTGAGGCTGGATTATATAAAATAATTATATATCTCTCACTAAAATCTTTTCATCCTAGCCTAGTCTTATTAAAAATCAAAATGAAAAACACTTCTAGCAGGTGTGACACTCTACAACTAATACTCAACCAACTTCCTATTTGTCTTTCATGACATGGAACTAAAATCAAGTCTGTCTGGTTAATAGTTTCTTCATGTGGAAAATGTTCATAACATTCCCAGCAACCATAATATTCATTTCTCATGACAGTGTATCTTGCCATTTCGGAGTCATTGATGACCACAGCTATTTTGAACTGGATTTCTGCTATTTGTAAAGAGAAGTTTCTCATTGAGCTTACA
Organism: Orientallactaga sibirica; assembly: GCA_036365145.1. Lineage (NCBI taxonomy): Eukaryota > Metazoa > Chordata > Mammalia > Rodentia > Dipodidae > Orientallactaga > Orientallactaga sibirica. The sequence goes on along the minus strand of JAEOAD010000003.1, from coordinate 58,969,140 downwards.
TGTTTTTATGTTCATAAGTAATGTAAATATTGACTGAAGATGTGATTATGAATCATTGTCCAATGTAAATGTTTAACGGTAGGTTTTGGTTTTCTTTAGTGACTAGGTTTAGGTGTGACTAATTTTGATTATATGCAAAACTGGTTAACCTGGCAAAGAAAGAGGAAAAAAAACAACCCTAGCATTTTTGAGAAAACAGTGACAGAATTTTAGGGGAAATAAATATTCTACATGTCTAGAATACCAGTTTACATCTTTGTACTGATAGCAAATAAGTTAATGTATGTTATTAATCATTATTTCACCCTTTTAGAACTCTACTACACCAAATATCAAGCCCAATGAACAAAAACACACATTTCTTCCTGTTTCTTTTTATGGTGGTTTCTCTTCATTTTCCAGTATCCTGTTTTGTTTATAACACTTGGTTAGACTTTTTATTTATAACTTAGAAAAATAAGCTTTCTAAGCTATTATTTGCAAAGCCTTTTTTTCTCCACAAAAATAAAAATCAGACAACTAAGGATGAGCACAGAGAATGAGCAGGGTACTTGCTTGAACACATGGAGGATGCTAAATATTGAGGATGGCTCTGTGCAAATGGGCAGCATGTTTGCTTCTGGAAGAACAGCTACTTTCCTGATTCCTTTCATTTAATTTTTAAAACTGTTTTATTTTTATTTGAGAGAGAGAATGGGCATGCCAGGATCTCTAAGCACTGCAAAGGAGTCTATGAATTCCAGAGCCATATGCCACCTTGTGCATCTGGCCTTACATTGGTACTGGGGAATTGAACCTGGGTCCTTAAGCTTTGCAGGGAAGCAATTTAACTACTAAGCCATCTCTCCAGTTCTTTTTTTTTTTTTTAGATCTAGCCTGTTTATCTCTGATTTTACCCAACTAACCATATTAATATGAAAAAAAATCCATATTTTAAGCAGGAAGAGGGCCTTCATCATATATATCCAGGACTTCTGAACAGATGGACAGTGATTCAGGACTGAATAAGAACTGGTGATCTGTTTGCTGAGAAATGGGCTCTGTTTTGTCTTCAGATCCCTCTGTGCCTGCAATGTGTCTGAAGTCCTTTGGTTTTATGCTCCAGCTCTATGATGGCAAGTTCTGGGCTACATTTGCTTGGACTTCTGAAAAAAAAGATTTCATATATATATTCACACTGCTTTACTTTATACTTAACCCATCTGGGTTTCCCACTAGGAAGGAGTTACTTTATAATATATAATATATATATATATATATATAGAACTTTATATATGATGAAGCTACTTTTCAATGTCATTTTGTGGCCTACCCTTGAACTCATATCTGTGTACCTGTCCTATTGTAAAAGATTAACTGATTTGAAAACTTTAAGAGGTGTCAGTTTCACAAAATGACCTCTTCTCCTCCATTCCCCACTATCATAGATGAGGAAAAAGCAAGGCCATATTGTTACTAGTGGCTTGTTTGTTTGTTTGTTTGTTTGTTTGTTTTGTTTTGTTTTGTTTTTTTCCTGCTGCAGTGCTGTTCCCATGCTGATGCTGCTTGGTCTTCTGCTGGTCACGAGTTCTTGGTGGAAAGTTCCTCACTTTTGTGTCACAGTCTGTGGATGAGAATATTCCAAGTAGTGTATTGGAAATTTTCATAACATTTAATGTATGATACAGCAATGTTTACATTTTCACTTCTTGTGCAACCATAGTTGGACTTGGAACCTGCTTTAACACAAGCTCATCAGACATCTTGCCCTATTTTCAGGTCTTTGGAGAATTTGTTGGCTGTCACAGAAAGTTGAGATGAAGCATTCCTGCAGCCTATTGCTTTGATAAACTCATCCATAAATTTTAGACTGCAGAAAACGACAGATACAGGAGCATTCATTCTTTATTTCTTCTATAACATAAAACATAAAGTTGGAACTGCTCCTTTATGTCTTGCAGGTGTTTCTGAGTTTCATTCTTGCATCTTATCTCTAGGCTCTTCTCCTAATTTATTAGTAGTAAATGTTATGGTTACAAATTAATATCTGCCATTTAAAGATACCCAGGTATTGAATCACGAGATTAAATTATCCACTAATATTTAATTCATACAAAAACATCTCTTTAAAGTAAAGAAACTAATTCAGCATCCTAGAGTCACAGAAGCCAGAAGGTGAGGACTCTTCTCCCCACCATCACTGAAGCACCTAACACACTTTCATGCTGAAACCTGTCACTAGTTTTCTTTGGAGCAAAGTTTCCATAATGATGAAATTAACATTCTCTTTTTGACACTTCTTAATTTCTCTCTCTCTCTCTTTTTTTTTTTAACAAAAATACTTTATTTGTTTATGGGAGAGAAAAAGAGAGAGAGAGAGATAATGGGCATGCCAGGGCCTCTAGCCACTACAAAGGAATTCCAGATGCACACATCACCTTGTGCATCTGGCTTATGTGAGTACTGGGAATTGAACCTGGGTCCTTAGCCTTCGCAGGCAAGCACCTTAACTGCTGAGCCATCTCTCCAGCCCCCTAATTTATCTTCCTGTGCCTCACAGGAAAGCAGTGATCAGGTCAAGATGGAACTATTTCCATGTCTTCACTAAGGAATGACGACCAACAGTCTGAAGAAATCAAAACTAGTTTTGTTTCTATGTCTTTGAGACTTTCTAATATGTTCTAAAGATGTGGCAATTCCTTGCCATACTACTTTGAATTTGTTGATCATGTGAAAAAAAAATTTAACCCCTTGACTTTATGAGGCAGAATGCTAACTCATCTACCTTGAAAGCCTCAAAGTGGTAATGCATGATTTAATCTGTCTGAGAAACAGAAGGTAGAAAACCAATCACTTCCCCGTGTGTTCTAGTGGTGCTGACCTCTCCCCCTCTTATTCACCTCATGCCTATTTCCTGAATGTGTCCTCCCTGCTCCCTCTCTGAAGACCATCATTGGTGTCCAGAAGGCTTTATGAATTATCATCAGTTGGACAGATTTAGTTCTATGGTCCATTAAAACTGTGAGTACTGGCTAATATGTTTGTCTGATCTTGCATTTGAAGGCATTTCCCTAATATTGAATTCCTGAATTGTTTTAAATTCTCCATTAGGATCATTTGGGGTTTTTAAAAATGCATGAAGGTTTGATGCCTCTTGATGTGGACCTGTCAGTCACTGATGATGGCTGCAGTCAGAAGCTCTGTCCAGGAGGGTCTGAGTTCTTTGTGGACTTAAGTAGAGCACTATAGTGTCTTCAGTGGCCTGAGTGATATCTTAACATGTCTCTAATTTAATGCTTTTATCAGCTAATTCAGTTTCTTATCTATACTGTATTATTTTCTTTCAATGCAGTGGGCTGTTGGGATAAAATAGACAGCAATATAAGACAAAGTATTTTAGGCATAACTCTACCAGCTTCTGAAATGTGTAGTAATGATGTGCTCAAATCCAGAAATGGACCACTCTCAAATACATTTACAAAATCAAAGAAAAATATGGAGACAAACTTTCAAATGAACTATTTTTCTTTAAAAATCAATCCAGAAGACAGGCTGCTTTAAGAAAGCATCCAGAACAGTTCAAGAAGATTGGAGTGGCAATGGCTCAGAAGAGCTCAGACGTCTATTCTGAAGCTCCAGGGATGAGCCATGCTGGGCTGCCAGCCACTTCACTTGCCTCTGAATTATAACAGAAAACCAGACTGGACCAATCCAACAAACGGTGACATTTGTAACATTTTCTATAAAGAAAAAGCAAAATCTAGGCCTTTCTTTCTCCTGTAACATGAGACCAGAATCTTTCAGGGCTATTTACTATTCCAAAAATAAAGCAATCCTGGTAGCAATTGGGTGCCCTGCTTGCTGGGATAAATTTGCTGATGTAGGGCATTTGGATTATACTGAGGTTTGAGGTATTTGTTTGGGAAAAATGTATTCAATGTATTTTCAGTATATAGCAGTATATAGTTCAATGTATGTGGACCAAGTGAATGTTATCACCCTCTTATAATCACACACACACACACACACACACACACACACACACACACATGCACACACTTTTATATGACTAAAATTAACATACACCAGTGATCATTTGGCAAATACATTCTAGTTTGATATGTATATTAGTTCAGACTGGCTTCAGCAGTTACTAGTTGATGGTGCCTTTAGACATACATACTTGCACTAGTTACCATTATTTGGAAGCTTAGAAATCATCCAGCTATTAAAATCTTCTCACATAAGTACAGTGATTTTGAATTACCTTAAAATTAGATGGTAATTCAGAATAATTAAATAAAAGCAATAAAATAATATTCATAATAACACATTATTTTTGCAATTTTTTTTGCATTTTCCTGATGGTCAAGCCAAGGTGAGGTTGCCTTAGCTCAGAGGAATTCAGTGAGGTGAGGCAGGAAAGGACTCCATGCTTCTTGATACTATGCTGGTGTTCTGACCAGCCAAGGACACCCCCTCCCTATTGCTCTCATTTTGAAGAGAGACACTTCAGTGGGCACAATACAGCTCTCAGCCATGGGTTCAGGGTATTATACTCCACAGCAGGACTCCTTTTCATCCTGCAGGGAAATAGGCTTCCATTATAACCCTCAACTCCCCACAAGAACACAGTTAAGGACTGAATTAAGCTATTGCCCACAATTGCAAAAAATTGGATGCAACGTCTTTTCGTTCTTTTTGAAGATATAATGACAATACAGAAGGCTTACTTGAAGTGGAACAAATGGGCTCAGCAGGCTGATGGGAGCATAAATCTGCCTGTGACAACTGTAATAGAGTTACGCAGGCTACTGCTTGTTAATCAAAAGTTTAAGTCTTAGGCGGAATAACCAAAATTTTGTTGATTTTTGTTTTTGTGATGATCAAATCAAACTCTCCTTTTCTCCCAGAGATTTGACACCGCTCATCCACTGTTTCTTGTGATCTCTCCTCGTGTTTGCTCATCTTTAATGTAAATGTGCCTTATGGATTGTTGAACTTTCTAGAGACTCCTGCTGTGTTGATTAATTGCTAATGAATGCTAATGAAGGAGTGAGGTGAATCTACACTATGATGTCTTTAAGGAATGATTGATTAGATTTAGAACTAGCTGTCAGGAGAGTACTTACCACAAGAACAACAAGTCCATAAATATGCACAGAGTGGCTGGCAGTCTCCCTCTGTGACTGTCTTTGGCCTTTGCAGTCAAGTTCCTGTGCTCATTTCATCAGAGAAAAGACTGACCTTTTCGCTTTTGTAACTGAAATAAATTTTCTTGTGAAAAAATATGGTAATTTTTCTCATGGGTTTTAATGAGCTATTGATAATCACTGCCATTTAATTGTTAAAATATTTGATAGATATTTTTAAAGGATAAATGAACTCCTAGTAAAAATAGGATATATGTTTGAAACCAATGTACTTAAATGGCTAATGTATTTCCTTTACATATAAGTGGATGTATACTGGCTGTTTAATAAATATTTGTATATTGATTTCTTTAAGTAATTCTCAAATCAAATTCTATGTCCCTAGTGAATTTGGTTCTAAAACTGAATTTCTAGTCTTTTTCAACATATTATATTTTATATTCCTAACTTTTATTTATGTACTTAGTGACAGAAATACCTCTTTGAGGGGACAGAAAGATGGTAAAAGCCACAGGTTGAGACATCATGCCTGGAGGCATTCCCTCCCCTCAAAAATAACTGACTGCTGCTCCCACAATGCATAAACCACAGCCCCATGGGGAATACCTGCAACACAGCTGAGGAGCTTCCCCAAGAGAATGGGGGCAGGGATGAATGAAGAGAGGGTACTGACACATGATTTATCCATATGAAATATGTTGTTAATAATAATGATAATAATAATTAAAACATAAAAAAGAAACATCTCTTTGTATCCCTCTCTCCTGCTGAAACAATATTGAAAAATAAAACAAGAGGCTCTGAAATGTTGGAATTCTGAGGACACACTGATTGCAGCACCTGTTTCTCATGTTTGCTTTCTGACTCATTTGAGAGAAGAGACAAAGGTATATCAGATAGAGAGGCATGCTTGTCTGAGCTGATTTGGGTTTTTGCAACAAAATGTTTTATTATGTAAAGGACCAGGTATAGTTTCCCACACAGAAGTAGCATAGTCACCTCATGGACTCCTCCAAGGTGGCCTGCCCTGTGTTACTTAAAGAATGCAGGCGTAAAGAAGAAAATGCGCTTCCTATATGCCACTATTTCCAAGAAGAAAGGGGAAAGCAAGGGCCAAGCAAGCAATTCATCTCTCTAATGGACTATTAAATACATCGTTTCTCCTTCCCAAGTTGAAGACAGGGAGGTATCAAAAGAAGGAATCGGAAGAAACTGCATCCACAATGGAAGTGAATGTCAGGAGGATTTTGGAAGAAAAACATTACCCCAAATCAAGAAAACACATTGACAATGTTAAATGATTTTAAAATATTTCTAACATTGTTGACTAATGAATACTCAATCCAATTATTGACAAAACTGTTGAGATCTACTATGTCAACAGAGACCTATTTTATTTTACAAAAAAGGATAAATTTTTAAATGTTACCATGTGTGGGAGAGGTTGAAAATGCTAAGTGCAGAGAGAACTATATTTAGAAGCTTGACTTATGAGCTTTCTAAGGGAAAGAAAAGTCTACAAAGAACTCTGAAACTGAGCTACTGACATAAGGGATGGCCGCATTCTGCTGCCCAGGCCCAGAGAGTTTGATCAAAGTTAAATTTGTAATGGACTGATGTGCTTAGCTAAAGATATTAGACTAAAGATTTAAGATTTTAAGTTGAAAAACCTTAGACCAGTTAAAATTACAGGCACTGAGAATGATTTTAGGTTATTGAAGCTCTTATTGTCAAGCACATTACCAATCTTAAAAAAAAAAAAAAAAAAAAGATGGCTCAACTTATTTACATTAAAACAATGCAGAGGATGCCTGAGAAAAGACTATGATAGAAATAAACACTCTTTTGGGAAAGAGTTGACTATAAAAGAAGGCTGTTCCTCAAGGTCATGATTTATTTCATCCCTGAATTAAAAATATGACTGTGTCCTACACACCTGATATTGGTTTCAGAAATATAAAAAAAAGTGTGGAATGACCATGAATCACACACAATTCCAGGAGCCACTGCTGAGATGCAACATGAGGCAGGGTATGATGACCCTAATAGGTTGACAAAGCCATTAAAAGATGGACCAAGCCTGGCGTGGTGGTGCATGCCTGTAATCCCAGCACTTGGGAGGCAGAGGTAGGAGGATTGATGTGAGCTCAAGGCTACCCTGAGACTACATAGTGAATTCCAGGTCAGCCTGGACTACACAGTGAGACTCTACCTCATAATCCCCCCCATACACCGCAAAAAAAAAAAAATGGACCATGGTTTACATGGAGACCCAAAGATGTTTTGGATATACCAGTACTGTACAAGAACTGCCATGGAGGCTGTTGGATAGGGATAAAAGCTTTCCTTGGCTACTCAGCCCAGCTGGAGGGACAGAATTAAAAAATCCAGAGACTGTTAGTCACTGGTTATATTGGACTCATAGTACAAAAGTTTCATGTTTGCTTTATGCTTGTTGAGTTTGCATCATTCTAGTCTCTCTTTGCTATATGTTATATCAGTTGAAAATGTTTACTCTGTTCCAGTATATGTTAAAGTATATACCTTGTCTGATTTTCCAGGACTCACAGCTTAAAAAACAATCTTAAATCTCAGATGAGACTTGGGACCTTGGAACTATCAAGTTGGTAAAGACTGAGGAAAACTTTCAAATTAGACAAAATAGACTATATAATGTGAGATGATTATAAATCTATTGGAGCTGGGATGGAATGCGGTAGTTTAAATGAATGCTCCCCAAAATAATCAGGAGTTTATTTAAGTTTGTAATTTAGATCTGTAGCCACCTGGGTGGAGGAGGTTTCCCTGTGTAGATTTAGGGGCCCAACCCAAAGTATGGTGGTATTTAAAATTCTAATCTAAAGATATGCAAAGTGCATATATATCTTCTGGTGTTCCTGAGGTGTGATGTAGGGTGTGGCTGTATTTATTTATTTATTTATCTATTTGTTTGTTTGTTTTTCTTGTGGCTCCTGTCTCTCTCTGCTTGGATGGGTAAAAGCAGCCCAACTTCTTCTGCTGTTATGGAACTTCTCCTGGATCTGTAAGCTTCAAATAAATATCCCTTCCTCTATAACTGTGCCTGGTCTGGAGGTTCATCTCAGAGACCTGAAGCTGTTTGCTGCACCATGACGGCAGAATAGATTTCCATAAGTGGTATTGCCTGGGCCATCAATGTTGAATAGCACAGGCCCAGGTACAGTGAAAAGTTAGTTATATCTAAGTTAAAATATTATTTTCTGAAATATGTGTTCATGCAGTTCAAAAGAAAAGAAGGGGAAGAAAAGGAAGTGAGAAAGAAGACACTAAAATTTATGTGTTATAATTACCTTCCAATTGCTGGGATAAAGTACCTGACCATAAAGAGCTGATAGGAGAAAAGGATTTATTTTGGCTTAGAGTTTAGAGTGGAAGCTTCAGGATGGCAGGGGAAAGCATGGCATGAGCAAAGACTGGACATAACCTCTGCCACAGCAGGTAGAAAACAGCAGTGACAGAGGGAGCCAAACTCTGTCAAGGGGAGCTGGCCATAACACCCCCTAAGCCTACCCCAACAACATACCTCCTCCAACAAGGCTCCACCTCCTAAATTTCCACCATGTGGGGACAAAACATTCTGAACACATGAGTTTATGGAGGACATAGGATTCTATCACAATATGTCTTATCTAAGTGATGTCAAGTTGTAAGCATTTTAATTGGTTAGATATTAACATGTAGATGGTTGGTTTCTTTTTATTTTCATGTAACTATTTTAGTCCTGTGCTACTAGATAAAAGACAATATTACCCATTCATAACTAAGTATAAATTATTAGTATGGAAATTTAGGCTATATCTTCTTTTGATGCCTAAAATGACTCTGCTTTAAAATCCAATGTTCCTAAAAGTTCTAACAAGGGAACATTTCTAATTATTTTATCATATGGGAGCAATTATATATGCTATACTTAGTTGCTTTGATTTTAAATATATGGAATATAAATTTTACCTCAGTCACTTTATAATATTCATCTTATGTCATCATCACACCACATTGCATATCACATATACAATTGGTTGGATAATAGACACAGCTATTGCTTGGGATCAAGACGATTGTTGATAATTTGACATGTAAAATCTATGCCCTAGTTCTATTATCTTCTTTCTTAGAGGTTATTCAGATGGCATGTTCTCTTTTCCCTTCTATTATAGACACTTTTATAGTGTGACTATTCCTCTACAGAACTTTGGTAAGTGGAAATGAATTACCTCAACCTTAGCATCGTATCATAAACAACTACTTGTGTGGTGACTGGATATTTATTTTTGCATTATTGACTAGATTTTCTTTGCCTTGTGTTCTTAAGATCACATAGTCACTGTCTTAACTTCAAACTTTAGATTTACTTATCTTTATATTTTATCCATTTCTGTATGTTTGCATGTGATGGCTCATCCCATCTCTATTTTTCTAGGTACAGCATAAGACATCTTTAAATACATGGATATTATCTGACTCCTATCATACAGACTTATTATTCTGAAAAATTTGTGAATTTCTTCACAAAATTTGCATAACCTCAGCATCTTTGACTTTACTCTTTTTTTTATTATTTTGTCCTTTACTTTATTTATTTATTTGACAAATAAAGAGAGAAAAAGGAGGTGCCAGGGCCTTCAGCCACTGCAAACGACCTCCAGATGTATGTGCCACTTATGCATCTGGCTTACATGGGTACTAGGGATTCAAACCTGGGTGCCTTGGCTTTGGAGGCAAGTGCCTTAACCACAAAGCCATCTCTCCAGCCTTACTCTTAATTTTTAGAGCCAATTTTTTAAAAAGAAATTCACAGTGCTTATTCTACAAAGTCAGCATAATACTAGCAAAAATATATACCACTTTGTTTCTCTTTTGTAGGAATTTATTTTGATAAGCATAGGAAGTGCATTAACATATCATGGTAGTATTTTGTTTGTTTGTTTGTTTTTTCAAAGTAAGGTCTTACTTGAGCCCATGCTGACCAGTAATTCACTATGTAGTCTCAGGGTGATACTCCTACATTTGCCTCCAGAGTGCTGGGATTAAAGGCATGTGCTGCCACACCCAGCTTCATATTAATATTTTTCTTCTACCTACCATGATTTTTGTTGTTTCCAGTATTTCCCAGCATCCTTCACTGCCTTAGATTCCTTTCTAGAAATTGTGAAGGACTATGTTCACTAAACCTGGAGTTACCAGAGTAGAAGTCAAGGAAAACTGATAGCATCCTTTTACAATTTTTCTCAAATCTCTCTCTCATTCTTTAAGTATATATATATTTGATCTTTGAAATCCCAATATGCCTGAGTTCACAATGAAACCCCAAAGTATATGGAGAATACATTAAAGAGATTAATAATACTCTTTCTTGTAAGTTAGGTTCCTGTTATGTTTGAGAATCTAAATTTAATTACTGCTATGAGATAATATTGTATAGTTATAACTTGAGTTAAGTGCATCTGCGAAATTAAATATTAAACAATTGCACAGGGAGAGAAAGAACAATTATCAAGTGCAGGTACTTCAGGGCCTTTCTCAGGTGAGAACTGAAACAGAGAGTCAGTGGGGTGGAGAGGTTTTCAATGTTAGGAATTGCTTGGAAAATTCTAAGAATTAAATGATAATTTTATATTGTAGAACATGACAAGGGGAGTGTGTTATAAAAGGATTGGTTGTGGTTAGTGAAAGGGGCAAAGGACAAAAATCAACTTAATACCTATGTGTCTATAACAGCACACCGATAGGTTCTGCTATACACTGTACTTCTCACTACCACTTCTTTCTATATCTGGTGGATGGAGTTCAATGATGCTTACAGATTGGGCTTAACAAATTCATATTATAAAGAGGTAGAACACATATATTTGAAAACCTGTCTTACAAGTTACTAGTAGATGATCTTCTCAAAAGATGTGTAACTTATAGAAAGCATTATAATAAGAAGTAGTAGAAAGGGTAACAGAGGGAATGGATAGGTGCATAGTAAATGTGTGTCTTCCTTCCTCAAATAGCACTGGAGGAGATCAGCAGCTTTGTAGCTCTGTTAATACAATCTGCTGGTCACCTTAGTGGGCACAAGGACAAATCATGGGCTTCAGAAATTCAAAAGGAATTCAGTTAGTTTTCTATTTCAAACACTTTTCCTCATTCTTTGCCTTTTGTTTTGGTCAAAGATGCAATCAAATCTGGTTGATCAAGTATCTTAAAAGAATCATTTCTTGAATAAATAAGACTAACTTATGAAAAATTCTATTTTTGTTCACATTTTTGCATCAGATTGAGAATCTTCCTTTTTTGTGTTTGCTACTTCCTTTAATTTTTTTAAATTAAAGAAAAAAACTTAAAAGTTTACATAATCACCTCACACTACACTTCCTTGTTTACCCCCTCCACTAAAACTCTCCTCCTTTATTACTATTCCCTGTTCTGTACTGATGTCTTTTATTTATTTTTTATCTCCTCCATCATATGTGACAATCTGTTGGTGAGCCAAATATTATATGGGTCTTGGGCAAATAAAAACAGCCACTGTGAGTTCATGAATACAATGACCACTTTGTGTCTAGGAGATAGCAGTTTCCCAAACACTCCTCCCCATGAAAGCATGGCTTTTACATTCTTTCCACTACCTCTTCCACTATAGAGAATGTTCTTATGTTTATCTTATTGTATATATGTAAGTAGACGAACAGATTAATGGGGGTGAAAAGGCCTAAGTGAGGTCAGGGGAAGAGATTGAGTAAAGGAAAAGTGGAGGGAGGGCTAATCAAAATCTAAGAGGATATAAATAAGTCATATGGAAACCTACTTTTCTGGACAATAGAACACTCAGAAGCCTTAGATTGTTACTAGAAAATTTTCAGTGTCAGGGATGGGATACCTTCCAGTGAGTTGTTTGCTGGGAAAGTCACAGATACACCCAAAACATTATAAGCCATTGCCGAGGCCCTTGGTTTCCCACCAGGAATAGATGGTAAAACCCTATTGCTGAAGACTCCAGATACTTGGGTGGCAAGGTTACTGAGAAAACCTGCTGGAGCTGAGCTGAAAGCCTCCTCCATGTGGACCAGCTGACAGAAAGTTGGAAAAAGCTATGCTGCATGCAGTTCAATGAGAGAGAGAAAACACCAGTGAAGGTACTCAACAGTGAACACTGCAAGTTTTAAATTTGGCCAGCCAGGCCAAATGAGCCAGCAGGTACAATAGTGCCATGTGTGTTATGGGGGGAAACCAACCACTCTCTAATTGGACTTGAGGCCCACTCCATGGGAGGGAATACATCCCTGATACTGAAAACCTACAACAGGGTTAGTCATGAGCCCTAGGGGTATAAGATCTGCTGGTGTCATGCTACTTGTATATACTATGCTCACCAAATTGCTTGGTAAGCACTTCTCTTAATGTCCACACACATATATTAATGCTACTCTCACTGTTGGTTAGAGAAGGTTCTCTTTTCAGATGGTGTTGACCTTGGGATGACTCAGAAGGCACCATGGTCCTGAGAAGTGACAAGGAGTGCTCAACACTGAAATATCTCAAACACACCTTCCAAGGTTCAGGGTCCACTGCAGAGGAGGGGGTGGAAAGAATGTAAGAGCCAAAGGAAGAGTAGGACTCCTTACAACTTGCTCCTCCAGACACAAGATGGCTTGGATATCCATGATTTCACAGTGCCTGACACTGCCTACACAAGACCATCATAATAGGAGAAAGAGATCATGACATCAAACTGAAAAGAGAGACTGATTAAGAGGGGGAGGGTATATGATGGAGAGTGAAGTTTCAAAGGGGAAAGTAGGGGGAGGGAGGGAAGTACCATGGGATATTGTCTACAATTAAAGAAGTTGTCAATAAAACCTTAAATTAAATTTAAAAAAAGAAAAGAAAAATATCTTCATAAAAATACATAATCTAATATTTACCATTTAAAAAATTTTGATTATAAAGTTCTATTTCACTTGAGTTCATATTGTTGTAAGTTGTCATCACTATCAACTTATAGAACTTTTTCATTATGTAGAATTGAGAACTACATACACATTAAACATGAATTGTATATTCCTCCTTCCCTTTTGGCCCCTGCTAACTGCTATTTTATTTTCTGTCTCTATAAATGTGACAACTTTCAGTACCTCCACATTAGTGGTATACAATATTGCCCTTTTGAGTCTGGCTTATTTCACTTGTCATAGTATCTTCAACATTCATACATATTGTAGAATGTCTTGGGATTTTATTCATCTCTAAGGTTTAATAATATTACATTGTATACACACATTATTTTCTTTATTATATTATCAATGCATATTTAAATTTTTTGATATTTTTGCTTTTGTGAATAATCATTCTCTGAACATGGATATACAAACCGCTTTAACAAAGGCTTCCCCTTTGTGGAAAATCCCATGAAAAGTTCCAACTTTCTAGATAAGACATATCTTAATGCAGATTTTATATATATAATTTCCATGTGGGATCTTATCTACTCTTCTGTTGTGACACTACACACTGCTTTCCCAATCCTCCAAAAAGTCCCTGGTCTTGTTAGCAGTGAAACTTGGATAAATTTATTTCCTCATTATTCCACATGTCACATACCAGTGTGTTATTGTCCCAGACTTCTCATTAGCACCTCATTATTATGCTCCTCCATACATTGTGTTTGTTTTTAAGTTTCTTTGAAAGGCCCTGCTAACAAAATGTCACTATGTGAATCTCCAACAACTTCTCTTGTTATAGCACTAGAAAAGTACCTGAGATCTCTTACAAAATGAATAGTTTAGCAATTAAGGTCTTGGACTGCCAGGTGGAATAAATAAAATATAGTCAAGGAAAAAAATGACCTGTGAGTCCACATTAAATTTATTTTCTCTCTTAGCTATGTGTTAATCCCTAATTGCTAGCAGACAGGTAGGAGGATAAACTCCACAGAAATTGTCCTGGCAGAATATAATTTGAATGCCCAATTAATTACTGGTCTGTCATGATGTTTAATTTAGATAAAGTAGCTCCTTAGGAAACTGTTTCTTTTCTGACACAGTAAAAAAAAAAAAAAAATTGTCTAAAAACAGAACAAAATTCTGTGCCACCAAGGCCTAATATTAGCTTTCAACTTTATTACTCCTTTACCCATCACCACTAGCTCAAAAATGTTGAGTCCGAGATGTATGTGAAAGCCACTGAAAGTTCTCAATGATTTCAGCAACAAAGTCTAGGTCATGGGAAGAGCTGAATGACAAGACAGCTTCATAGAGCTTGCTTCTTGTTATCTACCATGCTCCTTTCTTTCTCCATGAGGTATAACCTGAAGAAGACAACTGTGGGTCTCCTGAAAATGTCAAGCATCTATCTGAAGAAGGGTCATTTATAATTTCTAGTCATCTGCATTTTCTGAAATATTGCTTCAATCTTCTTCTATTAATATTGTCAAAAGCCTGCATTGTATTAGCATGAGCAGCTTCTTGCAGATGGCACTTCTCACATTCCTCTTCCCAGACATGTGTGAGTCAAGATCTGTGCAATACTTCCTCCTCTATAACCACACCTGCTTAGTGGGCAATGTGCTTTTCAGCACACAGCCAGCAGCAGTGGAGAGAGAGTCTTGCCAGAACATCATGAAGAATAGATTATAGGAGATGTCCCAAGCCATTTCACATTCTAATCTGCCACTTTAGTCTGTGGAGAGACATTATCATTGAAGCTTTCTCAAGGGAAACATGTAATTGCTAAAAGCCCTAGGATTCAAATGAAATATAGCATAAAGGTGGTACCTGGTCTAAGCACTTTATTTCAGGTAGGTCACTGTTTGCTGTGTAGATGACCCCTCATATGCATTCATGTTTTAGACTTTTTTGTCTCACTGCCATTGGAAACTGAGTAACCTATAGATCTACTTCTATACCTTGAAAGTAAGAAAGTAGGTTTTTCCTTTATACCATTTAAAATGTGTTTCAGTACATGTGATAATTACAGAGATTATTCACTACAGGAAAAAAAAAGTGAAATGCTTTCCAATTACCTTGCTAAATAAGTTATTAGAAGAATGATTCCAATTTATTTTCACTTTCTTTAATCACATCTATCAATTTGGAAATGGTTTATCTTTATTTATAATGAAATAGTTATTAAGGAAATGAGTGGAAAACTAATACTTTGTATTAACCAAGACCTTATCATGTCATTTCATGGCCAGCATTCTCCATGCCTCTTCTCATTTTATGCCACATAGAAATCTAGGGAGCTCCCACAGGGCAGAGGCCAAAATCTGTCCAAAGCAACATGAGTGAAGAGAAGAGTCAGGATTTGATGTAAGTGGTTTGATTTCAGAGCCCACTCTTTACACCTCAAATTTCTTGAACATTCCTAGCATAGTAATTCCCATTAAATCAAACATCTTAAAGTGACTAAAATACCCTTTAACTTTTTTCTTTACTATAAATGCTCTAAATTGTGTATATGTGGGTCTTATTCTTCCACATTTATCTTCCCTCTCATTGAATATGTGGGTCTTATATTCAATTTTTAACTTTTTCTTGGCTATGCTTTGTAAATTAAGCAACTGTCCAAAGAAAGCCTCCCTTCCTCCCTCTTTTTCTTCCTTCCTTTAGCATTTTATACCAAGTAGCTTTCATACATATGCATGTGGCATATGGAATTTCTATTTATCAAACATAAGTATTGTTGAGGACATAAATTTAGGAATTTAGAAATACTATTATACTTTATCTATTTGACATTAATCTATTTTATGACATCTGTTTTGTTCAGTAAACTTGGATTAATATAATACTCTCATAAATAAGACAAAAGTTGCAGAATATTTCAATTCCTTAATTATCCACTGTACTCCAGGACATTAGAAGGCCTATTTCTTCAAAATATAGACAATGAGTGTATATATATATATATTATTTCTAGCAATGTAGTCATGTTCTTACTTTTTTACCTATCCTCGATAGGAATACAGACATCCAAATTCCACAAGGTTATTAAATGTATCTGATTTTCAGTCATCCTAAATATATATTTTATTGCTTATCAGCATATATTTTGTTACTTATGTGTAGGATAAACCTATATACATTTTTTTTTTAAATTTTTAGGGCCTTCTTCCTAAAGATATAACAAATTATGTTCCATAAATCTGTTTCTGGAAATACCTGGTCATATCTTCACTTGATTTTAGAGCAAGACACAGAAATGGGTTGAAATAAGAAAGTAGGAATCCAGACCCCTGAGAAGAGCAGACCAATGAAGTCAAAGCCAAAGTTTGTAAATGATGTCTGTGTTCTCAGACTCTCCCTTGAAGATGATACCTTGCCCTCTAGCAGTTTTCAGAAAGAATGGCTGGTGTGTTTGTATTAGAAAGCTTTGAGTTTCCAGATCATTAAATCAGCAATATTTCTTAGGCATGCTAGCAGTTTTTTAATTTATTTTTTATTGAAAACTTCCATAATTATAGAAAATAACCCATGGTAATTCCCTGCCCCCACTTTCCCCTTTAAAACTCCACTGTCCATCATACTTCTTCCCCCTCTCAATCAGTCTCTCTTTTATTTTGATGTCATCATCTTTTCCTCCTATTATGATGGTCTTGTGTAGGTAGTGTCAGGAACTATGAAGTCATGGATATCCAGGCCATTTTGTGTCTGGAGGAGCACTTTATAAGAAGTCCTACCCTTCCTTTGGCTCTTACATTCTTTTCACAACCTCTTCCTCAATGGACCCTGAGTCTGGGAAGGTATGATAGAGGTATTTCAGTGCTGAGCACTCCTCTGTCACTTCTCATCATGAAGGTACCTTCTGAGTCATCCCAAGTTCACTGCCACCTGAAAAGAGAAGCTTCTCTCACCAAAAGTGAGAGTAGCATGAACCTTAAGACAAGTGCTTGCCAGGCAGTTTGATGAGCATACTATATGCATTTTGCCAGACAGCAACAGACGTTATAACTCTAAGGCTCATGAATATCCCATCATAGTTTTTCATGAATTTCCTCCCATGGAGCGGGACTCCAGTCCAATTACATAGAGAAGTTGGTTTCCTCCATAACAGACATGCCACTATTGCACCTGTTGGCTCATTTGGCCTGGCTGCCCAAATTTAGGGTTTGCAGTGTCCACCGCTGAGTATCTCCACTGGTGATTTCTTACTGTCCCCTTGATCTGTTTGCAATATAGCTTTTTCCCACTTTCTGTCAGCTGGTCTACACTGATGAAAATTTCAGCTCAGCTCTAGCAGGATTTCTCAATGACCTTGCAGCCCAAATATGTGGAGTCTTCAGCAATAGGTTCTTACCATCTGTAACAGACAGCTTCAGGTTCGCTGAGATGAACTTTCAGACCAGGCAAAGTTATGGAGGAAAGGATATCATTTATTGAAGTTTACAGATCTGGGAAAGTTCCATAATGGCAGAAAATGCTGGCCTGCTTTCACAGGACCACAGAGAGTGAAGTCACAAGCCAAAAGCCTCACAGCACAGCACACCTCAGGAACTCCAGCCAGGCACACTTTGCATATCTTTAGATTGAAATCCTAAACCCACCACCACACCTTAAGATCTGCCCAGTGATGTTGCCTCCAGCCAGGTATCTGCTGATACAAACAATAAACTAATAAAACACTGAATATATTTGGGACCATCTATTCAAACTACCACACCATCTATTCCTGGTGGGAAACTAAGAGCCATGGAAATGGCCTATAATGTTTTGGGGGCATCAGGAAACTCCCTGGCCAACAATTCACTGGAAGGTATCCCATTCCTGACACTAAAAACTTTCTAGTAGCAATCTATGACTTCTGGGTGCATCATTGTCCAAAAAGTAGGTTTCCATATGACTTATTCATACACTCATAGATGTTGATTAGCCCTCCTCCCACCTTTCTTTTACTCAATCCCTTCTCCTGACCTCACTTAGGCCTTTCCACCCCCATTAATCTGTTCTTCTACCTACATATATACAATATCACTTTACTAAGTCCCCCCACTTCCTTTCTAGTCCCTTAAGGGATGCCTTTTCTAGCTTGCTGTTCTCTGCAACTGAGTTTTATTCCAACTTACATAAAAGTCCAATCATTTGTAGCTAGGATCCTTAGTGAGGAGCTGGGCTACCTCACTAAGTATAATCCTTTCCAGATCCATCCCTTTTCCTGCAAATTTTATAGTTTCATTTTTCTTTACTACTGAGTAGAGCTTCCTTGTATAAATGTATCACATCTTCATTATCTACTCTTAAGTTGAGGGACATCTAGGCTGGTTCCATTTCCTAGCTATTGTGACTAGAGTGGCAATAAACATGGTTGATCAAGTATCTCTAAGGTAGTGAGATGAGGCCTTAGGACATATGACTAGGTGTCGTATAGCTGTGTCAAATGATGAATCTATTTTTAGCTGTTTCAGGAACCACCACACTGATTTCCACAATGGCTGGACCAGAATGCATTCCCACCAACAGTGCAGAAGGGTTGCTTTTTTCTGATCCTCACCAGCATTTATTGTCATTTGTTTTCATGATGGTAGCCATTCTGAAAAGGAGTGAAATGGAATCTCAAAATAGTTTTAATTTGCATTTCCCTGATGGCTAGGGATGTAGAACTTTTTTTTAGATTTTTATATGCCATCCTTCTTTCTTCTGAAAACTCTCTATTTAGTACAATAGCCCATTTTTTAATTGGGTTGTTTGATTTCTTATCATTTAGTTTTTTGAGTTCTTTGTATATCCTGGGTATTAATCCTGTCAGATGCATGGCTGGTAAAGATTTTCTGCCATTGTGTAGGTTGCCTCTTTGCTCTATTCACAGTGTCCTTAGCTGTACAAAAGCTTTTCACTTTCCTGAGGTCCCAGAGTTTGATCAGTGGTTTTATTTCCTGGGCAACTGGGGTTATATTTAGTTACGGTTTCCCCTACTTTGTCCTCTAGCAGTTTCAGAGTTTCAGGTCTGATATTAAGGTCTTTGATCCATTTGGACTTAATTCTTGTGCATTGAGTGAGATAAAGATCTATTTTCATCCTTGTATAGATATGTATCCAGTTTTCCCAACCAGCAGGAAAGGAACGGCCAAAAACGAGTCTCTTCTTGTATCACAGTTTTTTGGAGCACTTTTTTGACAGATGAGGTGATGGCGGAGGGCAGAGGCCCAAATCTGCAGCTGCTTTTATAGAGTGTACTGCTCTACATGTCTGTTTTTGATTGGTTGTACCAGCTTGTTTTTGTTAGGTGCCTCTGGAATAGGCTTAAAATCTGGTTGGTGATACCAACAACCTTAGACACGGTTGGCGCAAAACTGTTTAATATGGAGGATTCAGCGCCATCTTGTAATGGCGAATGAATTTTTCCCTGCAGTTCCCCCTTCTTGTTTAAAGAATGTCATTGGAATTTTGGATGGTCTGATCTCTGATGCTTTTTGAGGACATTGTTTTGACCCCAGACCTTCCAATCCAGCCAGGCTGGTGTCACACCATTTCCAGTACCTTTCCTCAGAGATGGGATTACAGTTTTAACCCATATGCAATCAGACATGCCCTCCATGAAGCTGCTAAGAGTTTATTCCAAGTGCAGTACTTTTTATTTTCCTGCAATTGTGATGAATGCCGTTCTCCCAACACCAATCCTCTGCCCATCCTTGTTGCAATGGGCACTAGGAAGGCTAATGGTTTCAAGGGCCAGTTTACTTTTGCTCTCTGGGCCAACAGCCAAATCTGGGGAGGACCCACACTCCAAAGCAGTTGCCTGAGAGAGTACCTTGTCCCTCCTAGCTTGGGCTGTCATCTGCAAGTCAACCATAGGCAGAGCAGACATCCTCCAATACAGCAGGCAGCAAACAGTCCCTCTTGCAACCCATTCCTTAAAAAAATTAAAAGCAGAGGAGATCCAGGAAATAAAAGTGTGCAAGACTAAGATCCACTTGTGGAATTAATGATTTTAGCAGATAAAGAAAAGGGGGTGCACCATTTAACCGGGGCTGTAGGTTTGTCTGATTAGGAGCATAATGTTCACAAGGATGACCCAGTTTCTGTAGTACCCGAGATATTTAAGGGATGCTGGAGTTTGTGAAAATCCTTTTTCTGAATTCTTTTTGATGATGAGGTCTTTTGCCTTGACCATTTATTGTTGCAAGCAATCTGTCCCCCCAACAGCAAAACCAATGGAGACACATCCGTAGGAACCATTGACCCCATATACCACCCACTTTGAAAATGGATTTTGTTGAAAATAATCTTGAAGAAAGAGTCCCTCCGACCATGCCCCTGACCTATGTTTGGACCCCTCATAGCTGGTGATATGGTGAAGAGATGATTTGCATCAGCCCAGGCGACTAGTTTGTGCTCTGGCACTGTATGACCATCTGCCAGAGTTTTTAGTTCAAACCAGGCAAAACTCTGCTGATGAAGTCTTATACAAGAGTCATCAGTCTGATTCCACTTTTCTAGTAAAACAAAGAGTTGGTCCTCCTGAAGGGAAGGGTTTCCCAGTTCCTTATTTTTCAAGAAACGTTTCACAGACGCTTTGAGGAACTGGCATGTTTTGCATTGAAGGCTGACAAAATTCCCCAACGTTGCTTTGCTTTACTGAGTGTCAAGATCTGGATGACCATCCGGTTTCTTCTTTGATCATTATGAATTCCAAACTTTCTCCTGAGGAAGGATGGACTATTTTTTCAAATCTTGGAACCCAGTGGATCTAAAGGTCCTGTGGAAAATTCACAATTTTTGGTCCCCTGGATCTTGTCAAGATCCGGTCCTTTTCATTTGTTATCTAGGACATCTTTTCATCATCACTTAATTTCCTGTTTGTGCCTTAATTGCATCTTGACTGTGCCTGTAAATGCAGACTTATCATCTTGTCCAAAATTAAAAATTAAGGTATAAGAGGCTAGGGGTTGCATCTTCTGCAATCCCCCTCTTTTGTTTAAATAAGATGGCTTTGATACTTTAGTTGGCTCTCTCCACAATGCCTTGGCCTTGTGGGTTATAAAGCTGGCCAGTGGTGTGGGCAACTTGCATCTGCACACAAAATTTAAACCAGTAGATGTATATTAAACCATTATCAGTTTTTCTAGTAAAGCCAAAATCCCTACGGGTGCCCAGGCTTCCAGGCAGTGGGTTTTGTCAACTGAGAAGCCTTCTTTCCCGTCTGAAATAGGTTCCAAATCACCCTGAGTCCCTATCCACTGTGACATGTAAAAAAACAAAGGCCTTCCAAAAATCAGGGAGATGAGTTACATCCATTTGCCAAAGATCACCAAAACAGGAGGCCTGAGGGGTTAACACCCAACATGAGGGGATATCAGAAAATGTAGTCTCAGCCTGACCTGAATAATGATCCTCTAACACTGCCTCCTGAGGGCTAAGATTAAAGGCTGTGTACCACACCCAGCCAGTGTTATTTTTTGACCTTCTTTGTGATCTATGTAATGCAGAACCCACTCATCCCCAGCAGAGGGCGCCCTGAATGAGTTGGTTGAATGAGTTCTCTCAGCCCCGCCCCCTGACTGGATCACCTCTGGTTGAACTTTGCTCTTTTTTTTTTTTTTTTTAGAGCTGCTCAGGTCCTCCTCCTGTTGTGATTTAGATTCTGAACTGGTCTCATCATCTTCCTCCAGCCACTGTTTTTGACATGGGTACTGGAGAAAAAGCCTCGAATCAGGGTCCTTAGGCTCTACAGGCAAGTGTTTAACAATTAAGGCATTTTTTTATCTTTATGTTAATGGGAAGGCTGCTCCATGGTGGGACAATGGTGTAATATAGCCATATAGACTTGAAAAATAGGATTTTTATCTCTAGCAGGGCAATATGAATGTCTCCAGCTGTTTTTTTAATTTTTAAAGTAAATTATTTGAGAGAAAGAGGGACACACAGTTAAGAGCATAGAGGAGCGAGAGAGGCAAAGAGGAGAGGATGGGTGTGCCAGGGCATCTAGCCACATGGCCTCATGAACTCCAGATGTGCCCACCCTTAAGATATTTTTAAAGCAAGTTGACAAAAGTGACCAAAAATGATCCTGGAGGTGCGGGCAGGCGCAGCCAGTGAGGCTCGGGGCAGTGCTCTCCAGCCCTGGACTGTATCTTTATATGTATTTGTTAAATGTGATTGTCATCCTGCAACTAGGTGTGCAATAGTTTGTTTTGTGGACCAGTGGCCTTTTGTTCCACAAATGATAAAGAGGAAAGTTAAAACAGGTTTGTATTTGATCATAGTTTACATTCTTAGAAAGCTACATGGAGGTTTTGTCCTTCACCAGGGATTTGAGCACATTTGCTTAGGCAGTAGTTAGGGGCTGAAAAGAGCTGAAAAGATAGCTGCCGGGTGGTGGCTGTGTGTGGCGTATGTATATAGAAAAGGAGTGTTTTTAAGGGCAAAAATGAACTTTTCCCTGGAAGAGCCTTTAAGGTTGGCAATTAAGGCAAGGAGGACTGAATTAATCCATGTGGCTAAAACAACTTTTTGTGTCATTCGCCATGGAGGTTTTTTTTTTTTAATAGTAATATATATTGAGTACAACATAATGCATCTTTTAGGTCTGGTCAGTAAGCCTGGTGAGACCATTTTAGGTTTGCCCAGTGCTGTTATTATAGGATATGCTGCCATGCCCATTCAAATGGGGCAGGACAAAATTTGGTTCTCATGGTCTGAACAGAAACCCAAAAATGAGAGGAAAGAGAAAAGAACAAGAGATGTTGAAGTTTGGGATGGAGTTTTTATTTAAATGAATTTAATGAAAGCGTTTAAAGTCTCCTTTAATGGAGGACAAACATCCACTGTGGCCTCTCTGCCCCTTCCCTGGCGGGCATGAATGAGCCTCATCATCTCCTCAAGTTTTTCCTTTAGACTTTTTTCCTTTTTTTGTCTCTTTTTGACTGGATCCTATTTTTCCCTTTTGTTTCTTCCTAGGCCTAGCATGTGAGTCCCCAGCTAGTATCTGACTCTGAAATGACTGTCCTGATGTTGGGCTAAAGCTCCTTGCCCCTCCCCTTTTATTTCCTGGGATGTTTAGTCTAAAACCCAGGCTTTGCACAGGCAAAAACAGGCGAGGAAAGCCAGGGTCAATTATTAAATCCATCAGAGAACAAAGCCGGGATGACTTATACCCCAATTTTACCCATCCGTTCAAGTTCTGAATCCTCTTTATCCTACCGCAGACCCTATGATACAGAAAAACATACTGATATCCTTTGTGGACATGTATTTTTATTTATCCAGCAGGAAAGGATTCCATTTATTTATTTATTAACACAAGTTTTATTGGAGAGGCACTTGGTTAACAGATGAGCTGATGGCGGAGGGCAGAGGCCCAAATCTGCAGCTGCTTTTATAGAGTAATAAATTACAGATTACTGATTGGTTCCCATTTTGCCATAAACCAGGTGCCACGGGATAGGCTTGGGACAGGTTGCTTTAACCATTGAGGTGCATCCTGAGCTGTTAGAATGTATTTAGAAATGACTTGATCTAATTCATGGAGGAGCCAAACCCATTTGTAAATTTTTCAAGATTGTCCTGCATATTGATATGTATCCAGTTTTCCTAGCACCATTTTTTGAAAAGGTTGTCTCTTCTGCAATGAGTATTTTGGCATATTTTTGAAGATCAGGTGGTTGCAGCTACCTGGACTTACATCTGGGTCCTCTATTCGGTTCCATTGATCTATATGTCTGTTTTTGTGCCAGTACCATGTTGTTTTTGTTACTATGGCTCTGTAATATAGGTTAAAATCTGTTATGGTGATACCAACAACCTTATTATTGTTGCTCAAAATCGTTTTAGATATTCAAGAGTTTTTGTGCTTCCAAATGAATTTTTGGATGTTTTTTTTCTATTTCCATGAAGAATGTCATTGGAATTTTGGATGGATGTAGATTGCTTTTGTTAAGATTGCCATTTTCACAATATTGATTCTTCCAATCCAAGCACAGAGGGTGTCTTTCCATTTCCTAGTGTCTTCTGCAACTTCTGTTTTGAGTGTTTTAAAGTTTTCATTGTAGAGGTCCTTCACTTCCTTGGTTAGGTTTATTCCAAGGTACTTTTTTATTTTAATGCAATTGTGAATAAGAGTGATTCTCTGATTTCATCCTCTGTGTGTTTGTTGTTAGCATATAGGAAGGCTACTGATTTCTGTGTGTTTATTTTGTATCATGCTACATGGCTATAGATGTTTATCAGCTCTAACAGTTTGCTGGTAGAGTCTTTAGGGTCCCTTATATATAGATCATGTCATCTGCAATAATGATAATTTGATCTCTTCCTTTCCAATTTGTATCTCTTTTATGTGTTTCTCTTGCACTATTGCTATGGCTAAGACTTCCAGTACCATATTAAATAAAAGTGGGGACCGTGGACAACCTTGTGTTGTTCCTGATTTTAGCAGAATAACTTCAAGATCTTCTCCATTTAGTATTATGTTGGCTGTAGGTTTATTATGTTGAGATATGTTCCTTGTATTTCCAGTTTCTGTAGTACTTTTATCATGAAGGGATGTTGGATTTTGTCAAATGCTTTTTCTGAATTTATTGAGATGATCATGTGATTTTGTCCTTCAGTCCATTTATATGGTGTATTACACTTATCATATGCAAATGGATCAAAGACCTGAATGTTTAGTGTTCTGTAGGTTTCTTGTATCTGTATTGGCATCACTTTCCCTACTTGGGGGAAGTTTTCCTTTATGATTTTGTTGAAAATACATGCTATGCCTTGGAGTGAATTTTCTCCTTCTACTATGCCCTGAATTCTTATGTTTGATCTCCTTATAGTGTCCAAATGTCTTGAGATTCCTATTCATGCCTTCCTACTAGTTTGTTCTCTTTATTTGTATTAGATCTGCCACCTGATCTTTTAGTTTAGATATTCTGTCCTCTCCTTGATCCATGCTACTTGTGAGACTTTCTATAGAGTTTTCTATTTAGCTTACTCTGTTATTCATTGCTTGTGTTTCTGATTGGTAATTTTTCATTATTTCTATTTCCTTACTCATGTTTTGCATTGACCTACTTATTTCATTAAGTTGGTTTCCTGTGTTCTCTTGGGATTCCTTCAGTAGTTAGTTTTCTTCTTTGATTCCTTTGATTTCTTCTTTGATTTCTTTAAGTATAGATAGAATATTTTTTTTCAAATCTTTTTCAAGCATTTCATCTAAAGCAGTCTGGTAGATTCATAATTTTTGATGGGATTGTATTGTCTTGATATTTTGTGTTTCTTGTATTATAATGTAGAGATTTTTGCATCTTGAGTTAATGTGATGTTTGTGTTTTCTTATTAACTGCAGTATTCTTAGCTCTATAAATCCAACTTTATATATCTTCAGTGTATAGTTTAAGGTATAAGATGTAGCTTTTATTCTCCAAGAGAAAAAGCAGAAGTGACCTGCTCTTCAAGTGTTGTAGTATACTGGGTGAAGCAAATTACTGGCAAATTCAAAAATTCAGCTGAGCAATATAGATAGTCAATCATAACCAGCACAGAGTATTTATACAAGTGTGGGAATTAAACTACACAGATAATCTAGTAAAGCCAAAATCTCTAAGGGTGTGTGTTGGCCCACACTCTTAATCCTGTCAACTGGGAAGTTGAGATTTCTGGTCTGAAATAGGTTCCAAATCACCCTGAGTCCCTGCCCCCAGTAGTGACTTAATAAAAAAACAAAGGCCCTAAAAATCAGAAAATGTCAAAGGCAATAATAGTCAGTACCAAAATACAGCTTATTTGAGAAGGGTAAAGCCAACCAAGAATATATCAGTCAAATGTAATACATATCCTTTCCTGATGTGGAAAGAGAGACTAACACTTCCAGTGCAGGCCTATTTATCTGGCTTTGTATAAGTAGACAGTGTTACCTTTTGGATGGTTTCCAATCTCACCAATGCTGAGTGCCCACCTCGATACTTCTTGGTGAATGAGTTGAATGAGTTGGTTGAATGAGTTCTCTGGATGTTCATGTCCCTGACTGTTGGGGGATGAGAGACTTTGCAGGGTGCCTAGAGTCGTACTAGAGCTGCTCAGGTGGTCCTGTTTGTATCTCCTTTAGCAGCTGCTCAGCTGGTCTCTGGTATCTTCCCTTTCAGGTTTCTTGCTTTTTGAGGAGGTGGATATGAGTGGAAAATCCCCTCACCTTGTTTCTGTTCCTGCCGCCTGTGCCACCCACCAGGCAGGCTTGGGAATCAGGGCTGCTCCATGCTAGCAAATTTTAATTTGGTTTTAACTGATTCCTCCGTTGGTTCTCTGCCCACATCTCTGTTGAACTATATCTTTTAAAATATATTTTATTTTATTTACTTATTTGAGAGAAAGAGACACACACACACACACACAGAGAGAGAGAGAGAGACAGAGAGAGAGAGAAAGAGAGAGAGGATGGGTGTGCCAGGGCATCCAGCCACTGAAAATGAACTCCAGATGTGTGCACCCCTTGTGCATCTGGCTTACGTGGGTCCTGGAGAATCGTACCAGGATCCTTTGGCTTTGCAGGCAAACGCCTTAACTGCTATGCCATCTCTCCAGCCCTGAACTGTATCTTTATATGTATTTGTTAAATGTCATTTCATCCTGCAACTATTATACTACATAGTAGAACATGGACTCTGTCTGCCTTTTTGGATATACAAATGATAAAGAAAGTTAAAGTAGAAAAACAGGGTTCCCAGATGTTCAGACAATACTCTTAATTGTATATCATGTTTTTTCTACTTCTTTGATATTATGTTAACAACTAGGAGAGTTTTCCTTTGCTTTCAGATCTCACATACCCATACATATGTGTGTGTGTGTGTGTGTGTGTGTATGTATATATGTATATCAGTGTGTGTATGTGTGTGTGTACGTTCATGTGTTTGTTCATGCATATTTGTGTTCATTTAAGTGAGTGTGCAGACACAAGTATTAGATGTAAGTGAAGAGTCGAAGACAACTTTTGGTGTCATTCCTCAGGAGCACAATCTGCCTTTTTTTTTGAGACAGAGTCTCTAATTGGCCAGGATCTCACCAAATGTGCAGGCTTATGGTTGGTCAGTAAGCCTCAGGACCATCTCTGCTTCCCCAGTGCTGTTATTATAGGTATATGCTGCCATGCCCAAAGTTCTTACTTGGGTTTTTGGGGATCAAAATTTGGTTCTCATGCATGAACAGAAGTACAATTTTATGAGCCTTAAAAACTTATTTTTAAATAAATTTTAAATCCATTTTTAACCCAATATATTCCAAATTTTAAGCACACAATTTAATGAAAGGGTTTGGGCAAAGGCCCACATTTGTGCACCACAAACATCCACTGTGGAAATAAACGCTCAGTCAATCCTGTCGTTCATCTATGCGCTTCGTCACCTCTATGTCCCTCATCCTTGGAAACTACTGATCTACCTTCTGTCATTAGAAATTACAATTCTCTCTCTTTTAAAAAAGTATGCATATATGTGTGTGTATGCTGGCACTCCAGGGATTTGTGCCACTGTAAATGGAATGCCAGATGCTTGTGACACTTTGAATCAGGCTTTATCCATGTGGCTGGGAAATTGAGTCTGAACTGCAGGCTTTGCAAGGAAATGCCTTTAACTGCTGACACTTTCAAACAATTATTAAATTGAATAAAATTGAAACTAGTGCTATATTGTATTTTATACCCCAATTTTCCCATCCTTTCATCTCTTGATGCATAGTTATCTTACTGCAGACCCTATGATACAGAAAAACATACTGATATCCTTTGTGGACATGTATTTTTATTTATCTTAGGGATTTATTCATTTATTTATTTATTAACACAAGTTCTCATGTAACCCAGGCTGACCTCAAACACATTATAGAGTTGAGGATGACTTTGAGCTTCTAATTCTCCTGCCTTCCCCTCCTGAGTAATAAATTACAGATTATGCCAACATCCCATTTTAAGGATTAAACCCTGGGCTTCCTGCATGCTAGATAAGTGCTTTAACCATTGAGGTGCATCCTGAGCTGTTAGGAATGTATTTAGAAATGAGTTGATAGGTTTCATATGAACATGTCATAAACCATTGTCAAATTTTTCAAGATTGTCCTAGTAATTGTCATTGTCAACAGTAAAGTATGGCCATTTGGGTTGTTTTAAATCCTTTTCATATATTTTCCCTTTCAGAATTTCTTTATCATCTTAGCCATTCCATTGGATGGGTTGTAGCACTAGTTTTCATCACCTGGTACCTCACGATGTTGCTTGATTTGATGTATTTACTAACTCATATACTTTCTTTGTGAAAGGTCTGTTCAAACATGTCTCCCGTTTATATTTTTATTGAGTTTTATTTCCTTACTAAAAAATTAAAACATTTTAATGAATTTTCATGCATATTTTAAAATAAATGTATTAAAATTTTACAAAAATCTTGATTGAAGTTTATTATTTGATTACATTCACTCTATATTTCCCCGGGGAGAATTGAATGTTAGCAATAGTTAATTAGCAATAGTTAATCTGAGAATATTTTTTTCCATTATACTTGAATCTTTTAATTTTTTTTCTCATCAATGTTTTGTAATTTTCACTGTATGGTTCTTGTTAGATTTCTCTCGAAATATTACTCATTTTGGCACTATTGACAATTATGTTTTTAAAATTTTTCAATGCCCAGATATGTGTTTCCAATATACTGATAATTTACTTCCCCTCCCCCTCACCCCACCACACTGATGAAGATTGGGCCCATGGCATTCTAGGCAAGCATTCTGCCACTGGGCTATGACCCCAGCCCTCTTTTTAACTTTTCACTTAGAGAAAGGGTCTCATTGGTGTTGACTCTCTGTGTCTCAGGCAGGTGTTATA
This sequence comes from Orientallactaga sibirica, assembly GCA_036365145.1. NCBI lineage: Eukaryota > Metazoa > Chordata > Mammalia > Rodentia > Dipodidae > Orientallactaga > Orientallactaga sibirica. The sequence continues at coordinate 58,940,197 of JAEOAD010000003.1, read as the reverse complement.
CCTTTGATAAGTCTCCCAAGCAGCTGGGATTGCAGGCCATCCAATCCAGCTAATCACTAAATGGTATTAATAATATTTTTGAAATAAATTAAATTTTTCACATTCATGTCACCTATGGAAAAATGGCAGTTTCCCATCTTCTTTGTTAAATTGTATGCCTTTAAACTTCTCTTCTTTAGTAGAAATCTTAGCACACCTGTAAGATGCTGAATAGAAACACTATAACATCTTAGGATATAAAGTTATTTATTTGCTTATTTGTTTTCTTGTTAGCAAAGAATTGTTTAGTGACCATTGTCCAATTTGTCAGTGCCTTTTATTTGCCTATTGAGGTAATATGGTTTTGTTCATTAATTACAGATTGTAGCAGACAGCTTCAGGTTCACTGAGATGAACTTCCAGACCAGTCATAGTTATGGAGGAAGGGATTTATTGAGGATTAGAGAACCAGGGGCAGTTCCATAATGGCAGAAGAAGCTGGCCTGCCTTCACAGGTCCAAGCAGAGAGAGAGAAGCACAAGCCAAAAAGCATAAAGACAAAAGCCACACCACACAGCATATTTCAGGAACTCCAGCTAGGTACACTTTGCATATCTTTAGATTGGAATCTCAAACTCACCACCATACCTTAGGGCTGGACTCTAAAATCCACTGCCTCTAGCCAGGTGGTTGCAGATCCAAATTACATGCTAATAAAACACTGAATATATTGGGGGCCATATATTCAAACTACCACACAGATTTAATGGGTTGCATTGTAAGATATTTCATTATTGGACTAAACTTGTATTCCTAGAATCATTCTTACTGTGTCATGACTTATTTATGTACTTAACTTTTGTTAAATTCTGTAAAATATATTTTATTTATACCCATGTTTATAAGAAATAATTCACTGTAGTTACCACATATTGAGTGAGGTAAAACAGACTCAGACAAATATTGCATGTTGTGGAAAAGAAGAAATGAGAGTAAAGGGAATGGAGGACAGTAAAAAGGTAATAGGGGGTGAATATGGTTAAAGCACATGATAAAATTGAGTGAACAAGCCATTATCAAACCCATCATGTTGTAGAATGAATATATACAATAAAATGTTTTCAGGGATGGAGAGATGGCTTAGCAGTTAAGGCTCTTCCCTGCAAAGCCAAAGGTCCTTGGTTTGATTTCCCAGGACCCACGTAAGCCAGATTCACAAGGTGGTGCATGCATCTGGAGTTCCTTTGCAGTGGCTGGAAGCCCTAGCATACCTATTCTCTTTCTCTCTCTCTCAAATAAATAAATAAAAATTTTAAAAATTTAAAATTTGTTCAATGTTGTTCCCTTTTATTGGGATGTTATGGGTTTGCATTAGGGTAAAGTAAACTTTGCAAAGTGATCTTGATTATTTCTTTCCATCTGGAGCTTTTTGGGTTGGATTCTTCTTGTTTTTACAATGCCTTTAGATGGATGGTTAGGTTACTGATTTGGGATCTCTCTGTCTTTGTTATGAAGGCATTTAGTGCTATGAATTTTCCCCTAGGGACTGCCTTTACTGTGTCCCATAAGATTTTTTATACATACATCCACTACCCATTTATTGTTTAAAAGCATGTTGTTCAGACTCCAGGAGCTGATGGAGTTCCTGGTGGATCTCTTGTTGTTAATTTCTAACTTTACAGCATTGTGATCTGATATCATGCAGGAAATTATGCTGATTTTAGAGATGGTTCTTTGAAAAATAAGCAAGATTGATAACTCCCTGGCCAATTTGATCAAGCCAAAAAAAAAAAAAAAAGAGAGAGAGAGAGAGAGAGACGCTTCAAATTAACAAAATTAAAAATGAAAAAGGAGAGATCACAACAGACATAAGTGAAATTGGAAGAATCATCAGGACTTACTTCCGAAACCTCTACTCCATAAAACTGGACAATCTGGAAGAAATGGATAAATTCCTAGACACATACCACCTACCAAAATTAAACTCAGAGCAGATTAATATCCTAAACAAACCTATCACACCCATCAAGATTGAAAAGGTAATCAAAAACCTCTCCAAACAAGAAGAACCCAGGACCAGATGGCTTCTCATCCGAATTCTATGAAACCTTCATGGAAGAACTGAAACGAATTTTCCTCAAACTGCTCCAGATAATTGGAAAACAGGGAAAGTGCCCCAACTCCTTTTATGAAGCTAGCATCACCCTAATACCAAAACCAGACAGAGATACTACAAGAAAAAAAAAAAAACTTTAGGCCTATATCCCTGATGAACTTAGACACAAAGATCCTGAACAAAATCCTAGCAAACTAAATTCAACAATGCACCAAAAGCACTATCCACCTTGATCAAGTAAGGTTTATCCCAGGAAGGCAGGGTGTTTTAATATACAGAAATCTGTCAACATAATAAACCACATAAATAAACTTAATCACAGAAACCATGTGATCATTTCAATAGATACAGAAAAGCCTTGCACAAAAACATCACTTCATGATCAAAACACTGGAGAAAATAGGTGTGAATGGTTTGTATTTCAACATAATAAAGGTTATATATAAAGCATCTAAAGCTGAAATAATACTTAATGGGGAAAGACTCAAGGAATTCCCATAGAGATCATAAACAAGACAGGTGTGTCCACTCTCACCTCTACTCTTCAACATAGTACTAAAAGTCCTAGCCCAAGCAGTAAGACAGGAGAAAAAAATAGCAGGGATAGAAATTGGAAAGGAAGAAGTTAAATTAGTCTTATTTGCAGACAACATAACCTATACATAAGGGACCAAGAGCCTCCATCTCAAAACATCTAAAGGTGATTAATTCCTTCAGTAAAGTATCAGGATACAAAATCAATGTACAAAAATCAGTAGTCTTTCTATATACAAAGGACAAAGATACAGAGAAAGAAATTAGCAACACTGTCCCATTTGTACTAGTAACAACAACAACAAAAGTTCCTTGGAATAACACTAGTCAATGATGTGAAAAGCATATAATGAAAACATAAAACACTCAAGAAAGAAATTGAGGAGGGCATGAGAAGGTGGAAAGACATCCCATTCTCCTGGATCAGCAGAATTAACATTGTGAAAATGGCAATCCTTCTCAAAAGTAATATAGAGATTTAATGCAATACACACTGAAGAAAATGTTTAACATCACTAACCATCAGGGAAATGCAAATTAAAATAACTACAAGATTCCAACTTAGCCTAGTAAAGATAGCAAACATTACAAATTAATTGAAAACAAATGATGGCAAGGATGCGAAGAAATAGGAACCCTAATTCATTGTTGGTGGGAATGTAAGCTGGTACAACCACTATGGAAATCAATATGGAGACTCCTGCAAAAGATGAATATAGAGTTACCAACAGACCCAGTTATTCCCTTACTGGACATTTACCATAAAAGCTCCATGCCTCTGTTCAGAGATATTTGCTCAAAAATGTTTATAGCTACTCAATTTATAATAGCTAAGAACTGGAATCAACCCAGATACCCATCATTGGACAAATGGATAACCAAGATGTGGTATATCTACACCATATAATTCTACTCAGCAGTAAGAAAAAAATGGCACAATGAAATTAGTAGAAAAATGGTGGAACTTGGAACAGATCATACACAGTGAACTCACACAATCACAGAAAGACAATCGTTCCATGGTCTCACTCATTTGCAATTCCTAACCATTATGGCCCTTATGTCTCCTTGACCAACAGTTCACTGTAGAAGGGTGCAATTCTGGCACTCTGGGAATTACCAACCAGCCCCATGATTTTAGATTAATGCTTTTTTTCACCTTTTATGTGGCTTCATATACATCAGTTTTAAAATCATTAATTTTTGTGTTCATTTAAAATTTTTTATATTAATGTTCTTATCTGTTTTTCTAGATTCCTGGATGGAAATTGATTACTGTTTTGAAACTTACATTCTTATCTAATAAAATATCCCTCTAAGCATATCTATAGATGAATCTCACAAAACATTTATATATTACAATGGTTATAATCATTTCCTAATTTTCATTTAATTTCTTTCCTAATCCAAGATTATTTAGAAATGCATCATTTCATTTAAAAACATACAAAGGTTCCAGATTTTTTTTTTTGATTTTCAGGTTAATTCTGTTGTTGTTAGTGAATATACTTTGTATACTTCCAACTCTTAGCAATTAAAAAAATCTATACTATGCCAACTGGGTCACTCTAGTTAATAATGTTATTCAGGTCTTTTATATCATTATTGATCTTCTGTCTGCTTGTTGTACAAATTACTGATAAAAGGATATTAATGTACCAACTATGCTTGTGGATTTGTGTTTTACCTTTCAATTTTACAGGATTTGTTTCATGTGTTTTGCAACTATGCTCTTCTGAACATAAATATTGAAGACTGTCATTTATTCTTGATGAACTTTGACTTTTATAATTATGTGATAAGACCCTTTTCCCCACATCATATTTCCCATTTAAAGTCTACTTTATCTGATATCAAGATGGTCACTCCAGGTTTTCTTGCTTAGTGCTTATATTTGACTTATGTAAGTTTTTTCTTTGGAGGTATTTCTTTACAAGCATATTTTGAAATAAAAATGAAATAAAAAATAACAGGGGCTGGAGAGATGTCTTAGTGGTTAAGGTGTTTGCCTGCAAAGCCAAAGGATCCTGGTTTGATTCTCCTGGACCCAGGCAAGCCAGATGCAAAAGGGGGCACATGCATTTGGAATTCGTTTGCAGTGGCTGGAGGCCCTGGCGCACCTGTTTTCTACCTCTCTCTCTCTCTCTCTCTCTCTCTCTCTCTCTCTCTCTCTCTCTCTTTCATAAATAAATAAATAAATAATATATATTAAAAAATAACATAATAGGGGTCAGAAAGATATGGAAGTAATCAGTTGCTTGCTGATTGAATTTGAGGTCCACTCTATAGGAGAGAAACCATGCCTGATACTATGAATCTGGCCCAATCTGTGGCTAGGGACCTAGGTTCTACAGTGAACCCAATACTGTGGATAGGCTAATTGGATAGCATATCAAACTACCTTCTAAGTACCTATGTTTATTCTAATAAATTGGTAGTACTCACAGCCTGGGACACAGAACTTGCTTTATGCAAAGGCTAGACGGGATTACTGAGATTCACAGATGACAAAGTTAACCAAAAATAAGCACCATCATCAGCCTGAACATGACATCTAAACTACACCCTCTAATGCTTAGGGAAACTAACAGAAGATGGGGCAGAAAGAAATGTAAGCGCTGAGGATTCAAGTGAGGCTGTGGAATTCTGTCTTCCGTAACTGACAAATCCTCTATACTGAGGGGTTCACATCAGATGGGGTTTCCTGCACATGATTAAGCTAGTGCATTTTTTTTGGCAGAGAGTAGGGAGGACACCATGATACCACACATCTCTTAGAGTCAATAGTGGCAATAGGTGATTGGTGTAGCCTTTGAAGGATTGTCCATTCTCCAGTAAATTATCTCTCACCCATGATTATATAAGCCATCTTCATGTAAATCAGTGTGTCTAAAAAGAAAATAAATGGGCTGGAGAGATGGCTTAGCAGTTAAGGCGCCTGCCTCCTAAAGAACGCTGGTTCCAATCTCCAGCGGTTCCAATCTCCAGGTCCCACGTTTAGCCAGATGCAAAGTGACACAAAGGCGCAATGCCACACTTGACCACAAGGGGGCGCACACATCTGGATTTCGTTTGCAGCAGCTGAGAGGCTGCTGGAGCACCCATCTCTGTCTTCCTCTCCCTCTCTCTCTCTATGTCTCTGTCCAAGAAAAAAAAGAAAAAGAAAAAGAAAGAAAAGAAAAGAAATAAGCCATGGAAGTAGATGTGATCTAATGGGAAGAAGAAGGGTTTTAGTGGGAGGGGGAAGAGGAAGAGACAGGACCAAAATGCCGAGGTAGGAGGATTGCTGTGAGTTCAAGGTTGGGTGGGGCTACAGAGTGAGTTCCAGATTATCCCCATTTTAGTGAAACCCTACTCCCCAAAAGCAAAAAAGAAATGTATTTTATACATGGATGAAATTGTGAAAAATAAGAAAACAAAATTCACATTTCCTTTTGATATACTACTATCTCTTTTATTCCTTTGTGTGTCTCTATCTTTACACCTTAGATCATTTTCCTGTTGCCAGTAGAATTTTCTTTACCATTTATTTAATGATAATCAAGACCTTTGGACAATGAATCCCTCAGCTTTTATTTGCTAATGATGGATTTTTTTTCATTTGTAATTTTGGGAAATGGTTTTAGTGTGTAAGGAATTCAACTGGCAGGATTGTTTTTGCTTTCAGTACTTTGAAAAAATATCTATCCATTTTGTTCTGGCTTTCATTTTATTTTAATATTTTTATTGACACTTTTCATACATATGCATGATGTATTTTGATCACACACCTCCCAGAACCTTCTTTGGACCCTTATCCCTCCCTCTTCCCCTGAATCCCATCTTCCCCCTAACTAGTCCTTCAGTTTTTTTATGCCTTCCTTCACCATTTCTTTGCCCTCCTTCACCATCCATGACTCTATGTTTATGGGCCCAATACTGCAGGTCTTGGGCAGTGGCTCTGAGAACATGAATGCAATAGCCACTTTATATCCAGAAAACAGTGTTCCAGGCATTCCTCCCCATCTTTTGGCTCCCACATTCTTTCCACCTGCTTTTCTGCAATGTTCCCTGAGCCTTGGGGAAGGTGATAAAAATGTGTCATTTAGCGCTGAGCAGTCCCTCATTCTCTGGCTGGCATGCTGTGACCAGAATTCTGTTGTTACTGCTATCTCTGTTTTCATGTTTATAATATCCCATCCAGAAGCCCTAAGTATTTGTTACTCAATTTCATTGTTATATGTCTATATGTGACTTTCTTCATGGTTTTTCTTTTTGGCAGTTTGTTGAGTTTCTTGGGTTTGTGCATTGAAAGGTTTTACAAAAATTTGAAGAATTTGGTTCAGTAGAGGGGAATAGAAGAGGAAAACAAATGAGGGTGGAGGGAGGGGATTATGATCAATGTTCATTATATATATATATATATATATATATATATATATATATATGAATAGAGATTGTCAATAAATGTTTGCAAAATTGGAGAAAAAATTGTCATTTATTTAATGAATTTCTTTTTTTGTTGAACCTCTCTTTGTGTAACGTTCAATACATACATATTAGAGAATTTTATCTTATCTATATGTCTCTTAAATGCTGTCAATTTTTCTCAGTCTAGGTTTTGTCAGCTTCAAGTTCATGCCATCAAATTCATTGATCTTTTATCTCTCAGTCATACCTGCTGTGAATTTTCTTTGTTGCCATCTGTGTCACTTCTATTCAGGTCTTTTTTTGGATTTTTCATTTAGCCCACATTCATGTTTTATTTATTTTTTGAGCATATTTAGAATAATAATTCTTTTAAAAATATTTATTTCTTTGAGAGTTAAAAGAGGGAGAAAGAAAAATGGAGGGAGTTAGTGAGTATGTGTCCTCCTGCCACTGCAAACAAACTCCAGTTGCATATTGCCCTTTGTGCATCTGGCCCGACGTGGGTACTAGGGAATTAAACCCAGGCAGTCAAGTTTTGTAAGCAACCACCTTTAACTACTGAACCATCTCTCCACACCCTAGAATTATCATTCTTAAGCCATTGTATACTAATGTCATCATTCTTGCAATTGTTCTGCTGTTCTTGTAGCTTGCTCTATGGACGTTTTTAAAATTAATTTTTGTGTTGTTACATGAAAAAAATTTTAAAAATCATGTTCCAAATTTTTGGTCATTTAAAAAAAATCTTATTGACTTATTTACAAGCAGAGAAAGAGAAAGAGAGTGTGAGAATATGGAGAAGCCAGGGCCTCTTGTCACTGCAAACAAACTCCAGATGCATATGTAACATTGTGCATCAGGCTTTATGTGGTTACTGAGGAATCTAGCCTGGGATAGCAGGCTTTGGTAGAAACACCTTTAACCACGAGGTATTTCCCCATCCCATTTTTCAATTTTTTGAAAGTTGTATGCTTCTATATTTTTTATATCAAATGATATTGGTAAATTCAAAAACTGTTTCTAGTAGGGTTTTTAAAGGATAATTCAGAATTCTTCTTTGCAAATGAAAATTTTATATGCAAATAGAGATTATTTTCTTATGTTTTTCCCAATCCTTATTTCCATATCTAGAAGTTGCAGGACAATACTGAATGGAAGTGGTGGACCTCAGTTTTCTTGCTTTGTTTCCAAAATATTGAACATTTTAATGTTAACATGTATTTTGTAGGCTTTTGATAGTTACCTTTGTCAGACTTTACTTTTTTAAATTAATTAATTTATTTGAAAGCACAGAGAAATAAACACACACAGAAGGAGAGCGAGAGCGAGAGAGAGAGAGAGAAAATGAGTGTGCCAGGGCCTCCAGACACTGCAAACAAACTCCAGATGCATGTGTCCCTTTGTGCATCTGGCTTTACATGGGTACTGGGGGGTTGAACACAAGTCATTAGGTTTTGCAGGCAAGTTCCTTAACCACTGAGCAATCTCTCCAGTCCCCATATACATTTTTTTAACCTTACTAGCAAAAATACATTCATGTCTGATAGTAGTTGGTGACCCCTCTCTTTCTTCATAAACTTAAGATTTTTGCTAACTGATTTATTCATTTCAAAGAACAAATTTTTTTCCTCTCTCATTTCCTCTATTTGTTCTAACATTTCCTGTCTCCTACTCACTTTAAGGACACTTTATTTCACAACTTTATTCTTGTTGAATATAAGCCATTATACCTGCAGATTTCTTTGTATCATTGACTTACCTGCATCTTTTTTTATTACATAGTATTCTCATACATTCAATTTAAAATATATTCTCCTTTTTACTATCACTCCTCCTTTAACCTAGAGACTATTTGTTTTTCTTATTTATGTGTACCTTGATGTATTCATATTTGTATGTATGTTTGAATGTGCAAGGCTACACATTTTTGTGTTATTGTGCATGAACATGTGTTAGTGTAAATATGGAGACCAGAGATAAATGTCAGTGATCTTTCTTTTTAATTAAAAAAATTAAATTATTATTATTATCATTGTTATTATTATTTTGATTTTTTTTCCAGGCTGACCTGGAACTCATTCTGTAGTCTCAGGCTGGCCTTGAACTCACAGCAGTCCTCCTACTTTTGCCTCCCAAGTGGTAGGTTTAAAGGTGTGTGCCACAACTCTGCCCCTACTTTCTTATTATTTTATTTATTTTTTTATTTATAGAAAGAGAAAGAGACAAGTAAAGAAAAAGAAAAAAATGGGTGTGCGAGGGCTTCCTGCCACTGCAAATGAACTCCAGACACATGTGCTACTTTGTGCATCTGGCTTTATGTGAGTATAAAGGTATCAAATCTTGGGCAGTCAGGATTTGTAAGCAAGTGCCTTTAACTGCTGTACCATCTCCCCAGCCCCGACTTTATTCTTAAGACAGGATCTCACTGATCCTAGAGTTCACTGGTTCAACTCTACTAGTTACCCAATAAGCCCCAAGACCCCCTGTCTCCACTTATCTGGGATTACAGGCTTGTGCTACTGTGCCCAGAATTTCATGTCAGTTCTGGGAATCTGACCTCAAGCCCTCATGTAGAAAAAAGTTTGCACACTAAGCCATCTCCTCAACCCAACTATCAGCTTTTTTATTTTTAGTTTTTAAAAGGTTATTTATTTATTTAAGAGAGAGAGAGAGAGAGATAGCAAGATTGGCCATGCCAGAGTCTCCAGTGGCTGCAAACGAGCTCCAGATGCATGCATCACCTTGTGCATCTGGCTTACATAAGTACTGGGAAATTGGGTTTTTTTCTAGATGGTTTTGTTTATTAATTCCTAATTTAATTTTGGATAGGGAGAACTTATGTGTCATTTGAATATTTTCTAGGTGAGTGTTGTATGTGTATTTGAAGAGCATGTTAATTTCATTTCTATTTGATGTAATGTTCTATGAATATCATCAGCTTGGTGTACTTGGTGGTGTCAACACCTGTGATTTCATCATTGCATGCGGCTGTATGTATGTGTCATCCTGTCAGTTGTTGGAAGAGGTTTCTTAAATCTCCAAGTATGTTTATAAAATTTTCTGCTTTTTTATAAAAATTTATTTCTTCATTATAGTCTGTTACTATTTCCTTCCTATGTTTTGTTGCTCCACTCTTTGGTTATATATACAATCATAATTGTTATGTTGTCCAGATATGTTGAGCCTTTCATCATTAGATTTACTTTGCTCCCTTGAGTTCACTCCATGAAATATATACATGCATTTATTTTTAACTTGACTATACCTTCATCTTGGAAGTACATTTCTTTGTAATAGCATTCAGTTTAGTTTTGATTCTTTTATCCATCATTACAAAATCTACTTTTCAATTCTTTTAATATTTAATATAATTTTAATGTGATTGGATTTTGGTGTGCCATTAGTATTTGCTTCATGTTTTATAACCCATCTGTTTTATTTTGCTGCTATAGTCCATTTTTGGATTAAAATGCTTTAGAAATTCACTTTAACTTATTTATTGGAGTTTAAAACTATATCTATTTGCTGGAGGTTTTAGTAATTGCCCAGGGAATGGGAATGTACAGTTTTAAATTTCATTAGTTTACTTAGAGATTAGATTTTAATAATTTAGAGAAAGTACTTAATATGCATAATCATTCAAATGTAGTCTCTGCGGTAATCATATGTATCACAGTCATAGTATATCATCACCTTGTTACAGGGATAGAAATACCTCTAGATAGACATGTATGTAGTGCAGAGTTTATGTTGTTATCATACTGTTTACTCTTTCTTTTCACCTGTCCCAGTAAAAATGTTTTGGTTTATCCAAACCAAACCATAGACCACTATATTTTGTTTTGTGAGATTTATAGTACAGCAATCTTGAGATATAAGCTGTGTGATCCTAGTTTGGTGCATTTCATCTTATAAGGTTTAAGTCTGCTTTGATGAGGAGGCATGTTGGATAAAAAATGTGAGCTTTCATTGCTTTATCTTTCTATGCTTTTCTCCAATGAGGAGATTTTCTCCAATGATTGGAACAAAAAGTTTTGGGGGGTTTTTCCAAGGTAGGGTCTTGTTATAGCCCAGGATTACCTGGAATTCACTATGTAGTCTCAGACTGGCCTCAAACTCAAAGTGATCCTCCTACCTCTGCCTCTGGAGTGCTGGAATTAAAAGTATGGCTTGGAACAAAATTTTTCTTTCACATGAATAGGTTCTCCAAAACCCAGGAAACTAAGTTGGGTTTAATACTACTATTGGAGGAAATAAATTATGATAGAGTATTCAGGGAAGCCTATCTAAAATCAAAATTCCCATAGCATAGGTAATTGAGTGTAACAGATGCAGTTAGATTTTGAGTGAGTTTTTTTTTTTTTTAAGTTAAAAAAATCCTGTTTTTTTGTTTGTTTGTTCTTTTCTTTTTATGCTATGAAAGCACAGTGGGAACAAATCCTGACCATTAAATTAATGACCAAATTGCAGTGCCTGTGTCTCAAAAAATCTGTAAGACTATGAAATGTACAAATAAATCACAGTAGGACCAAATGAAACCTTGACACATGTAGTGGAGGACACAAGTTCAGGAATTCCTCAGTCACTTTTCTCAAGATTTACAGAAACAGTTAACTTTCAACTCTCTGACCTAAAACATACTCCTCATTTTTGTGAACTGACCCGATCAGATACAGATTGGATCTTGGCCTAAATTTTGCCACAAGTTCAAATATTTGTTAGTAGCCTGGCTTCAACTAAGGTACATATGACTCTGTATGTATGTTGTAGACATTCACACACATACATGCCTATACACGAAGAGGCACATGTCCTTTACCTGATCTTGTAAGGATGGTTTACGCTTGTTCTGTTCCTCCAAACATGCTGACAAGGAAGGTTTCCTCTAAAGGGCTGACGATAGACTGAGGTATGACTTGACGATCTTCTCTTCAGTTAGAGTTTTGCATTTGTTCATTGTGTGTGTGTGTGTGTGTGTGTGTGTGTGTGTGTGTGTGTGTATGCCATCAAGTGAAGTTAGATCTGGTTATCTGCTTAAAGATTCAGTCAAGGAGAGTGAAGTTCTCAAAATCTTGTCAGCTCTATGTCTTTAAAAAACAACACTCACTTCAAAAATGAAAAAAAAATGTGTCTCACTCCCATTATGCTAATTAACAGACTCTTTGTGCAGATTTAGATAAAACACTTCCTGTCGCCACCTCTGGATTTCTGATTAATGTACAACTAATTGTCTTTAGGGTATAAAGTTAAATTAAGCACACACATATGCTTTGCATTCTGAAGTATTTTAAGTAAACCTATTGACAAGCTAACACTCATTAAACCATTTGCCCATTTTGACAACAGAGGTACATAATTGCCTCCATTGTTTTAAATGAATATTGCCAAGCTGCCTTGGGATGAAAGGATGACTAAGTAAAAATGAGGAAAAAAAGAAAAGAAAAGAATTAGAAAGTCTTTTCTGGAACATCAAACCTAGTTTAGAGATTAACACGGAGGATATTCTACCCATGCTGTGAGGTCCCCTTTTAAAATAAAATAGCATTATTTCTCAGAAATCCCAAGTTTATGAATGGATTCAATTGTTCTCTGCACTTGGTGCTTTCTGCATTGGTTCAGAGCTCCCGAGTAGCAAAGTCCAAGATGGGATTAGATGTAATGAAGAACACCTGGGAATGGTGGAGGTGATAGGAGGAGGAGGCAAATGCAGGGCCTCCTCAGGACATCCTACAGAATTTATATCTGGGACTAATGTCCACAGGAAGGAGTAGATTTTCAGGGAAGATCAGCCAGGAACATCGGGCTCTCCACCCACAGAAAGAACTCCCTATCTCTCAGGAAACTTAGATTAGATTTACCCTTCCTGCCTCACTCAGTCTTCGACTGGAGTAGCCTCTTCAAAGCATGGCTCTGGATCATGGGTAGCAATGGCTTTGGTGTGTAGCACTGGGAATTATCCCAGCAACAGAATTGAGCAGCACCTTCTTCTCACTGATTCTTTTTGAATGCTTGGGAGCTGCATATATATCTTCCTTAAAACCAAGCTCACAGCTTATGCAAAGTACATTTTATACAGAATAGAACAATGCATCTATTACTGAAGTAATTTTGTAAATTATTCATATCATCTGAGGAAAGATATGCCATGTGTAGTTAAAAATGCTAATTTGGGTTTAGAGATTCTCATTAAGATGACTTAAATGGGTGATAATTACAGGCAACATGCTTATAATGACTGGAGAGCCCTGGCTGCAGTGAGTCAGAACAGATACCATACCAGATGACACATGTCCTGACCCTGCCTCCTATGGTCTTGTGAGTTTTAGCAGAATACCTGACATTTCTGCTCACAGTTTTTTCATAGGTAGAAGGAAATGTAAAATCTGTGAATTTCTCATCTAGAAGAAACTTCATGTCATTAAAAGTACATATTAAAAATAAGGAGTTTCTTTGTTCTTTATGTATGTATTTGTGTCTAAGTCTTATAATAATTATGTTCATAGGCCCCTGGTATTTGGAAATGTAAGTATGTAGAGCAGTCTGATATTAATTTGGCAATATTTATCAGTATCCTGTAAACTTGCCCACTTGACCTACTTATTCAAAAGCTTCCTCGATATTGCTAACAGTGTCATTCATGCCCAAGGCTCCTTCAACACAACATTATTTCATTTATTTATTTAGTTGTTTATGTTTTCACATTATTTAAAAATATTATAGGACTCAAAAAAAAAAATCAAGGGCTAGAAGGATGGCTCAGTAGATAAGAGCACTTGCCCCAAAACACGAGAAGATTGAGAGGACCTGAATTCAACCCGCAGAACCTAAATAAAAAGGCAAGATCTTGTTACCTGTATGTGTTACCCTAGTCCTGCCAGAGACAGAGATCAGAGAATTGTTGGCACCCACTGGTCAGGCAGTCTGAGTGACGACAGAAGCTCTGGGTTTAGAGACTCTGTGTCAAGGAAGCAACCTAGAAGAGCAATAAGAGAGGGCATCCCAAGTACTCCTCTGGCCCCCTGTACACAGCCTGGGCATCTATATACTCGTGTGCATACATTCTATTTATATTGCACACACACATAAAAACTGTAAAGGCATACTCTAGTAGAATATTTTAAAGTTATGATATGTTACTATATAGACTATTCCAGAAATATACTGAAGTATGTTTTTGAGGAGATATATGGTAATGTTCTATAAAGCAGAAAGATTAAATGTTATATTACTTTTTGCCAACAATTCGTTTTGTAAATATACAGATAAACACTGGAAAGAAAACTTCAAACATGATGAAAAAATTTTGTAAAAGTGAAATGACATGTTGAGAAATTGGAGCCAAAGGTCTAGGGAGATAGCTTAGTGAATAAATTGTGTTGTCCAAGCAAAAGAACCTGATATCTGATTCCCACCAGCTTCATCAAACCTGGGCTTGGTGGTGTGGGCCTGTGGCCCCAGTGCTGGGAGGCAGAGACAGGAGGATTCTTGCAACTTGCTGGCCAACTAGTCTAGCTACATCTCTGACAGACTCTGCTCTGAAAAGAAAATAAGATGGAACATGGTGCAGTCAGGTTCGCATTGCTGGCACAAATCACCTGAACAAGAACAACTTGTGGGGAAAAGATTTATTCTGGCTTATAGACTCAAGGGGAAGCTCCATGATGACAGGGGAAAATGATGGCATAAGCAGAGGGTGGACATCACCCCTGGCCAACATAAAGTGGACAATAGCAACAAGAGAGTGTGACAAGTACTGGCAAGGGGAACTGGCTATAATATCCATAAGCCCACCCCCAACAATACACTGCCTCCAGGAGGTGTTAATTCCCAAATCTCTATCAGCTGGGAACCTAGCATTCAGAACACCTAAGTTTATGGGAGACAACCACCACAGAAGAGCAATGGAGGGAGATAACTAATATTGGCTGCAGGCCTTCACGCGTGTAAATACACACACACACATGCAAACACACAAGCACACAAACATATTCAGACCCATTTGCATATGCATACACATATATAACCATGTACATTAACATGAATACACAAATGCACACATGTAAAAATGGAGCTGAAGCAATCAAAGAATAGAGATTCATTAAAATTAGAGTTTCATCTTAAAGCTATGCTAGACCCCCATATAAATAATGAAATAATTGCTAAGAACATTGTTTTATAAGCACAGTAGTTAACACCCTGTTCCCTCTGCTGCTCTGCCTAGAGTTTGTGTTGTAGATGATTTAGAAACTGTACATCAATAGCTAACCCATTTAAAAATTAATACTGATTTATTAATTCATTTACATTTAAAGTTATTTTAACTGATATCCTAAAACATAAGAATTGTACATTATAGAGATAACATGATATTCTGATAAATGAATACATTGTTTAAGTCAGGCTAAATATATCTATCTTTACACTTATTGTCTAGAAAAGAGTAAGCAGTTCTGGTGGGCTATTGCACTGTAGGGTGACTACAGATCATGATAATAAACTGTGTATTACATAAAGCTAGCAGGAAAATGATATGAAATATTTGCACTATAAAGTTCATTGCATTTCTTCATTTTGAAAACTTCATTCTCTAAGTGCTGGTCTTCTGCTTTAACCCAATCAATACCATACTTAAAGTCACACCATTTCATGTACAGAGAAATACTCCTTGAATGCTTTGAATATTATTTATAAGTTTTAAATGGCACATTCTTTAGTGACCTGTCAGAATTTGGTCTCATTTATAGGGATATTTCTTGGTCTTTTTCATCCAGGGAATCAAAAATATTTTTAAATATCTATTTATTTACTTGAGAGAGAGAGAGAGAATGGGCATGCCAGGGCCTCCAGCCACTGCAAACGAATTCCAGATGCATGTGCCCCTTTGTGTATCTGGCTTACGTGGGTTATGGAGAATCAAACTGGGATCCTTTGGCTTTGTAGGCAAATGCCTTAACTGCTAAGTCATCTCTCCAGCCCCAAAAATATTTTAAAGAAATTCAATGCATCAGCTAAGTTTGTTGTTGAGACAGGGTCTCATGATGTAGCCTAACCTGGTCTCATCATCACATTACTCCTTGTCTCTGCCTTCTAAGAGCTAGGGTTACAGGCAGGCACCGCCATGCCTATTTTAGTTTGCTTCATCCCCTGTCACCAAAAATTCTAGCTGCACACTCAGAGAATCTTTAAATGTTGAAATAGCAATGTTTTGTTATGATACCTGGGGGAGGTGTACAATGGAAGCATGGGCTTCTTTGGTCTGGTACACCACACTCATTTCTCTGAGTCTGGGCTGCAAGTGATGATCTTGTTTCTAGAGACAGGTGATGATAGTCTCTGAATTTTAGGTTTTCTTGCTGCTGTACTGTGTGCAACCTCATGGTGCAACCACCCTTACTGATATCTGACACAACCACCAAGGATTCAGGGACTACCAGTGTGACCCAAATCTCTATCTATAGAGGCTGGGTAGATGGTTCAGTCAGTCAACTCCCTGCCACACAAGCATGGGAACCCAATACCTACATGACATGTTGGGTGATAAATAAAGCAAATTCTTAATTTGAAATTGGTTTTTAGGCTAACTACCATTAAAATGTATGTCAGTAGTTCTCAAAGTATGGTTTCCAAATCTGTGGCCTCAGAGCTTACTATAATTGCAAAATCTCAGACCCCACTAGATATAGATAGCAGGCATCCAGAGCAGAAATTGAGTGAGAGTGACCAGAGAATACAAATGTATCAATTTCTCCCTGTGACTGATATATATTCTGGGTTGAGAATCACAGAATAAAGCGCTTTTTATGCAATAGATGCATCTGGATAGTTTATGAGATAAAAATTGTTATTCAGTCTCCAGTAAGACCCTACCTTGATAAACAAAAACACCCTCCAAAAAAAAAAAAAAAAAAAAAAAAAAAAAAAAACAACAATAACAACAAAAGAAACAGAAAAGAAAAATGTTCTGGTGTTTTTATCCGGGCTTTGAAGGAACTAAAGTGTAACATGCAAACTGTTTGGAAAGCCCACACATGATCAACACTCTTGATCCAGTCAGGATCATCTAAGGTCTGCAGAATTACATTACAGCCAGTCCTGACCTCATAACTGGAAAGAACTCTAAAACCTTCTAGAAGCCAAGAGTAGGCATGCTTTTGGCTCTGTCCTTGGTGCTGACTCAGTTCTGCCTAGTGCTCCCTGCTTAGAATGTGTTTATGCAGTCTGAGTGTCCTGCGCTATAACAGTGAAAAAGCAGAGAGGAATGCCATTAAGAACATAGTGCTGGATGACTGAGAAGACAGCCTGGAAAAGACACGAAAGCATCCATACTCTGTAATTCTATTACTTCCCAGTTTCAGGAGCACAAGGATACAATATGGTCAGTAAATGTTGGCATTAACTAATGAGGGACTAGCCTGCTCTTGAGCTTATAATTCAGGTATATGGGTTAGCCATTTCTTACAACAAAATTGCTACTAAGTTATGTATAATTACAAGATATAAAGGGGGACATTATTGCTAAAAATCACAACAGCCATGTGTAGTGTGAAATATGTAGTGAGGAATATGGGAATCACCCATGAGTGTGCACCACTTAGATACTTAGGCCACTACCATGGAACTGGTTCTGGGGTTTGAAAGGTCCAATGATGGTCAAATTTAAAAGTCCAAAATTGATATCACCACCAATTAAGAGACAATACCTTAAAAATACTAATTGTTGAGAATGGGTCAAGCTTTTCCAGAAATTGAGGTCTGTCTTTTCAAAGGAAGAAGTGTGTTTACTGGTTGTGTGAGCTTTACCTGGGAGTTTTTCAGCAAAGATTTGAGTACAGTGTCCTTGGTTTTCTCTTGTCCCATTTTTGCTTCTGATGAGCAATTTTACACATGAAGTAGATTTGATTTGTGCGGTTACGTTTTTAGAGATAAGGAGGCCTGGAAATGCTAAACAATGTCTGTTAAGTTGAATCAAGCCAATTATCTTGTCATAGTTCTCAGCTTCCCATAACTCTTAGGCATAATTTTAGCTGACAATTTTAGGAGAGGCCTGGTTGTAGGTTGTGTGTATATTGTAGTGTGCATGTGTATGTGCCCTTTAAGTGCCCCATGTGCTTGCCTGTGGCTCGGAGGCAAGTGGGACTGGCCTATGGTGGACACAACAGAATGTCTGGTCCCCTTAAATTGCTTTTCATCACATTCTTATTTGAGCTAGAATCTCTTAATGACATTGGAGATTTCTGTTTTTCATGAACTTAGGCATTCCTTGCTCTTGGCCCCACTTTGCAGTACTGAGGTTATAGGTTATTCCCAGCTATTTACATGGGATCTACATTTTCAAACTTGGAGGTGTTCAGATTCCCCTAGTTCCTCATCCTTGCTCAAGAAGTACACTTAAACTACTGAGCCATCCCTTCAGATTATTTTTTAGAAGCAAAATTTCAAGTTCATTTGTAAAATTAAAGATTTTATGTTTTAACATAACTTTATTTAAAGTTATGCAAATACAATTTAAACTACTAGCTCTGTATGCTGATGGGCATTGTATATTAAATCACATGCACAGATTTTCATTAATAGTTATGACAAACATCAGTTCATTTTAAACTCAAAGATTTTTTTTTGTTAGGTGCAAAGTGATGGAAGGAGGATGTGTGTTTGGTTGCCATGGACATTCAGGAAATGGCTTGAATCTTTTTGAAAATGTATACACTAGAACCTCTGTTGAATGGATTAAATGATCTCAAACCTATGCAGAAGCCAAAATACCTCAGCTTATCACCATGCAACTACCTTTAGCTTTATGAATAAGTACATGTTCAGCCACATTTAATTTAGCAAGGTGTCTCTCCCCAAGAACTTGTACGAATTGAAAGTAGAAGAGAGAAAATGCCAGTGACAACGTGGCACAGGATGACTGAGAAGACAGGCTGGAGAAGACATGAGAGCTGAGTGCAGCATCTGTATTCTGAAATTACATTACTTCTTAGTTTTGGAAACATAAGGATATAATATAAAATTACCCCTGCTTTTGAAAAGGCATCTAAAAATAATCTCCTTACACCCCAAATACAATGAGCTCTAACTGTGGTATTGGCTCAAGGCATTTGAAGTTGTGGAGGAATGGAGCCTTGTCGGTTGCTATAAACTTGTTTCAGTCTGTGGAGCAGATGTTTTTTGCATTACCACCTCTCACCTCATGCACTTGTGCCTGGGTTTTCAAGTTTTGCAAACACAGTTTAAACTACCAGCTCTGTGTGCTGCTGCATGAACCTAACCATTCACTCCATAAAGGGTGCCAAATTCAAGCTTAGACAAAGCCTGTTATTTGGCACAATACTTTCTCAGATGGATTCAATATGTAATAAATAAATGAAGACTACCTAGGTACAAAATTGATATTTTGGCATAATCTTATCGAATTATTGCTTTGTCTGACTTTTCAATAGACACCATGATTTCAGAACAGTTGGATAAGAAAAGTGTAGCTTTATCATTCAGTGGGGGCTTGTAAATCTCTTATATATTATTGGACTAAAAACCTATAATTCAATACTGAAAGCAACTTGAGTAATATTTTTTTTCTTATCCCTTTTCCTCCACAAAACCTAAAGAGGAAAAAGAAATAAGGGGACACAGTCAAATATATTCCTCTCCTCTCTCTTACCTGAATGTGGTAAGGTACTCAAAACAATTCTATTGAGCCCCTTTTAAATTCTGCTTCTTTTAACCCAACCCAGCTGTTTCCTCTGAAGAGGAGCCTGGAAAAGAAATACTGTTTGGATAATACTTTCCCAAGCCCATACATTCTTGGGGTTAGAACTGACTAAAGCAGTGAATAATTTACACCCTTTCCTATTCCAAGAGCTTTATAGTTTCCCACTAGTCTTTTCCCCAAGCCCTATAGCATTTCTCGAGTGGAAGCTCTCACAATGGAACACACAGCTAATTTGATCACATTTTGAGGAACAGACATTTCTTAGAGTAGGGAAGATTTTTTTTAGTACCTCCTTATAAAATTGCAAGAGAAGCCCACAGTAGAACTTAGTACATATGCCTTATCTTTGCATTAGGTTTAGATGCTCTCCTTGCTTTTCCCAGAGTGACTCAAATCCCATAATTATAAATAATTGATGTTTCTCAAGAGCCCTCATTTAGGGATACAACCATGCAGTAGCACCTAATAAAACACATGTCTCAATATCATTTCTGAATCAAAGCCAAAGTCCATTCTCCAGAGGCTGGAGACCTTAGAGAAGAACATGGATATAGGTGGATTCAAAAGAGGGAAACATGGATAGAATTATTTTCATGAGGCTCACTAATGTAAGTCCTGTCAATTGATCAGCAAAATCAACCTATATCATTCCCAACATTTTTCATAATATAGAGTACATTCTATATAACATTTGCATCTCATGCTTAGTTTTGAATATAGAAAATTTAAATATAATTTATATTCAAATTAGACATTTCCCATTGGCAGTTTTCTAAAATGCATCTAAAAGCCTACTTCCTTGACAGACTGAGGCCTCTCTCCTCAGTATCTGGTATCTGACTTATACTTCTCATTCTGAAGTACTGATTCGTGCAAGGCAAGCAGAGCTGCAAAGCTATGGCCATTACTTCTAGATCTTGAAAAATATGTACGTACAAAAGAACAAATTACTGGCATGTTTTCCAGTTAAATCAAACACTGGACAGCTAGAGTTGTAAAGAGGGTAATAAAGATTTTATAACAAGCAATAAATACAAAGCTCTGTTAGGACTGATTGAGGAAGACAGCTCTTCCTTCCTGGGATTTCGTTTATTTCTGTCTCCTCTGTCTTCTTGCAATTCCATGCAGAGATGCTTGGCTGTGTCTTTAAAATGGTTGAGGGAAAATTTCCTGTTAGAGTCTCACAACTATGTGGGAAGTCATTCTCTGAAGGTTTATATCATGGAAGGGGTTGGAGGGAGACTTTTAGGCCTCTGCAAGTAATTGTTAAACCTTCCACTTATTTAATAAATTATATTAAGTCTGTAAGTACAGATGAAAAATGTATGCCCTGCTCCTTAAGAGTCTAAGAATTATTTTTAGTCAGGTATCTATCCATTACTAATATTAAGAATAGTGAGTTCTAGGAAAATGGTACTAAACAGTGTTGGAACTGAGGTTACAGTGCTGAATCTTATAGACAGTTCTTGTTTCATAGTGCTTACAGGTGCATTAATTATTCTATTCACTCATTCATTCAATTATCCATTTAACTAGTAATTATGGATAATCTACTTTGTGCCAGGACTTTTCCCTTACGTACAGGAAGTCTGAAAACCCATCATGCAGCAGTTCTTATGTTCCTGTGGGGAGTAGTGGCATACAGTACTAGTTCTTGCTGAATATTCCTTGGGGAGCCATAGTTTCCATTTAGGCTCATGAGATGCTTGGCAACAAAAATGAATAGAAATATGTACATAAGTACTGATTTATCACCTAGGGCTTTGTTTTGGAGAAGTCAGGCTAGGATTTTACAGGGATCCCAATGAGTGATTTTTGCCTTCTCCAAAATACTTTGCATCATGTTATTTTCAAAACTGGTGCACAGATAATTCTGGAACTCAGCTGTTCATGATGTGTAAGCAAACTGGTGAGATTGTTAACCTATGTTGGTTGTGAAATTGGATTTTTGCATCTAAATTAGGACATTAACTGGATTTTTTAAGTCACTATCTTTTTAAGGTAACTTATTTGTAATATTCAAGTGGGATTAAGTCATCATAGAATTGAGATTTTGTTTCTCTCCAATGTACTGTGGATATCTCATTAGTTAACCTCTCAGACTCCAAGTTGAGGACACTGGCCATAATCTTCAGCTCCACTTTAAGAGTAGATGACTAACTGTAGAAGCAACTACAACTGGTGGATCAGTCCACTATGAAAATACGGTAATACCCAGTTAAAAATAATTACTCCTTCAACTCTAACAGCTTTTTTACAATAAAGGAACTAGCATATGTGTATGATAATAAGATTAGTTACTAAGGATAAGAATGAAAAAACAAGCAGAGTAAAATTAGCAATTAGTATAGAGCGACTGAGAAAAATATCAAAGAGGGAAAATTAACTAGAAGTTGGAAACAATAAAGATGAATAAAGGAGATAAGGCCACCCAGCCAGCTAAACTTTATAAAGACAAGAGAAAGAGATAAAGAAAGGCAATCAGGAGGCTGAGGCAAACAGGCTTCCAGCCCTAGGCCAGGCAGTGGTGGTTGAGAAAAGTTGGGGGGTAGAACAGAGCAGGACAAAGCTGATCCACATAATTGAAGTGAGGTACTCAATATGGGTAGTATAAAGGTGAAGGAAAGGGGGTTGGGAGGGTTCCGAGTGTCTCTATGTGGTCACTAGTGAGGGCAGTGGTCCAGAGCCTACGCTGTTCCTCACAAGTGAGCAGGTACAGACTACTGCTGTGTGCTTGCATGCACGGATGGATGCAGGTTCAGATTCTATCTTTGCATTTGCATAGGTACAGATCCAGTCTTTACAGGGTTCCTCGTGTGGGCTCAGGAGCAGAGCGTTTCTATCTGGTCTCTCACATGGTCACAGGTAAAAGTCTCTCTCTGTGTGGTCACTTGAATGGGTACAGTTGCAGAGTCGGCCTCTGTGCCATCCTGCCTTTTTATCTCTGGATCTTCCGGTTGGTATCCTTCAGGAGAGCAGAACCTTTTTGGTGTTATGCTTCACTGTCTTTATGGTGCTTCTCCCTTCAGCCAGAGGGTGTAGTTTGTGGGCTAGACAGCAGGTATTATAACTGTAGGTGTCTTTGTGTCTCTTGGAACTGCAAGCTTTCACCTGATGTGCCTTACACTGTAGCACTTGGAAGACTCCCCACTGTTTGTGCCTTTTCCAGGAAGCTAGAAAACCTCACTCCAGTCTGTCTCTTAGATCTAATTTTCACCACATGGGACATTGCAAAGTTTTGACTCAGCCATAGGCATTCTGCAGGCCAGGTTTCAGATGCTTGCACTGTTATGCACAGTGGGCCATGCAGACCTAAGCCTTTGCCTCTAGAGAAGCCTAGTAGCCAAACAAGCAGGGGTATTCTACAAATGTTTTCTTTCTTTGCAGAGAAATGAATGCAACTTGAGATCATCATTTTTACTGATATGTTAGACTCAGAAAGACAAATAGTACTTTTTTCTCTCTCATTTGTGGATCCTAGATTTTATATAGATACACAAAATTTTGTGTGTGTGTGTGTGTGTGTGTGTGTGTGTGTGGCTGTGTGTGCTTGTGTGTGCGTGTGTGTGTTATGCAAGGAAAAGTCAACCTGTCTAGGGGAAAAAAGTAACTAATGGGTAGGGAGGAAAAAGAAAAGGAAAGGTATATGGCTGCAGAGTTGGTATGTCATACTATATTATTGACTTGTATGAATCTTTATGACTCTCAGTACTATGTACAATGATTATATGTCACAAAATCAAGACAGTAGCAACCACAAAAACCTTACAATTGTGTATGGACTATGTAAATTTACTTATGTAAACACAAATAAATTCAGGATTTCCCCCCAACCCCAAAAAAAAAAACTAGCTTCTTGCTACTGTTCCAGCTGAATTCAAGAAGAGAGGATTTTTTTTCTGGTACCTGTATTGTATGTGGACCTCAAGTCTCCTGTCTGGTTTGACTGAAAATCTGCTCAGAGATGTTACTAGTATGGACTGTGTTTGGTGTTACTATCCTTTTCTCTGTTCCCATATCAACACCCTTTGGTCTCCACCTGGTCTCTCTCTGCCAGCACATGGTTGTCTCAGGCTGTTCTTATTTTTCTGTCTTTCTCTTCTTTCTCTCTCTCTCTTTCTATTCTCTCTCTCTTTCTCTCTCTCTCTCTCTCTCTCTCTCTCTCTCTCTCTCTCCCTCCATCTCTCCCTCCCTCCCCTTTCCTTTCCTCCTCCACCCTGAAAATTTGCCAGTATGGAAACTATAGTGTGAATTTTCGTAAGGCAGGGTTCTAACATTCTGCATTTGTATTCAGTGCTGTCTTCACATTGCAAATAGAGAAGTTTGGGGCTGAACACCCCAGAAAGGACTCTGGGCTCTCTATCCTTCTGTTCTGTTTCTAAAGTATGCTTTTTTCTCTTTTTTTGCTACTGAAACTAGTACTTTTACCACAGTCATTCACCTCATAGGATAACTGCTCTCTAACTCTCTCTGGTTTATTCACTGAGGATTATCACTGGCTGTGCCTGGATGTCCTCTGCCATCTTCCTAAACCCTGTGAATACTTTTAATGGTGAATTATAACTTAATAATCACATCTCAGTTCAATGTACATTAGCTTAAAGGATTTTTCTATCATTTTAATTAGCTTTAACTAAATGTCTTTTATGAATTAATTTTAAACTTTTGACCAAATAATTCCAAGTCCTCAAATGATATCTGGTTCATTGGACCTAGATAAGAAGCCCAAGAAAAGTTTGAAGAGATTATTATTCCAATGAATACAGATTAGCCCATAAATATAGCTATCTTTTATTGCAATACTAAATTTAGTAATTTCTTTTTCCCTCCAGGCTTTTTCAACTATAATTCAATCTGTATAATTTGGCAAGAATGTCATAAAACAAAGATCTGCTTATAATGTGTTTTTTTTCTCCTAAATTATCAGCTATTTTGCCTATAAGAAAAAGCCTAACAAACTTCTTAGCCTGGCACCAAGACCCTTAAAGACTTCCCAATGTGATATTGTATGCCTCTCTACTGTCATTCCTCTTCTGGAACCTATAATGGAACCATGCTGTTATTTTGCAAACACTCCATGCTATCTTACTTTCTTTCAGTAAGCCCTCTTTCTAAACTTCCTCATTTATTGAACACCTTCCTCCTTCTCCACCACCAGCTTCTTACCTGTCAGGGCCAAGCTAAGATGTCAATTCCCCTAGAAGCTTCTTCTGAGTGCCTGAGGCAGCATTATTCACCTTCCAATTAAAGCAGCAGTAATTGTGTATTGTAATTAGTTGGTTATATGCCTGGAACCCCTACTAAATTGTGATCTACCTTGAGGGCATGAGCCTGGTTGGACATATTTCATCTCCAGCATCTAGCACATGGTGCATATGTGCTCAGTTGATGTTAACCCTCACATGTACATATACAGACAAATGAATGAATAGTGAATTGGTGAATAAATGCATTAAAAACCTAAGGAGTGAATGGTTCTATTGAAAGTCATTTAGTATACTTGGGTAAGTCTCTTTAATTTCTTTCCCATTTAATTTTTTAAATTAATTATGGATATACTTAGTATGGAAATATCACATGTTGATACCATCCTTTCCCTCATCCCTGCCCCTTTTCTGAAGGGGTCCTCCTTATGGGGGATGCAGATTATCCCCGTGGGGACTGTGAGTTATGCACTGTGGGAGCAGCAGTCAGTTACTGAGGAGACGCAATGTCTCTGGGCATGATGTCCCAACTTGTGGCTCTAACAATTTTTCCACCCCCTCTTCCACAAAATTCCCTGAGCCATGTTGGGTGTGTTTTGAGTCTACTTCAGCAATGGGCTCTTAGGAGTTTCTGCATTTCTGCTTTGGTAGGTGTTGAGTGTCCTCAGTGCCTGTCTCCTTCACCCTTGTGCTGATTATCAGATTTACCATGGAAGCAGCACTCTTGCTCATCTCCCCATTTGCTATGTGGTTTTAGCCAGGGCTCGGCTGTAGCACAAGGGGTAATTTATTTCCTTGGGTCTCACTACCTTCTGAAAGAGAAAAAACAGATTCTCCAATGGAGAGTGAAATCAGCACAAGTTAAATGGGATAAGCATTATTAATTTACAGAGAATTTGATGGATATAGTCCATCTTTTAGCCCAAGATTAGTGGGAGCTTGATATTGGAGAGAAAAATCATTGTCTGAATACGATTCTTGCCAGTTTCCCAATTCTAGATCCAGGTTCCTTTCCACTGAGCAGATCTCTTAGCCAATAAGAAAGCTATCGGTTACCTGCCAAGGCTGTGTACCACTATTGCACTTGTGTATACATCATGTCAGGGTGTTTGTTACTGAGTAGCTTAGCCCTGGGTTGCTTGGACAGTTGTTGAACACTTTCCCCCAAGTAGCTCATGTAGCACTTTACAGCACTAGACAGTCTAATTGTCTGGGGTCTGGCTCTCTTCTGAATTCTAGTCAGTTCTCTCCGTGTTCCATGCCAACAGCATATGGTGTCTTCAGCAGTAGGGTCTTACTATTTACCTCAGTGGTAATCAAGTGCTTTAACAGAAGTCTGTTTATTTTTGGGACCTTGAAGATTTCTCTTATCAACAGCTTATTGTGGGGATAACCACATCCTGGTATTGGAAGTTACAGGCCAGAGCCAAGGGGTTGGGGGAGAGGGGATGGAAAAAAAGAAGAAGAAAATATTTTAATGTTAGGTTTCATCCCACCCTCTCCAGGGCCCTTAATTTTTTTTAAGGTTTTTAATTTCTAACTTATAGGCATTATGCTATTTCTATGTATTTCTCATGACTTAAAAAAATTCAAGACAAATTTCCTTTTTGCTTCCATTTGTCATTTTAGAAATGAGAATCCTCAGTTTTAACATCTAAGGTTGACTGCTTGATTACATATATGATTTACAAGTAGTATTTACTATATCTTCAGTCATCTAGAACAGGGTATTATGGATTAATAAATCCATGAAAATTTAAATGCTCATCTTCTTAACATAGTCTAACGCTAATGCTTTCATCATGGCCTTCATAGTACTTTAAGTCACAATGAGATACAATATTAATGTCAGTCATGCAGTAGCTGGACAGCTTGCGTGATGCACACAGGTCAGCCGGATAGTCATGTGACCTAATTAACTCAGTCAGCATTGTTTCCAGTGGTATAATTTTCATCACGATGCCACCCACATGATTAAAGTGATGGATAACTATCAAATGTTTTTAATTCTATGGTCCATATTAATTTTCAACTATTTCTTGCTCAGTATCTACATTTCATAGAAGTTTTGACTTTTGACTGTTTTATTAAAATAGACAAAAGATTGTTCAAATTGCCCTATCCTGTCATGACTGAATTTATCTGCCAGAATTTTGATGACAAAATATGTACCATTCCCTCTGCTGGAGCATGTGAGCAAAGATGATGGGCTAAACATGGGCAACCCTGACTTTATAGGCTACTTGGGAGTAGAGTAAAAATGATAAACAAGCACATCATTGTCTACAAGAGAGTAAAACTACAGCCTTTGAGACTTTGGAGATAGACAAATTCTAGTTCTGGGGATGAGAACAGTTTTTATGGCACACGTAGCCAACAGGCATGTACTAAACACCTTCTGTGTGCCTACCGCAATCCATAAATCAATGTACTCATTCTTCACAACAGTTCTGGAAGGTAGGAACTGCCCCCACTTTCCAAACAATTCATTCTAGATCATAGAATACAGAAGACAGGCTTGAATTTGGATTTATCTCACTAGCAGGTCCAAAGCTGCAGAGCCATAAAGGATAAACATCAGAGACACAAGATTTGAACTATGAAGGTAGTGGTAGGGAAGAAACAATTGCTGACATGTTCATATAGGGCCCTAGTTATTCAAAGGCTTTACTGTCCCTGGATGTTTTTGAAGCACAATGGCATAGAAACTAACATGATATTTGAAGTCATATCACCTAGGCAAAGACCCTGGTTTCAGTGTATAGTATTGATGAAATTATTCTGAGCCTCCGCTTCCTTGTGGATGGACTGACACTATCGCAGTAATAAAGAATAAAAGAAACACGAGCAAAGGGCTTGTAAAAATAATTGATGAACAATATTATTATTAATTTCTGGGAATAAGTTTGAAAACTGTAAGCATAGCAATCAGTAATCAGTGTTGCTTATGCAATAAAAATGTGGCTATCCCTGGATTCCTTCTTACTTGCCTCATTAATGACTCATATATTCAGACCCCACATAATTCAACAAAACCCAGTCCTATTTATATTTATAATCCATTTGAAACAATGGTTATCTCTGTAGGCTTATCATCTTGCTCTCTCTCTCTTTTTCTTTCTTTCCTTTTTTTTTTTTTTTTTTTTTTTTTTTTGAGGTAGGGTCTCGCTCTAGCCCAGGCTGACCTGGAATTCACTGTGTAGTCTCAGATTGGCCTCAAACTCACAATGATCCTCCCACCTCCAGAGTGCTGGGATTAAAAGCATCTCATCTCCCTTGTGTATTCAAAAATAGAAAAATAAATAATGTGAGGAAAGTACAGGAAATCCATTCACTAATGTTGTCATTTGAGCACTGTGACTACACATCAGCAGATCAACAGATTTCACATGAAACAGGGGGAATAGCCAGAGATTATATTTTTGAAAATTACATAAGTACTCAACCATAAGCATAAAATAAATCCAAAATCTGTCTCCATAGATCACATCAATGACCCTGCATTTGCATGCAGAGGTAAGTATCTGTGAAGATCACAATGGAACAAAAGACTTTTCTGTATAGGAGATGCAATGAATCTCACTAGATGGTAGAGAGATGACAGAGAGATGTAATTACACATTAAAGACAGCTTCTCTTTTGTTTCCATGAATAGTCAAAGTATTTTTTGTTGCATATATGTAACATTTTCCTTCTTCTTTTGGCTGTAAAACCTTTGCATGAATGTTATAATCCAATGCAGTATCTCATGCCTTCAATATCTGAGTTAATGCCAGGAACCTAAATATATCAGTTGACAAGCAAGCATTTAGTTCTCTCTCTCACACACACACTCTCTGTCTCTGTTGTGTCTCTCTTGCTTGGTCTCTCTGACTTTCTTTGTGTAAATATATATCTGTTTAGGAACTTTTCACATTTACTCTTTGAATTCAGTGGCTTGTAAACAAGACCGTGAGACAACTTTCACCGAGGCCAGCCTTCCAGGTGCTTTGCCTTAATTACCTACTCATTGTGTAAATCACAGCTTTCTGCCTGTCATTTTTCAAGACCCCACTGTGAATGCAAACCAGGTGACCATGTGGATATGCTGGAGAGGAAAGTGACAGAACATACCTGAGCTTCTATTTTGCTCAGGGTAGTGATTATTAACATGAGAAATGCAAAGCGATGTGAAGTGTCCAGAGTTCCCGCAAAATTTATTGCTTACAGCTTCACGCTCCCCTGGCCTTTACCAGCTGTTCCACACCTGGACTTGAAGAACAGAAACATCCCTCTTCAATTTATCTTCCTTGGACTTGTTGCTTATGGGACTCAGATGCCAGGTGACAGGGCTGGGAAACAGCAATGAGACGCTCCACCTGCATAAGCCTAAATTCCCCAAAGAGCCCTGGTTTCAAATGTGGTACAGACCCGGCTTTAACAGTGTGTAAAAGCTTAAGTATGAAGGAAAGTGAACTGATTGGTAGCCTCATTTTTCTATTATATGATCTTTAGCCTTATCTGGGACACACTGATTAAGTCAGCAAGAAACTTGAGTTTCCTGAAGGGGTCAAGGACGGACTTCCACAGGACGTGAATGCAGCAAATATTTCTTTGCTGTGGTCTTTTGTTGGATTGCTGGAGTTCTGGAGACAGTCCCTATGTCATGAAATGCTGTAAGCTTCATGGTTAGTGTTATATTGACCACCACATATTAGGCGCTCATGAGAGGTTGTTCACTGACTGAATGAAAGATGAATGGATGATCAAAATGCCACCTTTAGTTCCTATCTAACTGGCACTGCATTCAGTCGTTAAGAGTGCAGGCTTTGGAGGGAAAAGATGACGCTTTTAAACATTGTTCTTTACTTATTGGTTATGTGAATTAAGCAACTCCCTTGAGCTTTTCATTCTTAGTTTCTACATCAGTTGTACTAGGATTGTAGTAACTACCTTATATAACTGCCTTATAGATTAGGTGAGGAAACACACATATAGTAGACGGAACTTTGTACCCTGCCCCCCCCAAAAATGCCTGACATTTATGTAGACTTGAGCAGATCAGAGCAAGTAAAGGAGATCATTTTTACATAATACAACATTGCAAATAAACTATTAGATTAATTTTTTTTTTTTTTTTTTTGGTTTTGCAAGGTAGGGTCTCACTCTGGTCCAGGCTGACCTGGAATTAACTATGTAGTCTCAGGGTGGCCTCGAACTCTTGGCGATCCTCCTACCTCTGCCTCCCGAGTGCTGGGATTAAAGGCGTGCACCACCACGCCCGGCAATTAGATTAATTTTAACATTAACAATATGCTGATTTTATTCTGAACAATAAACTGGTGACCAGCCTACCTTGAGGTTTCTTCTTTTCTTCCATTCCCATCTGAAGGGAATTCTACAGATAATCATGGGCATCTTATTTAGTCCCCAAGATGTAGAAAAGGAATCACAGACTAAAAGAAAGCATAGACAAAGCCATCCTGAAATTTTTATGCCACTGTGAACTCTACATAGTTAGAATATGCCACGTAAACTGTCAAGCTGACATTTATGTACTATTCCTTCCTTATTTGTTCTCATTCCTACAGACTCACTCATTTACTCAGACACAGAATCACACACCAAGGGCCCGTGTAATCAATCGTAATGAGCTGCTCCAACAGGAGACCCTGGAGTCCTCAGGCCGTGCACTTCTCTTGTGCTAATGGCCTCACCTTGCTCCCTGGCAAAGTGAGGAGATGCCTGACACAGCTAAGTTCAGTAAGGAACAACTTTTTTTGGACATCTTAGCCAGCTGGAAGGCTTTTTGTCCTCATAATTGATTTTAAGCACCATTGCTTCTTTCTGGCAACACAATTGCTTCCTGCTGAAGCACATGAAAGGAAAATCATACATCTAATCACTCGCATTCAGGGCACTGCTCCTCCTTACCTCCACTGTGAATGTGTCGCTGGAGAGGGGTCACGGAAGGGGAGGTGAGGTGACCTGCAATCTTCTCCATGTATTGAATTGTCCAGGATTTCTTTGTAATCTAGTGAAATGATGACCTAGACTTCATTGAAGAAGTGATACACTTATTGAACTTAGTTTCTGTGGTACTGAGTGGTCCATTTTACACTATCTTACCATGAGACTGGGCCAAAACTTACCTCCTGTAACAAATAATGCACGAAGCTACCTACTTCTCTTTCATTTCCAATATTGAAATCTTTAATGAAACCTCACTATGTCTTTTCATTTTAGAAACATCAGTACGTTTTCATTTTAACAGGAGCTTCTTGATAGCAGTGATTTCTTCCTGAGGCATGATGGAGACCTGTGAGAATGCAAGCAGGTCCTTCCGTTACCTCACATGGCTCAGTAAATCCAGTGCCTTCTCCCTCAGAGAACAGGTTTAATTTATCATTCTTTTTTTTTTCCTTCCCTGTAGGTAATGGTGAATCTGAATAGAGATGATTAATCAAAAGTATCTGAAAACATCTTTTGATTCAAATTAAAATTATTCTATGTTTTATGAATCTGTTTAATTAATAATGAAATAGGCTTAATATTGGCTTCTACAAACTGCTTTACCATACAACACTCATTTCACCACTCTACAAACTTCTTATTTTGAAAAGCATGACTTAAGAAAAGACCAATCTTGAGAGTTGTGTTATGGGGACTGAGCACTGGACTCAGCACTCAATTTTAGGGTGTGTGATGGTTAAGTTGTTGTCAACTTGATCTGTTTAGTAATCCACAGACATTCGTTTTGGGTGAGTCTCCAAGGTTGCTTCCTGGAAGAATTAACTGAGGGAGGAAGTCCTTCCTCCAGGGTGAGCCCTTCCTTCAGGGTGTTCAGGCCTCGCTCAGAGGGAGAACTTTATATAAGGAAGCTCTGGGCAGAAAGAATTCCCTTCTTTCCATGCTGGAATGCAGCAAGCAGCTCAGCTCCACAGGGGGCTGAAGACCAGCAACTCCTCAGGATGCCTCCAGGCCTTCAGAGCTGGTTTGGGACTGCTGAGGCATCTGGCCACGTGGACTGAGCAGCTACCCAGTTCCTTGATTCTCGGGCCTGCAACTGCTATTGGACTGCCGTAAGATAATACAATAAATTCCCATTTAATATATTTCATTCTATCCGTTTTGTTCCTCTAGAGAATGTGATTAATACAGGGTGCCTTACTAAGATCAATCACAAAGACAAAATGAGTGATAAAATCCACCAAACAAACAAAATGAAGCTCACACAAAGACTTTTGCCTTTCCTCCCAGGCTTAAAAATAACCTCAATATTGTAAAATTTCCCTCATTCAATATCTGCCTTTTTCCCCCTCTCTCCAATAAATGAATAAATAAATATTTTTTTTAAATTAACATTTCCTTACTATATTTTACTGCTTAAAATATAGTTAGCCAGTTTTCAGTATGATGTGTGATGATGGGTTTCTCTATTCTCATGTCAGTCCATTTTAACATTTTCTCCTTCCTGAATTTTCATGCCTCTTTGTCAGTGCTCTATAGCCATTTCATGGATCCATTTTTATTTCTTTTTTAAAAAAATATTTTATTTATTTATTTGAGAGAGAGAAAAAGAGAGAAAGAGACAGGGAGAGAATGGGTGCATCAGGGCCTCTAGCAGTGGTAAAAGAACTCCAGATGTATGTACCACCTTGGGCCTCTGGCTTATGTAGGTACTGGAGGATCGAACCTGGGTCCTTAGGTTTTGCAGGCAAGCGCCTTGACCACTAAGCCATCTTTCCAGCCCATGGCTCCATTTTTCTACCAATGTGTTTGTTAGTAATTAATCCTGTCTTGAAAGAACCAATCCAAACAAAATAAGGATTATGTTTAGAAATTATGATCTCAGGCTGGAGAGATGGCTTAGTGGTTAAGGTACATGCCTGGGAAGCCTAAGAACCCTGGTTTGATTCTCCAGGTCCCATGTAAGCCAGATGCACATGGTGGCACATGCGTCTGGAGTTCGTTTACAGTGGTAGAGGCCCTGAGCGCCCATTCTCCCTCTTCCTCTCTCTCCCTTTCTCTGTCTCTAATAAACAAATAAATAAAAATAAAATCTTGAAAAAAGAAATTGTGGTCTAATGGCAGGATATTAAACCATGGTGAATGCAGGAGTGGTCACATATCAGTAATTTATTTGTAATCCTACATAACTTTATATTATACTTCTCAGTCCTATCAACTACAGAGCCACTCCATGAGAGTGCACTAGGTTTTACTAACACACTTTAACTGGGCACTACAATTCCTTCAGACTATTAACCATTTACTTGCAGAATCAAGATTGATTAGTTTTACTTTGTGGACTTTAATGAGACCCTGATTATCAGCCTGGTGGGGTGACAATGAGGAATTGGGGTGGATCATAGGAGTTCTAAGCATCAGCTTGTGAGGCATTTTTGGGGGTATGCATCCTTGAGGAAGCAAATGAGGACTGTTTCTTTTTACCTAGAGTTTTAAGGTTTTTAAAACTTATCCACCTATTGTCCTCAGTATGTTTCAAAATCCTGCTTGTTACCTGTGAAAACACGGACTTAGAAGATCTGCTATTGTTGTACATGCAATATTTTTTCAGTCCATACTTTCAGTAAAGTTATTTGTGCAGCTGCAAGAGATAAAGTGCTTTCTTAAATGCTTTCTTTAAATGTCAGAGTCTGTCTGGCTTCACATTGGTAGTTGGCTGACCTGAGCATGGCATGCCCCTCTGTGCTCAACTTCAAAAGCAGTCAACAAAACTCACCTACCTCCTAAAGACTTTTACCTACCATAGGTCCCATATGTTCAAGTGACCTAGCTATTAAATAACCTGACACTGACCTGCAGCTCTGTTGAGTTCACTGCTGTAAGAGTATTAACAATGGAAAATGCAAGCATTGGACTTTCAGCATGCCACTTTCTATGGAGAGGATGGTCTTTATTTCTGACTAATGGGTTAGTGATCCAACTCTTAATCCTATGTTTTTAGAACTACTTCTTTTACCAAGTATTATAGCCAAGGTTCCCACTGAAAACACTAGAATAACTTTTCTTTTTCATTTTGCTTTATTTCAGTGTTATGGGCCTGTGAATATTGAATTTCTGGTATTGATTTTCAACTTGACAAGATGAAGAGAGCTCCAGTACTGGAGTAGCACACCTTTGAGTGTGTCTGTGGGAACATTTCTAGAGAGCACTGGCACGTGGGACACTGCCTGAGGCAGAGATGTGTGCTGAATGTGGGCAGCAGCATCCAATTGGCTGGGGCCCAGATGGAAGCAAATGAGGAGGAGGAAAACCATACACATATGCAAGTTCCTTTACTTCCTAGGTGCATCCATGGCTGCTGCTACTAATCACAAACTTCAGACTCCAGACATCAGTCTCATGTGGCCTTTGATGTTGACCTAATCCCAGCAACTCTCCAGGAAGCATTCCCACCTTCGGCTCCACACTGAAACTGCTACAGTCCAGTTTCTTAGACTAAGTAGCTATCAGGTTGCCTCTACCTCCAGTGTGCTGACAGTGACTTTGGGACTAACCAGTCTCCTTTCATGTATGCCAAGCAAATAAGTACTTTTTTACTCAGTATATTATGTAATTTGTTCTGGTTTAATAGTGAACTCTGACCAATATACATAGTATTATTAAGAAAAATAAACACTCACATATATGTATGTATGTATGTATATGTATATATATATATATATATATATATATATATATATATATATATAGAGAGAGAGAGAGAGAGAGAGAGAGAGAGAGAGAAAAGAATGTGTTTACACTTGTGCAATAGTGACACAGCCTCTGAGGGTAACCAACTATTCTGTGATTGGGCATGAAGCTGGCTCAGTGGGAGAGAACTAATACCTGGTACTGGAAATCAAGTCAGATTCCCATAGTCAGGAAACTCATACTTCAGAGAGAAGGCCCCACTGCTCTATGGATGCACACCAAAAATCTCTCAAATAACTTTGCATAACCACTTTAACCCAATCTACTCTCATTCTTGGTTAAATAATCTGCTTTATTTTACAGATGGCAGACTAAATGGAGGAGAGCCAAGATCCATCAACAAGACAAGAAGATAACTAGCTACCTACCATGAGACTTGCCATCTCTTCCATATCTGCCAGGGCCCAGAAGATCTTGCAGTGGAAGTGGAGACATGAACACTGCTCTTACTGCTAGCCTAACAACCAGCTCCAGAGTGATGGTGGCAGATACAGTGATAAAGAAAAAATAATCAAAGCAGAAACCCAGAGGCTACTGAAAACTCAACACTAAATCAGACTGCCAATAGGTCTGCCATGACTTAAGGAACATTGAAGAAGAGGGGGCAGAAAGATTCTAAGAGCTACAGAGTGGGTGAAAATACCCCAAGGCACCATTGCCCCACCATCCCATTGGAACTGACTGAGGCCTTCATGACCCCACAGTAAATCCCATAACCCTACTAAGGAGGAGTGTAGGGAAATGTGAACAGGGTAGAGGGAATAAAAGAGTATAATCTGTTAAATAAATAAATGTGTTTACAGTAGCTACAACTGTGCATGAAGTTTCTTCTAGGAAATCAATCGTCTAAGCATTACCACTAAATCTATCATTGATAAGGAATCATGTGATGCTCTTTAGTCTAATACATTCACATATCAGGAGTAAAACAGGAGACTCATCATTCATAGTAGTCAAATGACACAGCTGGACAGAAATGTGTCTGTTAGTACTAAGGGCAGATGCTAAAATGTGATCTGGATATGAAAATAAAATATGAAACATTTTTTTCTTAGCCTTATAACCTCACAAGTGGTTCATCTTTTTAGATCCTTTTCATATTATGTGACTAATTAATGGACTCAATTACAACACAACAGTAAATCATGAAGTAAAGTCTACTAACTAGAACTGTCTCATGGCTGGTCTTCATTTTTTTTCCAAATTGAATAATATTATACACTCACTAATTTGGTTCACTTGTTCAATTTCCTGGACATTCCACCTAAAATGTTTATCATATTCTTCCTTTAAAAGTTTAAATTTGGCTTCACAATCTAATATCCTGCCTGGGAAACACTGCTATTTCATTGTTTCCTTTTAAAAGTAAGTTATTTAATCAGATGTTTGTAGAAAATAACATGGAAGTTTCTTGAATTTCTGTTAACAAAGTATAAGTTTAATCATATGAACTTAACTTATATGACATATTATTTAGTATATCAGACTTCCATTATAAATTCCTGTAAGACAGTGGAGTTAAAAAAGATGGTCTCCTCATATATACCTAGTAAAATCAAATATGTAAAAAATTATTATATTTAAATCCATTTAAAAAATATTCATCTTAATTATTTGAACTTACCCTTAGGAAAATTGAACCCACGTTTATTTATATACATTTTGTTCTATTTAAGCCATTACTATAGTTTATATGTCATGAACTAAGAGAAGTCTCAACAGATAAGTGTGCCTTACTATCCAATTATATCAGAATGAATGATGAGCTAAACTATTCTGAGACTCAAATCATATTTTTGGCAATCATCCTCCTACATTTAATTGGCTTATGTCAAACAATTCTAAACTATAGGTCAACCCATGTTGTTACTTAAAAGTTTGTTTTACATGCAATTCTTCCCAGAGGGTTTACCAGGAAGCAACATTGCTTAAAATTAGATATCCCATGGACCAATAATTAGAATCTCACTTTGGCCAGGGAAGACAATTTGAGATAACTAGCTTGTATATTTTCCAGATAAGACGACCATAACTGCATTTAGTATTTCCAAAGCATAAAAATGTGGGATCTCAATGGCCCATGGTTCTTTGATTTTGGAGAAAATCCAGTATCTTTTCAAAGGAAAGATTCCTTTTACATGGTTCTGATGTTTTGTTAGTCTTGTTTGGTTCTCAGGGCTAGAGATTAAATCCATGCTAAATTACTCCCCAGCCCCTGAGATGGTATTTATTTAGGCAGAAATACAGTACAGATACTGAATCTAAATTGTTGATGATTAGGACACATTAATCTGTTTGTATTTTATGATTAGTCACTTTTATTTTAGTTTTTTCAAGTATATATTATTAAACTATTAGATGTTCCTAACCTATGAAAAGTTATAAAAAAGCATGTTTTAGTTTTGACAGTGGTTATCTCTGGATTACACACTATAGTATAAACCTAAAATGTAGTGCAGTTTGGTTTGAGTTGTCATCCAATTCTCTCTCCCTTACTTAATGTGCATCTCTCACTTCACACCTCCTTTGCCAACCACACAAATCACCACTCATAAAATAATTTGATTTTGTTTTTTCTTGATTCCTTGTAGCCCTAAGTTTAGGTATATGTGACTTGGTATCTGCAAACCTGTTATCTAGATCAAGAGAGCTAATCAAAGTTTCTCTGAGGTTCATTCCACAGCTGGAACAAGAGAGGCTGTGCTGTTCTAAAGGACCATTCAGAGCTGGTGGACCAGAAGCATCAGCGGAGCCTAGAAGCTTATAAGAAGAAAGATCTGTCTTGCTGCACCAGCCCTACTAAATCAGAGCCTGAGGTTTTACAAGCTCTCCAGACAATGCGGATAATTGTTAAACATCTCCAAGGATTCCACTGGTGGTGTTCCACAGTGAGGCCATGGCACTCAACCCTGGTCATTTCAGTTACAAATAGCATTGATGTTCCTTCTTTCTGGGACTCTGAGAAGATCTTATTGTTGTTGATGTGAGGCCAAGTCATGTTGATTCTATGAACTCTTGACATACTTTTAATAATGCTACATTTTGCTTTCAGTAGAGTTTCTGGAAATTGGAAGTTATAACCAATGCACCAGTTATTTTACTTTAATTATATCTACAACATTTCTTTGTTTCTATATTGTGTATGTTACTATGATAGTCAATAAAGAAAGTAAGTTATTTAATGACAAATGCCTGCTTGAAACCCAGGAGTTGTGAATTCAGATCCCATTGCTTTAGAAAATTATACTTACAGAAAAATTTAAAAGAAAAAATATGTATTTTATATGCTTTGTACTCTGCCTATACTCTGAAGCAGCTATGTGTCTCTAGATGCTTTCTGAAATGATGTTTTTGAGGATCTTACTCATGCATTTCATAGAATCTCACTTCCCAGATCCTAGTGGAAAATTCCTCATGTCTTCATACCAAGAATAGATAAGTACCTCCTGAGTATTGATGTTTTACATGCAAAAATACTGTAAATTTCTTATACCTAGAATCATCTAAATTGTTGACTTAACTAGATTTATGATGCTCAAATCAGAATCTCAAAAGGAAGTCCTGTTTGTAGTGACTTAAGATGCTGGCTATACTTTGCCTTCACCTAAAAGGTTTCCAAACCTGGGCAGCACTCCACAGCACCACCTCACCTGGGAATATTTCAGAACCTCAGTGGCACTCTGGTTCACTTCCATCAGGACCACTAAGGTGGATTTACAAAACCAAAGCACTGGGTGATCATAATATACTGCCAAGCCTGTAGAGGTACCTGTCCAGGCTGAATTTCTAGCCCCCAACACAATTTTAGTATATAAGCAATATAAACTGAAAAATTAAGTTATCCTTTGGTTTCAGTTTACTATTCTCTTAAGTATTCCCTTTTGTTGTGATGTTTTCCCAAAGTTCTTACTCCTACTACATCTGAGGAAATAAATGGATGGATGAATGAATTGAACAGACAAAACAACCTAAACTGTATTTTGTTACACAGACACACACACACCAAAACAGCCAAGGATGAAAGCAAACCATTTTTCTCAAGAAATTTCTCTTCTGCTTGCCAGATATCTGAGTCATCCAGTATAAATTGCAGAGGACTAAGGCACTATGGCAAGAGGCAGAGGCCAAAGAGTCAAAAGTCTAGACAAACTGTACCTGTAATATAATTTGGATGTCTAAGGCAGGCGAGCCTGACAGCTGTGGCATGCTCAAAAGAGAAAAAGGATAGAGTTGGTGGAGGTAAAGCAGGTGGTTGAGGGCATACCTTTCTACAATAGCCAATTGTTATTCCCTGTAGGACAAATAACATTCCATGCCACAATATCTGTCTGATCTCCTGCCTAATACTAACGCATCAGCATGCACAAAACCTCTTCAGGTTAAGGACACATGTAGGAAGCTTGAAGAAATATGTTCATCCCCATATAGAAAATGGCATTGCCTTCTGATGGCTTATTGCCAACCTCGAGCCGACCAGCATCCATGATACTGATGGTGGCTTCCTTCAAAGAGCACACTGTATTCCTTTCCTGTGTTCAGTGGGTGAGTCCTTACATGCCTCTGTCTAAAGATGCTCTCGGGTTTCTCATTACGCAGTAATACCATCCCTGAAAAATGCCTTTAATCCCAGCACTGGGGAGGCAGTGGTAAGGGGATCACCATGAGTTCAAGGCTACCCTGAGACTACTGAGTGAATTCCAGGTCAGCCTGGACTAGAGTGAAATCCTACCTTAACAACAACAACAACAAAAAATTCCTGGGTCACAACCCAATTCTAGAATCCAACATGTAAGTCATTTATTTCTGATTCAGCCAATCTGTTGCTTTTTTAAAAACCAATTCCCATATTCAATAAATATTAATGATTAATATTTATGGGACTAAAGTCTCAACATTTTCATGTATTAGCTCTTTTGAATCTCACAAAACTATATGGGTTAAGTGCTGAGACATCTACTTTTCAAATGAAGAACTAAGATGGACACAGGCCAGGCAAATTGCCCAAAGTTATACCATAGCAATAAAATTACTAGGAGTGATCTTCAACTTAATCACTTTCCTTTGACTGTGTCATGGCTGCACAACACACAGATGACAGCATGTGTTTATCTAACTTACCACCTGGGAATTTGTTTATTGCTTACTCTACTCCTTCCGCTGAAATTCATCCTTGCATTGTAACTGACTTGTACTCACATTCCTTGCCCAAACCACCTTGCTCCACTCTAGCAGACGGTCAGCAAGATCCTGCGAGAGCCACTGGCTATTCAAGGAGTTCTTTAAAATTCCCTCTGGCATGCCACAGAGCAGAATACAGCATACAACGACAGGCACCAGGTCCCAGGAGAGAAAATCTGACAGTGAGATACCATCTGTTTCTAGTCCTATCTACTCAGACCATCTGCTATTGCTCAAAATATTGCACGACTGCTACTTGGGGTCATTTAAGGTCAGAGAAATCATCAACTCTCCAACTGTGTCTATCCATGCACCCACCTTGTCTTCTGCTGCCTGCTTCACCTGACTCATGGAAGACTCACACTTCACTGCTCAGGCCTGCTCCATCTAACCTTGACATCTAAGCAAGAATGAGGATCTGTGGTGGAGGAATTCAGTATTCCTGTGGTTCAGCAGACTAGCACAGCAGCAGGGAAGACTGGAAGTCTAGAGTTGAAAATTAATAACTGAAGCTTTCCTTCACAGCATAAGTATGGAGTGCAACTCGGAGCTTCTATTCAGGAGCAGAGAACAGGATAGGACTATGTCCTGACCATCTGAGCCTTCAGCTGTCTCATTTTTCTTGGCCAACTAAAGATAACTTAAAAACTTAGCCAAAAAAGCCGGGCGTGGTGGCGCACGCCTTTAATCCCAGCACTTGGGAGGCAGAGGTAGGAGGATCACCATGAGTTCAAGGCCACCCTGAGATTGCATAGTTAATTCCAGGTCAGCCTGGGCCAGAGTGAGACCATACCTTGAAAAACCAAAAAAAATAAATAAATAAAATAAAATAAATAATAATAAGGGCTGGAGAGATGGCTTAGTGGTTAAGTGCTTGCCTGTGAAGCCTAAGGACCCCGGTTCGAGGCTTGATTCCCCAGGACCCACGTAAGCCAGATGCACAAGGGGGTGCATACATCTGGAGTTCGTTTGCAATGGCTGTAGGCCCTGGTGCGCCTCTCTCTCTCTCTCTCTCTCTCTCTCTCTGCCTATTTCTGTATCTCTCTCTTTCAAATAAATAAAAAATAAAATATTTAAAAAATAAATAAAAATTAAAAAAAAACTTAGCCAAAAGTCCAAGCTACTCCCCAGGAGTTTGCTTGTTTCAGACCCTTCCTTTTCTTCATTTATCTCTTCTCAGTTCCTCTGATTTCTGTGCCTCAGGTACAGACCTCAGGTTGTACCAGGTACCAGACTTTTTGAGTTAGGTTTTCAGCAATGTACACTAGGAGTTTGTAAGGTATCAACACCTTACAATCATTATTCTTAGCTATTCACAAGGGCTGTAGGGACTGCTTTTGCATTTCTTTCATCATTATTTAGAGATTTTCCTCCTTAATACTTCTTGAAGGATTCTGGACCTTTTCCCTTTCTAAAGCCTTCCTTTAGTTCTTTGTAGCCTTGGCTACACCCCTTTTTAAAGTTCTGAGGTAACTCCTTTTTCAAACCTGGTTCAATGTATCTTACACTTTTCCACCAAAGAATCCCTGACTTCAGAGAAGGAGAATGTGTACTCCTGGGGATCCCCAAAGGATAGCTCAGAGCTGCTTCCTCTATCCCAGAATTTCTTTGAAGTCTCTGCATTTTATCTGAAAAATTCATGTGATTTTTGCATTCTACTATATAAAATATGTGTGCTAGTTTTAATATTAAAGTACTGTTTTAAATTACTCACTAGTGAATAAATTTATTCAGGAAGATATACCAATTTATGCAGGATTTCATGTACCTTCTGAAATAACCTTGCATAGATCAGCTTTGAATTTATAGAAGCAGGAGGCCATCGTCTCTGAAGCTTGGTTATAAATATGGCATAGAATCCTAGGAACATAATTTACAATATGTTTTTAATATCAACTTACATGTAGTGAATTATGTTTTCACAATACTGGATATTTTAATGTATACTCAAAGTGATATTATAAATGAAAAAGATCAACATATTTCTTAACAGTGAGGATAGGGAATATCTCATCCAATCATAAATTAGATGGTAAATTCTACTAAATGTCAATAAATACTCTTGCCAGATTATGCTATGTAAGTCAAACTATTTAAACACAATTCATTAAAAACATTTATGTGGGGATATAAGCACAGCATATTTTAGGGTTAGAGTTGTTTCATAGCCTGATATAAGAATATAATTTATGCATATAGTTTCTGAAGAAATATCTAAAATATTAAAACATCAGACTCCAGAGAATTAAAAACATAGTGTTTGGTCCAATTTCCATTTTTTAACAAATATGTTTTTAAAAGACTCGGGTAGCTGCCATTCATTTACTTAATGACTGTTAGAATACCGAGGACCTATGTATCAGGCGGTATGTGAGGCGCTGGGAAAGAGGGAGGGAGGAGGTAGAATGTTTTTCTTTTCTCCCAGGCAGCACCTTTGTTGGCATGGGAGGGATCAGATATACTTGGGCATTTAAAGTACTGAACTTCAGCAAGAGTATAGAAGGCAGATATTCTGAGATAGTGATAAAGGACAGAGCCATGTTCTTTGAGCATTCTTGTAGAGGGCAGGCTTTTAATCTCCATGTAAGCACTCAAAAGCTTTAACTGATAAGTGCATGTAAATGGATAATACTTCTAGCAATATCTATAGAAAGTTCAAGGGATTATAGAAAATCAAGTGTAAATCCTTTCTTTCAAAATGATGTTGCATATCTTAATCAAGTGAATGCTTAGTATATATTTATTGGACACATACTCTGGAAAATATCAGGCACAAAATAATCTTGTGAGTTTGATACTCTTCACATAGGGTTTCCTTTCTGTGAAAGGTCTGACCCCTATTAGTGGTTCAATTGTGATTAAATTTTAACATTTAATATCCTCTAGGATTTTATGTGATTTATTTTATATGTACAATTCAACACATGTTTTCCTAAGACCAGCTCTATAATGTGCACTGTCTGAGCTGCTTGTTATGGAGCAAGAGAGCAAAATGCAGCTCTTATACTGATCCTTGAAAGAAACAAGCAAGCATCAGAAAATGAAAATAGTTATGAAACAAGCAGTGTATTTTCATAGTAACAATAGCAGTAGCCCTTCCAGGTAGTATGTTTAGGGAAGACCTCTCCACAGTGGGGCAGTTAATCTGAAATTCTAACGAAGATACCTACAAAGCTAGCCCTGGGAAGAACCAGGGAAAAGGCATATGCAAATGTCCTCAGAGAAGACCACTAGAAGGTTGGAGGAACCAAAGAGAGGCTCTAATGGATGGGTCTCCATAAAGAAAAAAAGGACTTAGGTCTGGCATGGTGATAAATAAGCAGTGCTCAGGCACAAGCAGTACATTCTGAATCCATTTTAAATATATTATCTAACTGATGTAAGTAGGGCATAATTTTAAAGTATTGATGTTGTATCTGTCTAGAGGATCATTTTAGGGGAAATAAAGAAGGCCCTGGGAGAATGTAGAACACAATTGAAGTTAATTGCAGGAGAGACTTGACTGTGACACAGATGAGGATGTAGAACAGAGGAAAGGATGTGGAGTACTGAGTATCACTAGTACAGCTCGAGATGAAAGATCAGAAAAACTGACTTTTTCACCTATCCTATACATCTATGAGTTATTTTAGGTGGTACCAAGTACTATCATGGAAAAGACAGGGCAAGTTTTGGTTGAAGGGAACCCTTGTAATAATTTTCAACCTGTTACACCTATGATGCATGGGAAACTACAGGTGAAAATTTCAGATAGAGAGTTGGTTGGATCAGCAAGTAAAGAAGGCTCACCCCGAACATACATTTGGGGATCAGAAAATAGAGCTGGTGTCAGAAAGAGTGAAAATAGTGTATAAAGAGTGAGAAGGAACCCTGAGAAATAATATTTAAGGTATGGATAGAGCAGGAGAAAAACAAGAGAAGCAAGTCAGAGACAGCTGTAAAGAAATAGAAGGTAATGTGTCACAGGGCATAGACAGCCAATGATTTAGAAAGGAGTGCTCAACACCACCAAGTAATTCAGTGAGAGCTAATAGTGGGTAGAGAGAAGGTTC
The DNA here is from genome assembly GCA_036365145.1 of Orientallactaga sibirica. NCBI lineage: Eukaryota > Metazoa > Chordata > Mammalia > Rodentia > Dipodidae > Orientallactaga > Orientallactaga sibirica. The sequence goes on along the minus strand of JAEOAD010000003.1, from coordinate 58,896,313 downwards.
ATTGAGCTTGTTCATGTGAAGTTCATTTTTATCCTGATTAGAGAAGATTCAGTAGAGAACACAACTGAAGCACACTGGAGCTTCCTGACCAGTGAATGGGATGAGAGGAAGGAGAGAGAACAAAGCTTGGAACTCACAGGGATATCTATGAACATGCAAGGGCTGAACTGTCTGTTCAATGTCTGTGGAGACATTACAAGGGCTGACCTGTCTGTCTGTGGAGGTGTTGCTTTGCAGTAGGTGACAGACTGGATAGGAAAGAGTGAATCCAGATTGTAGGAGAATGTGACTGCACAGCTGAGGAATTAATGCAAATAACAGTACTTATCAACATATATAGTCTCTACTTAGCTATAAATTACTTTAAATTTTTATTCATCCATCTTTGTACATTTCTGACATTTTAATATTTTACATGTGTTTAATATGTTTTGATGTTACTCTCCCCAATTAACCCCTCTAGTTCCCCTCCCCTCCCATTAATAACCTTCTTCCCCATTAATTCCAATCTTCCTTTCATGCCTTTTAATTTTATTTCTTTTTAAAAAAATTATTTATTTATTTATTGGAGAGAGAGAGAGAATGGGCACACCAGGACCTCTAGCTACTGCAAACTCCAGATGCATGCACCACCTTGTGCATCTGCATGGGTACTGGGGAATTGAACCTGGGTCCTTAGACTTCACTGGCAAGCATCTTAACTGCTAAGCCATCTCTCCAGCCCTAATTTTACTTCTTTACAAAGCTGTTGGGTTAAATTAGGGTTGCTTGAATGATCATGGGTAGAAGGTTATTTATCATGGAATAGGCAACTTCCAGTGGCTATACAACTGATGAACTTAACTCTGTCTTCTATTTTGTAGGATGGTGACTATGGGCAAATTATTTAGCCATCCTGTGCCTTTGTTTTCACTTCTATACATAGAAATAATAGATCTACCCCAAAGACTCATTGTGGCATAGAATATGCAAAGCTGTTTGGGTAAAATAATTTGGCTAATATTTTGAGCCCAGATTAGATCTATACTAATCAGAATTTTTAAATTACTGGTACAGTAATTTGTACTACTCTAGCATATGATATCATCCATATTATAAAAGTTATGAGCACCTTTTTAGTAGTTTGTAAAATTACAACTTAAAATTCATCATAATTAAACCAAAAAATTTCTTGACATTACAGCCATTAGCACCATAAAGGAACATGAGTTGAGGTTCTAAGATGCGAGTTTTCTGCTTTTCGGCTTCCCTCATACCCTATTAATTTCTACTTTCTGTCTCTAGGAATCTGCTGATGCTGCTAGGTAAAATTTTAAATTAGGTGAAAGTTAACTTTGGAGATCCCTACCATGGACTTTTCACCACCCACAGAAGCTAAGGTTTCAGAAACCACCATCGATGATGGCAGCACATCCATGAAAACTTAGTTCCACTGCGTTGTACACTTAGATGGTTAAAACGATAGCTTTCTATACATAAAACAGTATCAAAAATGTTATTGGTGTTTGTTTTGGCATATAAAAGCTGTACAAATATAATGTAGATGATGAGTTTTTAGATAAGTGTTTATCCACAAAACCATCACTGTGATCTATGCTATTAACCTATTCATTACCTATAAAATTTTCCTCCTGTCTTTTTTTTTTTTTTTTTTTTTTTTGAGAGAGACAGAGAGAGAAGGAGACAGAGGAAGACAGAGATGCGTGCCAGCAGCCTCTCAGCTGCTGCAAACGAAATCCTGATGCTTGCACCCCCTTGTGGTCAAGTGCGGCATTGCACCCTTGCGTCACTTTGCATCTGGCTAACTGTGGGACCTGGAGATTGGAACCAGAGTTCTTAGGCTTAGGAGCCCGGCACCTTAACTGCTAAGCCATCTCTCCAGCCCTTCTCCTGCCTTTTTATTTGTTGCTATTGCTATTATTACAAGAATATGTAACATTGCATCTATCCTCTCAGGGAAATGTTATGTATATAATAGAGCATCACTAACTGTAGATATTGCATTTTATCATGGGTCTATAGGACTGACCAATCTATCATAGGAATTGTCTGCTCCATCTATTTCCTCTCACCTCAGCCTGGAGGAACCTTGATTCCATCCTCTGCTTCATGACTTTAACTGCTTTAGATTCATCATGTAGGTAGTCTTTTGCACCATATGGCCTTTTCTGACATTTATTTCAGCATAATGTCTTCCAGATTCATCCATGTTGGTACAGAATTGCCTTCAGAATGCTATCAGTTTTAATCCCATCTTGGGTGACTTTGGAAAAGTCATCTCAGATGTCTTCAGAAATCATTTTACTCATGTATAAAGTTAAACTGGTATTTCTTGGTTTTGATCCACTTCCAAGCTCTGTAACTATAACATGCATGAAAACCCAAGACTATAGCTTAGTAGGAGAGTGCTTGCCTAACATACATCAGTCTATGGCTTTGATCCCAAGCACTGCAGTAAACAATAAACATAAACAAATTCCAAAAATAAAAACAACATAACACTTATGCAATTTCAGGACATATGAGGGAGGTAGAAAAGAGTAGGCATGCTAGGAGAGTTATTCACTGAGAGGAAAAAAAAATCTCCTCATTGATTTTCTACATAAAATATAAATATACACGTATATTTGTGATGCTTTTCTTGCTAATCTCACAAACAAAATCATGGCTCATAATTATTCATGTAATTAGGGTCTATTATGTAGAGATAGAAATACAGTAGCCAGTGGATCCATATGGCTTTGAAAATAATTATATTTTGTTGTTTTTGGTTTTTTATGAGGCAAGGACTCACCTTCACCCAGGCTGAACTGGAACTCACTGTGTAGGCCCAGGCTTGCCTCAAACTCAGAGCAATGCTCCCCCATGCCATATATATTAAGTACTTGAAACTCACCTCAGGCTAGTGGCCTGATCAATGCAGAGCATATATAACATTGCCAACATTTCTATTAATCAGTGCTGACTAGCCTGTTTCTGACAGGCTTTATTCATGAATACATTTTCCATAACATACTTCTTTCCTGATTTTTTTCTTCCAAACCGTATCAGCTGATGATCCAACCTGGAATATATGCCAGAGTGTGTTCTGAATAAAGCAGACCTACACTAAGCTGTCATCTTTCCCCCTCCTATGTGTTAATTTTTCTTACGTTATTCTACTAAACAGGGTATCTTTAAGCTGAAATTTTTGAAGACAATTCTTCCAGAAATGTTATTCTTTAATTTGAAACACATGTTCAATAGCTTCTATTCACATTTGTCTAATTGTGCCTATAAAGCATAATATAAAACTGTAAAGTTCTAAAGAGGAACCAGAGGTTGAAGAACCACTGCTGTTATCTTGTGTGCATTTCCAAGGAGACTTTGTAAGCACAGGGCTAAGACACACTATCATTTGGTTTATGATATGACAGAAGCCAGTCATGGTTTAATTAATCCAGGATTGTTTTCATATGGGTTGGATGAGAAAGAGCTGTTAATAGAAACAATGTATAAATAAGGAAGATCCAGAAAAGGATATTGAATATGAGGGTGGGGTTGGAACTGACAAGATCTAAGGTCTGCAAAAAATCATCTTTTCATGAGAGACAAAAACTGGCTGCAGACAGATGCTTATAAGACCCTCACTTTGTTGAAGAGGACAGCTTTATAAATAGATGCACGATTACAGCAGCCAGCTGTTGGGAATAATTTGCCAGGCGATATTTGGTGATGACAACCTGAAGAAAGTCATCAATGCAATTATTTCACACCAGATCAGTCCAGCGGATCTGCTGAGCCCTCCTTCCTGCTGGGAATGAGATACTCATTATTCTTAAAATGCCAATGGTACGTGCTCACTTTTTCTATAATAAATAATGACTTTCACAGCAATTACATTGTTGTGTTATTATTAATAATTTAATGCAGGTCATTAACTCCATGGGTTAAAGCTTCTAACATGTGAGGCCAAGGTTCAATATACTCTATCTAAAGAGAAATTCCATGTCTCAGCACAAAGAACTGTTCTTTATGCTAGTCATTTCAGAAAAGCACACCAGCTGGCTAGAAGGATACCCTGGAATGAAGACTCAGAAGAATGAGGACTATATCTTGTTACTTCCTTACTGTAATTTGGCATGATGACTACGGCAGGATTTATCAAGCCTTATATAGATGGATAGTACTGTAAGCACAATCACTGCATTTATTTTTACAAATATTCATTATTAATTTTCACTCCATTACCTTGCAAATATCTCTAGTGTCCCTTATCCATTCCTTCTATGCAAAAGTCCAGTCTGATTTTATGACTGTTCATTTTCTCTGGTTCAACCAGACCCTTAGGAACTTTTCAGGTCCATAGAGTTGGGACTTCTTTGTGTAAATGTGATGTTATTTGGTTAACATAACATTTCTGAGTCTTTTGGTATATTGTTTTATGTGAGGTTTGAGCAGGCATTTATAGCAGACATGGTTTCCACTTGAAATGATCGATTTTTGTGATATAGCTTCATGGAAGACATATTCAAGGGGGAAGTATAAAGGTTACTTACTCAACAAGTGTGAATCCTGTGATGAGTATGTGTGTATCAGAGACGATATGTGGGATTATAGGGGGAAGCTCTGCTGAAGAAGTAAAATATAATGCTCTTCCAAACATCAAATCCTATGAAAGCAATGGGCTAGTGAACTTGTGTGGATGCTGGAACAATGTATTTACCAGTAGCCGGGCGTGAATTTTTCTTGCCTTCATTTCCCTCTATTGATTCTCTTTCTGGAATAATTGCTTTAGTTTGGGGCAGTGATTATGTAAGTATTTACTGCATACTCACACAGGAACCTGCTATTTGGGGCCCTAAATTGGAAGAGGTTGAAAAATGACTCATCTGACATTAGGTAGGATGTAGGTAATTGGAAAGATTCACTATGTTGATGTACTGGAAGACATAGTTCTTCTAAGATGCCACTTCTCCTAAATTTACTTATAGATTTAAAGCAGTCTTAAAACCCCAAAGAGTGTTGTTGTTATTGAAACTGGTAGTTTGATCTAAAATTTGTATAGAAATGCAAATTATTTGAGAACATACCGACTTTAGTGTCATTATATATCATGTATATTACATACTCACAATACAATTTCTAAATGATACCTCTAAGAATACAAATATAAATAACATGAGGAATATTTTTTCATTTTATTGTCAGTAACTGCTACTCAGTTACTCTCAACTTCCTAAAATTCTTTGATCATAATCTTCCTGAGTGCTTTCTAGAAATTATTTCATTCTGGAAAAAGGCTATAATGGAGGAAGGAGCTGGAAGAACTTAAGGGGATGGTATTGTATATAAGTAAGTAGAAGAACAGGTTACAGGGAGGGGAAATGCCTAAGTGAGGACAGGGGAAGAGAATCTGTAAAAGAAGGGCGGGGGAAAATCAATCAAAATTCGAGATATTCTGAATAAGACTTATATAAACCTACTTTTTTGAATAATGGCACATCCAGTAGCTATAGATTGTTACTAGAAAATTTTCAGTGCCTGGGATGGGATACTTTCCAGTGAGTTGTTGGTCAGGGAGGACCCTGTAGCCTCCAAAACATTAAAGGCTATTGCCAAGGCCCTTGGTTTCCCTTGAGAAACAGATGGTAAGATCCTAATGCTGAAGACATCCCTTGCTTGAATGGCAAGGTCACTGAGAAAGCAAGCTGGTGCTTAGCAGAAAACCTGCTCCCTGTAGACTAGCCATCTGAAAACTGGAAAAAGCTGCACTGCATGCAGCCGTATGGTAGACAGAAATCATTATCGGTGAAAACAGTGGACACTGGAAACCTCAAGTTTGGCCAGAGAGGCCCAATGACTGAACAGGTGCAATAGTGGCATGTCTGCTCTGGGGGAAACCAACTGCTCCCTAATTGGACTGAAGGTCCACTTTATGGGAGGGAATACATGCCTGGTACTGAAAAAAATAATCAAAAGTCTATGGTAGGGGAGGTCATGAGCCTTAGGGGTATAAAGCCTGCTCTTGTCTGGCAATATATATATAATTCCCACCAAACTGCCTTGAAAGCACTACACTTAATGTTTATATTCACATATTAATGCTGCTCTCACTTCTGGTTACAGAAGCTTCTCTTTTCAGATGGCGATGACCACTGGGATGACCCAAAAGGCAACATAGTGCTGAGAAGAAGTGGCAGAGGAGTGTCCAGCACTGAAACATCTCTGTCACACCCTTCAAGGCTCAGGATCCTTTGCATATGGGGGGGGGAGGAAAGAAGGAAAGAATGTAAGAGCCTTACAATGCAACTGTCCAGACGGAAATTGGCCTCGATATCCATGACCTCACAGTGCCTAGCAAGACCTTCACAAGACCCTCATAATAGGAGAAAAAGATGATGACATCAAATTAAAAGAGAGACTAATGGAGAGAGGCAGGGGATATGTTGGAGAGTGGAGTTCTGAAGGAGAATGGGGAGAGGGAAAGAAAATATGGTTTATTGCCTGTAAGTATAGAAGTTGTCAATAAAAAAAGAAAACAAAGAGAAATAAGTGAACAAGAAGGAAAAAAACATAAAATCATTTCTTTATTCTTAAAATATAGAGAATCTATGGCCTGGGAGTATTGATCAGTGATGGAGCTCTTACCTTGCATGTGCGAGGTCCAAGATTTGATCCCTGGCACAGCAAAAAAAAAAAAAAAAAAAAAAAAAAAAAAAAAAGTTTAGAAAGCCAGTTTAAGTCATCAATAATGTATATATTCAGTTGAAGATTCAGGTCTTTACTTGAGAAATAATTATATCTGTTGCGGGTAAACCATGTTTTGGGCTAGAGAGGTTGCTTAGTAGTTAAAGGTGCTTCACCAGTGTTCAGTTCCTGAGTCCCCACATAAAGCGAGATGCACAAAATAATGCATGCATCTGGAGTTCATTTGCAATAGCAGGAGGCTCTGGTATGCCCACTCCCCTATCTCTCTGCTTACAAATTAATGAATTAATTAATTAAAAAACAATGTTCTTTTCTTGTTTCCTCCCCTTTTTTATGAGAGAGAGAGAATGAGAGAAAGAGACAGTGTGAGAGAGATAACTGCCATGCCAGGGCCTCTAGCCACTCCAGACACGTGTGTTACCTTGGGCTTAAGCACAACCTTACACATGCGTCACTTTGTGTATCTGGCTTACGTGAGATCTAGGGAATCAAACATGGGTTCTTAGGCTTTGCTGGAGAGTACGTTAACTCTTAAACCATCTCTCCAGCCTTATTTTTTGTTTTGTTTTGTTTTGTTTTAAGAATTATGACATCTATTGTAATCTGTACTTAATAGGGTCTCCTCAATTTTTGTTATGACATTTTAGTTTTCATTTCATATATTTTTTTATTTATGTCTCTTCTTACAACTTAATTATTAATCAAATCTTCCATTTTTCTTAATTATTATTATTACTTTTGTTTCTTTTCCGAGTTCTACCATTGCATTTGCTTCTTAGTAATTTCTTTCTTTCCCTTCCTCCCTTCCTTCTTTTCTCCCTTCCTTTCTTTCTTCCCTCCTTTCTAATCAAACACTGGGCATTGTTGTAAGCACTGAAAGCACATAACTACATCAATGAAAGGAAAAGCATAATCTTGTTCCTGAGACATTCCTAACCATTGTTGGACTTCCTACTTCTCTGCTTTTCCTCTGATAGAGAACTATGCTCATACAAGCAGAAGGGGATGTTCCTGTGTGGATTATGAGGAAAAAACACCTCACAGAGAGACAGACTGACATGGACTTTGAATTAAGACTTTATGTCAAACAGGAAACAGAATCAAAGGCACTCGCCTTGCAAGGTAAAGCCACGGATAAGGTCCCAGCAAGAAATAAGGGGTCTAAGAAAGATGAACATTAAAAAATAAAGTTGTTGGTACTTTGCAGCAGATTACATGAACATCATGGCCAAAAAGCATTGTGAAGAACTTCCCATGCCAGAGTCCTTGAGAAAGAAAGCTTCATGACTGGAGTATTTAGTTCACTTTTCATAGGAGCCCAAGCACAACAAAATCAATTTTAAAACAATGTGAAATTAATTAACAAATATGTGTTCAAACCAGGAACAAGCAAGTGTAAATTATTTCAACTCCAGAAAAGAGGTCACTTCTTTTCTTTTTTTTTCTTTTCATCTTTTCTTTTCTTTCTTTTTAAATTCGGAGGCAGACCTTACTCTAGCCAAGCTTGACATGAAATTCATTCTGTAGCCCAGGCTAGCCTTGATCTCAGGGAGATCTTTCTATGTCAGCTTTCTGAATGCTGAGACTAAAGACATGCACCACCATTCCAGCCCATGATTACTTTTAAGCATGAATAGCCAGCCCTTGATTACTTTTAAGCATGAATAGCAATTATAGAATTGCACAAATGTCCATTAAATATTTGTTAATCTAAAAATAAGTAGTATTAGCTGTTGGCCAGGAAAACTCCTCAGGAAGAAAATTAGATCTTATACCAACATGAACACCCATTTCCAACTCATTGCAATTGGATTGGTATGTAGGTACTTTAAAAAATGTACTTTATGCCACTATGCTTCCCAGGCAGGTGTTTCTTGTCACTCCTGCCCTTTGAGATAGGGTCTCATGTAGCCCAGGCTGGCCTCAGATTTGCTATGTAGCTGAGGGTGTCTATGAAACTCTGATGCTTAGGCCTCCAACTCCTGAATACCAGGATTACAGCCATATGCCAACATGTCCAGTTTTTAAAGCAGAGCTAGAGATGAATCCCTGGGCCTCATCTATTTTAAGGAAGTGCTCTACCAGCTGAGCTACATCTCTAGGCCCCTAGTTTTATTTTGGTTTTGTTTTTGTTGCCTCTTCCTCTTCTTCCCCCTCCTCTCCCTACTTTCTTAGCTCTGGTACTTCTTTTTTATCTACTTTGGAAGCTGCATGGAAATGCCCAGGCTTGCCATAATTTCCTTCATTGCCTTTTGCTTAGCTACTATGTATTTTCAAAGAACTGAGATAGGTACCATGTTGGTTATCTATGAAAATCATGCTTTGTCATTACAGTATGTCAGAAATAGAGAAACACTCTTGTGTCTTTCCACAATGTCAGGATTTAATAAATAACAATAAACTCACAAGGTGTGGAAGTTTCAGTGCCAGCAATTTTTCAGATACTCCTGATTTTCTTGACAGTCCTAGCTGAGTCAAACACAGGTTCTCTTATTCCAGTATAAACTACTTATGTTGACTCTCAAATCACAGATTATACAGCACACCGTAAATTATCTATTTATCTGCCTATCATCTATCTATGTATCTGTCTATCTCTATCCATCTATGTGGGTTACATAATGGTTTGGAAGAAGCACACCTGGACTTGCTCCTCCCTATCTCAGACACAGGGGAAAGTTAGCCTTTGCCTGGCCATGTACTGTGAAAGTCTCATGGGGAAAAAAATTGCCCTTAATGGCAAAATCAAAATTTTGTGAAAGGAACATGTTTTGAGAGTGATAGTTCAAAGATTTCCCCTTCAGCTATCAGACCAATGTTCCCAAATACCCAAGAAAGCACCTCTGATGAAGGCAGCTTCTATTTCAATAGAGATAATAACTGAAAAAAAATCCATTTTCTTGATACTATAAACATATATTGAAATATGGTACATCTTGTCCAGCTTAACTCTTGCTACAGGAAAGAGAACCAGAAGACTCTTTTACAATATTAGCGCCTTTCACCATGAAGTGAAATGGTTTTAGTGACCAAAATATCACAATTTTTTGTTCCTGAAAAACAAGGCAGCTCATTTCCTCCTTAAAAATTACCTTATTAGCATCTGGTTGGGGTTCTTTGAGCTCTATTGCTCTGATACCAAGGTCCATGAGCTATCCATGTCTAAATATCTTCGTTATAAATTCCTGCAGTTCATTTAACCTTTGTAGGAAGCTTAAGCTCTTTGGAGGGTTTTTTTTTGTTGTTGTTTTTTCTTTTTCTTTTTTTTTTAATTGTGGAAGCCCCAGTGTAAACAGACTCAAATGTTATTGGGATTTTCATTGGGTTTATTTATTTATTTATGAATGGCTGCCCTCAATTTACTGTGTAGCTTAGGATGACCTTGAACTTTTGATCTTTCTGCTTCCACCTTTGAAGTGCTAGGATTACAAATATGCACCACCATGACTGGTTTATATGGACTGAACCCAGGGTTTTGTGTACACTTGGCAAGTACTTTACAACTGTGCTACATCTCCAGCTCTTATTATTTCTTTTTTAACTTTTATTTTTATTTATTTATTTGCAAGCAGAGTAAGGCACAGAAAGAGACAGATAGACACAGAGAGTGATGGGCACACTAGGACGTCCAACTGCTGCAAACAAACTCCAGATGTATGTGCCACTTTACATGAGAACTGGATAACCAAACCCTAGTTGTTAGGATTTTCAGGCAAGCACCTTAACTGCTAAGCCATCTCTCTAGCCCTTGTTACATCTTTTGAAATAATGTCTCCATAGAAACTCTGGATATGCTAAGTGTCTGAGACTTGTTCTAGTTTCTGCCATTTCTGACATTTATAAAAAGTTTTAGAAATCTAATTATTGGTGTTCAGTCATAATGACCGTTTATTTTTAAAGCATCGGTCTGATAGTATATATAATATTCATGGTTTATCATGTTAGATTTTTGTTTCATAGTTTTCATATGATCTCACTACTACCAAATCAATATCCACTTGGCACTGTTAACAATTCCCTTTAATATTAAGCACATTTGCAAGTTGTCAACTTTTTTTCATTTTAACTGTTTTACTCTACTTTATAAATAAAATATTGTGCTATTTAATATGTTTGTGTAATTTGAGGTGTTTCTTTGTAGTGGTGCTGGTGTTCTCTCTGGTCATCACTAGTACATATCAGTATACATAGACATGGTCTGCATATCTTGTATGTTTCCCTTTCTGTTCCTTTTTTGTGATTATTTATTATCTGTGAAATAAGCAGGCTATGAATTAAAACATCTTTCCACTGATGGTGAGACCTAATCTCTGGGACTGTTGCATTTGTATTACATTTAACCTTCTTAGAATAATTTGCCACAAATAATAAACACCGTATTCTTTGTAAAATCTAAATATAAGAAATCGAGAAATTTTTTTGATGAAATGGTATTCAGAAGAAAAGCAAAAGGGAAGTCTGATCTGAAAACGTCATGCCAGATAGCAGTTAACCATTTCAAGTCTAATGGAGAAGTGTGCAGAAAAAAACTGAACCTAGTTAAAACAGTTTGCCACCAACCCAAATGGGGATAATATGAGGATAGTTAAGAATTATGATTTTGCTGGTCATGATGGCACATACCTTTAATCCTAGCACTTAGGAGGCAGAGGTAGGTGGATCACTGTGAGTTCAAGGACAGCCTGGGACTCCACAGTGAGTTCCAAGTCAGCCTGGGATAGAATGATACCCTACCTCAAGACAAAAATGAATTATGATTTGAATTTGCCATTTCCTCTGTAATGTCTCCTGGATTTCAGCAGATATGATAGAGATGGCTTGTCTTCTGCTAAGCAGTTGGCTATCTTGGTCATATTGATGGATCTTGGCTCTCCCCCATTTTCACTGCCACCTATAAATAAATAACTGATTCTCCAATCAAGACTTGTTGGGGTCCCCCCTAGGGCAAGCACAGGAGGGACCACAGAGTCTCTGCCTAGTAGGGGGTGAGAGGCACGGAGTCATGACACAGACTCCGGGAGTTGGGTGAAAGCAGGCAGAGGGCGAACTGCTGCAAAACTCATTTATTCAAGGAAATGTAGGGGGTTTTAAGGGGTTTGGCTGGCCAATCGTTGAATGGGGTAGTCCCCTTCTTGTGATCAATGACAGCCAGTCTCTGGGCAGATCATCTCATAGCAGGTTTCTCGTGAACATTGTCACGCCAGGCCTGCGTAGCACACCACATCCACAGAAGCCACTTCCTGTTTTATTCTGGCATGCAGTCTGGCTAGGGCCTGACCTGCATTGTGCCATACATATCCTCATTTTTGTTTTTATTATTGGCAACCCTGGGTGGCATGGTTCTTTGCCAAGCCATTGTTGACCCTAGGCCCCAAGGGATCATCACATGGAATGGTGCCTGTCTTAGGTTGCCCCATCTCATGGAGTCTTACCCATCATTGACTACCCGCCATCCTAGTGAGAAAACCCAAGGGGTGTGGCCATCACCTAGGAGGCATGGGAGGGCCAAGTGGTGGTGGCTCGGTGCCATGTAAATGGTCCCAGAGATCGAGAATTTACTATAGAACCTGAAAAAGACTAGGGTAGGACAGGTTGCTGGGTGACTGTCAAGAGCTCACCCTTAGCATCATAATTAGTAGCATTGAGTGTCCTTAATTGCAGATCAATGCAATCAAATGAGTTGCAAAGGAATTTATGGCTGGTTGGAGGGTAGCATCACCATAAGAGGCATTAATAAGCAAAAAGGCAAAGGTGTTGCTAAGGAGAAGTACTTGATTGAAGGGGGTGGGGGATGCAGCAAAATAGAGTGGCTAAAATAAAGCCTAGGAAAAACGTGCAAATCTAGGCCCACCACACCCAAACAAGCATGGCCTAAGAATTGTCCAAAATGGTTTCTGGGAAGTGGTAGCAGGGAGAAAAGGTGATAAAAGGAGAAAAGGGGGGAATAAGTTTACAGTCCCGTATCCAGACTGAGGACTTTGGCATCATCCTCTTCATCAAGGTCATCCCTGAGTCAGTGACTGGACAGATGTTTCTGGTAGGGATCCAGATCGGGATCTGTGAAGTTTCTGGAAAGACACAAGCATACCCTGGGCCCTGTGTTAAAAGAGGGTGGGGTCCCTTCCAGATATTAGTAAGAGGATCCTTCCAGTTTACTGAGGGTAAGGGCGTTGTGGTTATTTGGGATCTCCAATGTTTGTAGGCTGGGGAGAGTCCTGTATCATCAAAGGTGAGAAAATTGAGGGGGAAGAGAGCTTCCACTAGGACCAAGTGGGGGTCCTTGGGCAACATAGTGGACTTTTGTTTTATAATTAGTTCCTTTTGGGTCTAGTTAGTTCTCTCCATGATGGCTTGTCCTTGTGGGTTGTAGGGGATCCCAAGGGAGTGTTTTATTCCCCAAGATTCCATGAAGGATGTGAATTGGGCAGAGGTGTATGCAGGGACATTATCAGTTTTAATTGACCAGGGTATACCCATGACAAACATAGTGGTTTTTGTAACCTTAATGACATGGGACACCTTCTCCCCTGAGAGAGCAATAGAAAAAGTAAGTTTAGAGTAAGTGTCCACATGACATGGACATATTTGAGGTTACCAAAGGAAAGTATGTGGGTAACATCCATATGTCAGATAGAATTTGGGGTAAGGCCTCTAGGATTGACTCCTTGAGGCTGTAGGGTGTCTAAGGGGGCTAGGTGGCACATGCCTTACAGGTATGGGTTAAATGTTTGCATTGGCTAAGTGAGAGCTCGGGGTATAGGGTTCTTAGGTTAGTGGGGGATAGATGGAATCTTTGGTGTAAACGTCTAGCTTGTTCTAAAGGTGGCAAGGATGAGATAGCAATAAACTTGTCTACCTGAGACTTCCCATCAGCAATAAAGCCAGGCTGACCAGTGTGTGAGCAAATGTGCTCAATTAGTCTGAAGGTGGATGGCCCATTGTAAAAGGACCTATTCAAAGAGTAAATGCCAGATTCCTGGGTTGCCTTGTGGATGAGAGCCAGATCAGAGAGGGGGGTGAGGTACCAGGGCCTGGCTGTTGCCTCTGGCCCTACGTTAATGGGGAAGGTGGAGAAGGGTGGGGCAATGGTGTGTGTTAGCAAACTGGCAGCTGCCTGGGTGTGTCCAGGACAGATCAGGCAGAGGTCCTTCCAAGGGTAAAAAGGGGGAGGGGTGGTTGTGTGCCCCAGGAGGGGGTTTGAGTGGCAGTGTTTTATCATTGAAGGGTTGGGCTGAGAGGGACAAGCTTTGAAGATCTAGTTTTGATTCCTCCTTATAGCTTTTGTTATGGGCAGAAATGACTTCCTCCATGGAGGAGCCTTTAAGGCTAGCAATTATGGCAAGGAAGATGGGAAAAAATGGGGAAGTGGGTGTGCACCCTTCATAAACCTTGTGTTTCTTTGTGAGGAAGAAAACCCGGGACCAAATGGAAGTGTCCCAGATATTCTCTGGACTAATCCATGGGGCTAAAACAAGAGTTTCATCCCAAAAGCCATGGAGGTCCTTTTGTTTCACTTTTAAGCCACATTGCAGGAGGAGGGCCTTAAGAGCCTGCAATTGTGGCATCCTCTGATTGGGAGGGAGGTTGCCCATTATAGCATAGTAGTGTTGGGGGGGGCTAGGCTGTGACACCACTGAATCAAAGAGATAACCCAGATCAAAAATGATCGCTAAAGGATAATCATGCAAACCACAACACCTAATACCAGGGTCACCTGAGACATACCAATAGAATGTTTAGGACCCATGTATCTTGTGCTTAGTGGGGGACTTCTGTGGGTCATTACTCCATGGCCATATGCCCACATGGTGTCTCCGGGAATTCTCAGCCAAAGGCCTCGCCTTGGTTCCAAAATTGCGTGGGTCAGACCCTTATGTGATTTTGCTGGAATGAACCGATAGTGGAGGGGCCAACACAGGATTTGGGACCGTGAGTTGATGTGTGCCTTCCTACTGGGGAAAAGGATGAACAAAAGGAACAGGGAAAGGAGGGGGTTGCCTGCTCACCCTCGGGCAGCCATAAGTACACAGAACAGAAAAGGGGCCAACTCACTGACGAACAAGAAAGGGGCATCTTGCCAATGCTGAGGGGGCTACTCACTGACGATCAAGGAGGGGGCATCTTGCCAATGTCAAGGGGGCAGAGGGTCCCTGTTCAGGTGTCATATGTTGGGGTCCCCTCTAGTGCCAGTCCAGGAAGGACCACAGGGTCTCTGCAGAGTTGGGGGTGAGAGAGACAGAGTCACAACACAGACTTCGGGAGTTGGGTGAAAGCAGCAGAGGGTGATCTGCTACAAACTCATTTATTCAAGGAAGTGTAGGAGGTTTTAAAGGGTTTGGCTGGCCAATCATTGTATGGGGTAGTCCCCTTCTTGTGACCAATGACAGCCTGTCTCTGGGCAGATCATCTTATAGCAGGTTTCTCGTGAGCATGGGACTATAGGGTTGTCATGCCAGGCCTGTGCAGGATGCCATGTCCACAGAAGCCACTTCCTGGTTTCTTCTGGCATGCAGTCTGGCTAGGGCACAACCTGCATTGTGCCATAAAGACTGAGAGCAATGTGGATTGAAGGTATTGTGCTTAGTTCTCATTGATGGGAACCAGAAGCAGCTTATGGGGCACCTGGCTTTATTCCAGGCTTACACATTCCAAAAGGAGCTTCATCATGGTGGCAGAAGCTGGCTCAGTTCACACATACACAGCAGAGGGGCAGAACCAATAGCCAGAAATCTAACTGGCGCTTTACATAATTTAGGACTGGACTCAAGACACACCCTCCAGTGACACACCTTTTCAGCATGGTTCTGCCTGCTGAAGATAAGATTAAGAAAGTTTTGGCTTAGTGGTTAAGGCACTTGCTTGTGAAGCCTCCCCAGATCCCACATAAGCCAGATGCACAAAGGTGAGGCAAGTGCAAGGTTACATATGCCCATTAGGTGGAGCAAAAATCTGGAGTTTGATTGCAGTGGCTGAGGTCATGGCTTGCTAATTCTCTCTCCCTCTCTCTCTCTCTCTATAAAATAAAAATAAAAATAATAAATATTAAAGAAGTTTAATTTTACTAAAAAGCACCTAAGGTTATGGGGGACATACAAAAACATTCAAACCACCACAAAAGGAAATTAGCACAGTTATTTGAAAGACACGATGGCAATAGTCACTGAGGAAACACAAAACTCATTAAAGCAGAAATACAGGGCTTGCTGAGAGCTCAGCACTTAAGTAGACTTATAGCACACCTGACAATATTAATATTAATAAACAGGGAATATTGCAGAAGAAGGGGTAGAAAGATTATAAGAGCCACACTGTGTAAAGAAGTGTCCTGAACCAATGCCTCCCCTCCCCAGAGACTGACTGATGCATTCATGACACCATTGAGGATGTCCTTCAATAGAATGGGGGTGGGATGAGGGTGTAAAAGAGGATAACCTGAGAAGAATATGATCAGCACACGATTTACAGAAAAGCTCATTATTAATAAAAATAAAAATTAGAAAAAATAATTGGGATTTTAATAATTGAAACTAAAAGAACAAATAAAATATTTGCCATTCTAAAAGGAAAAAAAAAAGAAGAAAGCTATTCACTTCATGGGAACCAAAGCTAATATTAATATTACTCCTTTACTTTATAGATTGTCAATAAAAGAGGAAACAAAACCCCAAGTTTTCATATTGTTGTTCTTCAGAGGACATATAGTTGATAGACTTTTTCTTTATAAGGTACAACACATTTCTACCTGCAAATAATGGTAGAATTAGTAAGAATAATATTTTACATTCCCAATACAAGAATTTCTTCAGGAAAGATTATTAGTTGCTGCTAAAATCATTATTGGAAACAGTTTAGGAGAATAGGTAATTTGCATCCTGCCACAGTGCCAGTTTATAGACTATTTTCCATTTGCCATAGGAAAAACCACACCTGTATAATGAGACTTCAGGTTCTTTCCACCCTAACCAAGAGAAGGAATACTGGAACTGACCTACTAATATTATATGCCCCTGGTGTGATGCAACTTGAAGTACACATCATAATTTATAAGGCAATTTTTTTGGTTTTTCATTTTTCGGTTTTTCAAGGTAGGGTCTCACTCTAGCCCAGGCTGACCTGGAATTCACTATGTAATCTCAGGGTGGCCTTGAACTCATGGTGATCCAACTACCTTTTCCTCCTGAATGCTGGGATTTAAAGGCTTGCGCCACCACACCTGGCAAGGCATTTTTTTTAAACCAGAACCTAGTCAATACTTTAGATATTCCCTACTATTTATAGAAACTGAATGTAGATTTATAGAAATAAATTAAGAGGGAACATCAAGAAATATTCACACATATACAAAATGTGGCAAACTTGAATCCGGGCCACTATTTATATAATACTAGGGCACTGTTATTAAATTTTATGCATGACAATGGCATTCTAGGCTCTAAAGGAAAATGTTCTCACCCTTTAGGAGATCGACACTGAAACATCTTGATTTCTTTTACTGGTTTTCACATACTTCTCTAAACACACACATACACATTTAGGGCAAAATTAAGCAAATGTGGTAATAGTTAACAGTTATTCAATTTATATGTTGGGCACATGGATGACTATTGTTCATTTAAACATTTCAGTATTAAAATATGCTGAATATAAATTTGGAACAAAGGAATAAATGACATATGTGTATTTGCTGTGTGATTTATATATATAAGTAGCAATTTAATCACTAGAATTTCAATAAAATCCTTGCCTCGGGATTCTTTGTATTTTCTTATAATGCTGCTTTTAGGTAAATTGGTGAACCCCAAAATCAACTTGGAAGGCAACATCAGCTCATTTTGCATGTAAGTGTCCTCCCTCCCTCCCTCTAAAATTTGAAACGTACGCACACTATTGGTGTCAGCAGCGTGATGGATGTTCTTGGAACCATGAAAGAATTATAGACATATGTTGCCATCATAACTGTATGGACTGCCACAGAATGAGAAATAACAGGGCATGGCAGTGAAGCCTGGGATGAAAGTGGAAATCAGAAATCCAAGAGCAGAGAAAAATTGTCAAAGGGTTGTACATAAAGGGAATCAACAGAATGGAGAGCAGAAGGAAGCAGGATGTATGGGAGCCATGTGGCATAAGAATGTGCCAGATGGTGTTGGAAGGTGGCAGGGAAAGGGCAAGTACCCTGAAGAGATGATGAAGGTAACCTCACATTGACGAGGACCAGGTGGAGGTCGGCATAGCAGAAGCGGGTGGCACTGCAATCACAAAGTGATGGGAAACCTAGAAATCATTCAAAGCTGGCAGGGTGCCAAAAATCAAGGAATGGACTTGAGCTGCTGAGTAGGGGGAGTTTGAGGTCAGGAGGAGTCAAATGACTTGAAGTCAGCTGGGAATAGTGAAAACAGGGTGAACTTCTCAGACAGGTATATCTAATCTGAAATGTGGAATATGCTATTTTTCTACCTGTGTGTCCCTGAGAAAATTCAATTTTATTTCAAAAGGCATATTGGAATTTTGAATAAAGATAGTGAGCAAAAAAATTGATAAGTAATGAATTTTCAGTTTTACTCAGGTATGGTCAATTGATTATAGACATTAATTTGATTATGTCCATCATAATCACACTTTAAAGATTATCATGTCTTCAGGAGTTTCAATATTGTTGTTCTCTCTTCAAGGAGGGAAATGATACAGAGGGGCAGAGGATAGCCATAAAACAAAGGTTCATGGGATAAAGTTCCTAAACTTCATTCATTATCTATCCATCCATCCATCCATCCACCTATTAGAAACTTACTGAGGATTTGTTCTTTATATCAGACACTATGCTAGTCACTGGGCTTACACTGACTAAGCAGGATGTCTTGTCTTCAAGATTTATGTTTATTTATTAATGCATTCCTTGAACAAAATTTATTTTTATTAACTTTATTGAGTATTTTATATTAGTCCTTTTTATCACTGCTTTCCTAAAACTATTCAGCACATACATTTTTTTTTCCTTTAGATTTTGCTTTAGTAGAATCAAAGTTGAGAAACTAATAAGAGCTGTGCTGCAACAAAGATAGGAAATGCATAAATTATATCAACACCATCCACAATATTGTAATCAAAGGAGGGAGGAGTCACAAAAATTCCAAATTCTGAACTCTTCTACATGAGTAATAAACAAAACTCACAGAAAGGAGAAATTATTTCTGTCATCCAATATTCTAGTTGGGGAAAATGCACTAGGAAAATTGCATGATGGAAAAAGTAGTACTTGAGATTTTAATAACTGGAGAGAATTGCAACAGATTAAGATGGGAATTAGTTTCTCCTTGGGTCTGAAATAAATTACCACAAAATGGGTGATTTTAAACAATAGCAATTTATCTTCTCACTGTTCAGGAGAGAGGTCTGATATCAGGATATTGGGAGACTTGTTCATTTGTGGAGATCTGAGGAGAAGCTAGACATGCCACTTTCTCAGCTCCTGGGAGTTGTTAGTAATCATTGGAATTCCTTGGCTTGTGTATATATTGTTCCAATATCTGCCCATACTTCATGTGGTATTCTCATTGGAGTGTCCCTGGTTGTATCATACCCTTAGATATAAGGCTAATACCATTTCCCTGTAAGTCTATGCACAAAACACTTTTTCTACCCAAGGCCTCACTCTGAGGCTCTGACATGAGTCATAGGAGCATTATTTAATTCGACATATAGGAAAGGAAATCCTAGAGATAAGGAGGTAATGTGTACTCAAATGTAATCTAAACACATGTCTTCTAGTCTGTACAGACAGTATAAAAACTGTGGAGAGAGAGTGAGGGAATTATGGTTAAGGCAACTCCTGTTTACTCAACACTATCACATTTTATGTGAACTCATCTGCACAATTCTTTTCCTGTCACTCAAAGGACACTTTCTAGTTCCTTCTTCCTTTGTACTCCTGTGGTGTGATGCCTTTACTTGTGTCACAGCATTCACTACAGTGTGGTGTGATTTTTTGTACCATGTCTACTGTGCTAGACTGACTTGACCAACTCACAATGGTGTGCTATTTACTTTAGTGTGCTAATTACTTTAGGCTATACATAATGAACACTCATTGAGGTCTTGTAGAAGGAAAGAACAAAGCAAGAAGGACAGCAAAGAAGGAAGGTGAGATAGCTCAACAGTTGTGAGTTGGTGTGGTTGATGTTGAACTGTTGAGAACTGTGAGAATGACAAATAACAACTTGAGAGTTTGGAGTTTTATTCTATAAAGCCTCAATATCCAG
Organism: Orientallactaga sibirica; assembly: GCA_036365145.1. Classification (NCBI taxonomy): domain Eukaryota; kingdom Metazoa; phylum Chordata; class Mammalia; order Rodentia; family Dipodidae; genus Orientallactaga; species Orientallactaga sibirica. The sequence goes on along the minus strand of JAEOAD010000003.1, from coordinate 58,876,364 downwards.
AACTTAGAGCAGGAGAATTATCATTTAGAATGTGCTTTAAAACAAAATACCTGATAGTAGTATCTAATATGGATTGAAAAGGAGAGATCTGCACAAGAGGTGGTGGAAAGAGTGGAAGAGTCAAAGGATAGGGAGGACTGCTTTAGAATGTTTTCTTCCAGACACAAAGTAGTTGTTGCATTCCTAACCTCATGGTGGCTGACACTATCTATGCAAGGCCTTCATAATGTCAGAGCAAAATAAAATGAAGACATCAAAATAGAAGAAGGGGTTTAGTGGAAGGAGAATGGAGTATAGGAACAAAGGAGAGTGGTAGGAGGGCATCATGATCAGGGTACTTCATATGTAACTAGAACAAATTATGGATAAGCATTGAGGTCCTGAAAGAGACTATGATTGAGAAATGGGAAGATTGTAAAACTGGTGGTAAAAATCATCATATTTACTGGGTAGATTGTTATGGCTGTTTCCATTAACCTAAAAAGTCAGATGGAAACATAGTAAGTCTTTTGTGCAAATGAATAATTTGAAATTTTAAGTAGAACATTGCAGAACTGGTTGCCAGATACTTAGGCATAACTTTGAAGGGATCGAGTTTGAATGTTGGATTGGAAGTAATGAACAGATGAGATTCTCCCTAGGTTAAGACTTGAAAGAACATGGCTTGAGGAAAGAACATTAAATGTTACCAACCTATAGGGGAATGTAGCAGACAGCTTCAGGTTCACTGAGATGAACTTCCAGACCAGGCACAGTTATGGAGGAAGGAATATTATTTATTGAAGCTTACAGATCCAGGGGAAGTTCCATAAAGGCAGGAGAAGCCGCCTGCTCTCCACAGGGCCAAACAGAGAGAGCAAAAGCCAACCAGCCACCACAGCACACAGAGCAAAACTACAGCCAAAAGGTCACACAGCACACTTCAGGAAATCCTGCTAAGCACATTTGCATATCTTTACAATGGAATCTCAAGCCCACCATTAACATCTTAAGACCCCTGTGGCATTGCAGGAGGGTGAAGGGTATGGCAAGGTGATTGCAGATGCAAACTATAACTAATAAAACACTGAATATATTGGGGGCCATATGATGTTTAACTACCACATTCCACCCTGGGAGAGGAGTGGCCTATTTAGCTCCTGACCCCAATAGATTTATAACTATCACACATTGTAAATTGTACTCAGTCCAATTTCAACGGTTCCTACAGTCTTGATCAACTTAAGACAGTGAGTCCTGTAAAATCAAACAAGTTAAATACTTTCAACATGTAAAGGCACAGAGTAAACATTTTTAACTGGTATAAGGCATAGCAAGGAGAAACTAAAACAATGCAAACTCAACCACCATCAACAGTCATCAAACTTCTGCAGTTCAAGTTCAATATAACCAGAGACTAACAGTCTCCAGGTTTTCCAATTCCACCCCTCCAGCTTTAACACCTTGTGGTCTGATATGATGCAGGAAGTTAGGTACATTATCCTGAATTATGGAAGCTTGCTTTATACCTCTAACCACAGCTCTCCTATCAGCCAGGAGTCCAGAGCTGCAGGCACACTTGTAATCTCCCCAGCCCATGCATCTTTGGAAGCAATGCCATTCACTCCAATTCAGTTCAAACACAAAATAGAGTACAGATTGAAAATCCTACAAGGGCAAATACTTACTACCCCCTTAATAAAATAAGACTTTTACACAGAAATTCATAGACCCCAATGCAAAAAGGGAAAAAAATACAGTGAAAGGCAAAGAACTGAGATATATCCACTAAGGTTGCCTAGTTCCACATTGGAAGTCTCCAATGAAAACACAGAAAACACAGAGGAGTCAACAGAAATAGAATCCCAAAATGAAAGCACAATAAGGTATATGATGCTCAACCAAGGGAATCCCTGAAATGCAAGCAAATCATCAAAAAACCAACAATCACAGAAATGAAATGCAACAGAATCATCTCTTACAACACACAGATTTCATCAATAGGCTTAACATATTTGAGGAAAGCCAGAGAGATAAATAAACTGAAGGTGAGTCAGCAAAGAGAGGATCTCAATAGTCAGCTGATTAAGCTTAATGAAGACATGCTTAAGTGCAAGAGTAAATTCCAAGAAGCATCAATAAAATCAAATCACAACCTGTAGCTGAAACTCAACAAAGGGAAGGACAGGATGCATAAAAATGATACAGAGAACAAAAATCAACTGGAGCTTGTAAAATCCTCTCTAGAAACCCCTACTAATAGAGTTAATTGTGTGGAGGACAGAACATAAGATGTGGAAAACAAGACAGGAGAAATGGTTCAGGAGTCCAAAACTTTGATAAGTTCAAAAATTCATGTGAACAGAATATTAGGGAATTGTGGGATACCCTAAAACAACCAAACATCTGTATCATGGGTATACAAGAAGGAGAAGAATTTCAGCTCAAATGCATGGAGAACATCATCAATTAAATTATTGAAGAAAACTTTCTCACTCTCTCAAAAGAAAGATCCATCCAGATACAAGAAGCTCAAAGAACATCAAATAGACTGGGCCAAAGAAGAAACTCTTCAAGGCTCATCATAGTTAAAACTCTAAATAACAAAAACAAATAGAGAGTGCTAAACACAGCAAGAGTGAAACGACTCATTACATCCAAAGTCAATACTATATGAATTACCTCAGATTTTTCAATGGAAACCCTGAAAGGCAGAAACACTTGAAGCACTTCAAAGTCATGACTTCTTGCCCAAACTATTGTAACCCCAAAAAGTATCCCTAATAATAGATGTGAAAGAAAAACATTTCATGATAAAAATCAGATCTATGATTATATGAACACAAAGTCAAACCTAAAGAGAATGCTTCAGGGAATACTCCACACAGAAGAGTTGAACAACCAACCTCAAGAGCCTACAAGATGAAGAGCACAGTAACCAAAACTAGAGCAGCAGGCAGAAAAATGTTCAAAACCCCAAAAAAGCACAATATCTCTTAAAACCTCCAACATGGGAGGGATTAAATTAAAACTCACAATTATAACATTAAATATTAATGGTCTCAAATCACCCATCAAGAGACACATGTTAACAAGGTAGATTAGAAAAATGGATCCTCCCTGCCTTCTGCTGTCTTCAAAAAGCCCACCTCAGTACTAAGGATAGATGCCTCCTTGGGGTGAAAGGATGGAAAATAGTTTTCCAAGCAAATGGAAATAAGAAACAAGTGGTTGTGGCTATATTAACATCTGATAAGATAGACTTCAAATCAAAAGTAAAAGGGACAAAGAAGAACAGTTACTCATCAAGGGAACAATCTAACAAAGAATCATAAGAATCATAAATAAATCAAAAATAACATAAGAATCATAAATCTGTACCCATCAAAGACTGTTGCACCACAGTTTATAAAACAAAACCTACTTGACAACAAACCAGAAATCCCAATATCATCATTGTAGGGGAATTCAATGCCCAATTATCATCAATAGACAAATCATCCAAACTTAAAACTTAAAATCAACAGGAAAATAATAGAGCTTAATAAAACCACAGATCAACTAGATCTAATAGTCATCTAAAGAACATGACACCTCCAACTGAAAAGAATACCCAGTCTTCACAGCAGCCCATAGATCCTTCTCCACAATAGATCATACATTAGGGTATAAAGCAAGCTTCCATAATTCAGGATAATGTACCTAACTTCCTGCATCATATCAGACCACAATGTGTTAAAGCTAGAAATTAACAGCAAGAGAAACATCAGAAATTACACCAACTCCAGGAGACCAAACATTAAGCTATTAAACAATGAGCGGGTCATAGAAGAAATGAAAACTGAAATTATAAAATTTCTAAGTGATAACAAAAACACAACATATTAAAACTTATGGGACACAATGAAGACAGTCCTAAGGGAAAAATTCATAACACTAAATGCCTTCATTTCATAACAAAGACAGAGTGAGCTCAAATTAATAATCTAACAGTCCATGTAAAGGCACTGGAAAAACAAGAATAATCCAACCCTAAGAGTTCTAAACAGAAATAAATAATTAAGATGAGAGCTGAAGTTAATGAACTAGAAACTCAGAAAACAATTAAGAAACTTGACAGAATGAGGAACTGGTTCTTTGAAAAAGTAAGCAAGATTGATAAACCCCTAGCCAATATGATCACATAAAAAAAATAGAATTCTTAAATTAGCAAAATTAGAAATGAAAGGGGAGAAGTCACAACAGACACCAATAAAGCTGGAAGAGTCATTGTCACATATTTCCAAAACCTCTATTCCATAAAGTTGGATAACATAAAAGAAATGGATGAATTCCTAGACATACCTACCAAAACTAAAATCAGAGTATATTAATCTCCTAAAAATATATTATATCCTTTAAGATTGAAAATGTAATAATAATAATAACTACCTCCCCAGATGCTAGAGAGATACATTAGCAGTTAAAGTGCTTGCCTGCAAAATCTAATGACTCAGGTTTGACTCCCCAGAACACACATCAGCCAGATGCACATGGTGACACATGTGTCTGGAGTTAGTTTGCTATTGCTAGAGGCCCTGGCATGTATATTCTCTCCCTGGCTAATGAATAAATAAAATAAAAATTTTTTAAATACCCCCAAAGGAAAAGTCCAGGGAGTGATGGAATCTCAGTCAAATTCCAGCAAACCTTCATCAAAGAATGGAAACCATTTTTCTCAAGCCTTTTAACATAATCAGAGAACATGAAATGCTCCTCAACTGCTTCTATGAAGCTAGCATCATCATACCAAAACCAGAGATATAACAAGAAAAGAAAATGGTAGACCTATATCCTTGGTGAACTTAGATGCAAAAATCCTGAACAAAATTGTCACAAAATGAATTCCAGAACACATCTAGAGCATTATCCACCTCAAACAAGTAGGCTTCATCCCAGGGATGCATGGATATTTCAATATAATGAAATACTTTAACATAATACACCACATTAAAAAATCTTAAACACAAGAAACACATGATTATTTCAATTAATGCAGAGAAGACCTTTAACAAAATTCAACACCCCTGCATGATCAAAATACTGGAGATACTAGTTGTTGCAGTCATGTTTGCATTGTTGACAGAAATCACCTGACCAAGAGCAGCTTTTGGGGAAAAACATGGTTTATTTTGGCTTACAGACTCAAGGGAAGCTCCATGATGGCAGGGAAAACTGATGGCATGAGCAGAGGGTGGACATCACCTCCTAGCCAACATCAGGTGGACAATAGCAACAGGAGAGTGTGCCAAACACTAGCAAGGGGGAGCTGGCTCTAACATCCATAAGCCTACCCTCAATAGTACACTGCCTCCAGGAGGCTTTAATTTCTAATTGCTATCAGCTGGGGAGACTAGAATTCAGAATACCTATGTTTAGGGGGGACACCTGAATCAAACCACCACATTCTGCCCCTGGACCCCATAAACTGATAACCATACATGATATAAAATGCAATGCATTAATCCAACTTTAAAAGTCCCCATAGTCTTTATCAATTCCAATGATGTTCATACACCACATAATCCAAGGTCTTTTAACTGAGCCATAACACCAAAAAATAACCTCAAAAAACCCAAAATGGCACAGAATAAACATTCATACTGAAAGAGATGGAATTGGGTATAGCAAAGAAATATTCAGGTAATACAAGGTTTAAAACAACCAGGGAAAACATCAAACTCTGTAGCTTCAAGTCCAACAACTCTAGTCAGTGACAAATCTCCACGTCCAATAATTCTAACCAGCAACAATTCTCTGGATTTCTAATTCTGCCCCTCCAGCGAGGCTACTCACAGTCCTAGAAAAGTTCATCGAGGGAAGGCAGCTTTCCTTAGCAGCCATCTTGTGGTCTTGGCATCTCCACTGTAATCCACAGTTCATCCTCATGGCTCCATTTGGTCTCCATGAAGGCATCCAGGAAACCTGCTTCACACTGCCCATGGTGGTTTCCAAAACACAGGACCATGTTGAAATTTCAATGACCCTGTCTTTCCTCCATTTCTTATACTCCATAATATCATGTAGGGTGTGCCAATTTCTTAATATAGAGGGGAATAAAGCAGACTTTGAAGAACAGGACACTCTGAGCATTCAGGCCCCTTCAAGGGAGTCTACATTCTTTCTGTTGCCCCAGTCTCAAAGGTTGTAATCTCTCATACAATTGCAGTTGAACAGACAGCAGTTTTAGCACAAAGATTTCCTTTTTCTGTGCCATATCCCTCTGGACGCACCAGTTTGTTTCTACACAAGGCAACCCAGCTCAACTTCTCAGGACATGGGCATAACAGCAAGCCTCTCACACAAACTGTTTCTAACCCAGTCTAGTAAAAGCTCTTTTTCACCCTCACAAACCAAACCTTACAGTTCAAAGTATTTACTGCATTCAGGTCTTTCAACTCTGTCCAGATTAGCCCATTAAGCTGTACTTACAGCACTTCAAGGCTGTAAGGTTCCAAATCCGTCGACATTCCTCTTGAAAATCAGCTCCAAAAGGCCAATCCACATAGCCAGGTGTCTAGCAGCAACCCTAATCTAGGTACCAATATTTCTGCTGCAGGCAGGTTCACATTGCTGGCAGAAATCACCTGACCCAGAGCAGTTTTGGGGAAAAACATGTTTATTTTGGCTTACAGACTCAAGGGGAAGCTCCACGATGGCAGGGGAAAATGATAGCATGAGCAGAGAGTGGACATCACCTCCTGACCAACATCAGGTGAAAAACAGGAACAGGAGAGTGTTCCAAACACTAGCAAGGGGGAGCTGGATATAAGGCCCATAAGCCCACCCCCCAACAATACACCACCTCCAGGAGGCTTTAATTTGTAATTGCCATCAGCTGGGGAGACTAGCATTCAGAATACTTAAGTTTATGGGGGATACCTGAATCAAACCACATTAGGCATAAAGGGATTATATATGAACACAATAAAAGCTATATGCAAAGCACCTAAATCCCAAATTATACTTAATGGGGAATGACTCAAAGAATTCCAATTAGATCAAGAACAAGACTGGGGAGCTCACTATCACCACTGCTCATCAACATAGTATTAGAAGTATTAGCCGATGCAATAAGACAGGAGAAAAATATAAAGGGGATATAAACTGGAAAAGAAGAAGTCAAGCTAGCCCTATTTGAAGATGACATGATCCTACACATAAGTGACCTGAAAATCTTTACCATAATTTCTAAAGATGATAAATTCCTTTATCAAAGTGGCAGGACACAAAATAAATACACAAAATCTACAGCCTTCAAATTTTAAAAAAGACAAATATACAGAGAAAGAAAGAAGTGAGGCTTTCCTCTTTTCAAAGGTCAAAAAATTCAAATACCGTGGAGTAATATTAACAAAGGATGTGAACTAACTATATAATTAACACATAACACTCAAGAAAGAAATTAAGGAAAACATGAGAAGATGGAAATACCTACCATGCCTTTGGATAGGTAGAGATAAAATTGTGAAAATGACAATTCTACAAAAAGCTATGTACAGATTTAATGCAATACCAATAAAAATTCTAATCTCACTCTTCACAGAGCTAGAAAAAATAATCTCAAAATTTATATGGAATTGCAGAAAGCCCCAGATATAAAAAAATATCCCCAGCAAAAAAAACAACTCTGATGGTATCACCATACCCAATCTAAAGCTATTCTACAAAGCCATACTAACAAAAACAGCATGGTACTAGCAAAAAACAGGCATATAGACCAGTGCAACAGAATTGAAGACATGGCCCTTAGTTCAAGTAACTACAGCTACTGAATCTTTGACAAAGGAGCTAATAGCATGCACTGGAAAAAAGATAGCATCTTCAACAAATGATGCTGGACAAATTGGATAACCACATGTAGAAAAATGAAACTAGACTGATTTTTCTCACCATACACAAAAATCAATTCCAAATGTGTTAAAGACATTAACCTGAAACCCTCAAACTTCTGGATGAAAAAACAGGGAGAACGCTCCATGATCTAGGAATGGTGAAAGACTTCCTGAACAGTACCCCAGTATCCCCAGAAATTAAACAATCACTCAATTATTGGGATCTCATGAAGTTCAAAAGCTTTTCTATAAACAAGCATACCATAAACAAAGCCAATACACTACACACAGAATGGGAGTATATCTTCACCAACCATACCACTGAAAAAATGCCTAATATCTGTCATCTGCAAAGAACTCAAAAACAACACTAAAATTATCAAACAATCTGGGACTGGAGTTTAGCAGTTAAGGCACTTACCTACAAAGCCTGAGGATCCAGGTTCGATTCTCCAGTACCCCACGTAAGCCAGATACACAATGTGGCATACATGTCTGGAGTTTGTTTGCAATGGCTTGAGACCCTGGCATTCCCATATTCTCTCTATATCTGCCTATCTCTCTTTCTCTCTCTAGCTCATATAAATAAAATATTTTTAAAAAATCAATCAATTCACTCAAGACATGAGGCAGAGAACTGAATAGGGAATTCTCAATATAAGAAATACAAATGGCTAATACTCACCTAAGAAAATGTTCAACATACTTAATCATTAGGGAAATGCATATTTAAACAACTATGAAATCCTACCTTACTCCAGAAAAGATGGCAATCATAAAATCAAATGACAATAAATGTTGACAAGGATTCAGGGAAAGAGGAACCCTCATTCACTGCTAGTGGGAGTTCAAACTTGTACAACCACCGTGGAAATCCATATAGAGACTCCTGATAAAGATGAAAATAGAGCTACCAACTGACCTAGCCATTCCTCTACTAGGCATATACCCTATAGGTTCCACTCTTCACTGCAGAGAGATTTCTTTGACAATGTTTATACATGCTCCATTCACAATAGCTAAGAACTGGAATAAACACAGATGCCCATCATTTGATAATGGATAATGAACAAGTCATACTTATACACAATGAAATTCTACTCAGCAGTACAGAAAAATGATATAATGAATTTTATAGGGAAATGTATGAACTTGGAACAGATCATACTACGAAAACTCACAGAAGCACAGAAACACAAACATTGCATGTTCTCCCTCATCTGTCGTTCATAAAGTGGAACAAATTGAGTTGTAGGTATACCTTGACACTCGAGAGACAGATTAGAGGGATGGAAGGTGAGAGGGGAGAGGAATGTGAGGGCAAGGGCATATATACACAAAATAAAATCCAAAATGAATTGGTACCATAGAAATCTTCCTACTGGGTAGCTGACTAAAAGATATAACCCTCAATAGAAGCATGGAGGGATAGTCTGGCAAGAAAGGACCTGGAGAAGGTGGGATGAAGCCTAACCCTAAAAAATTTTGCTCTGGCTTGTGACTCCTAGTATTAGAAATTGGTTACAATCCATGTTGAGCTGTTGGATAGTGCAAACTGCTTCTTAATTAGTTCCACTAGTTATTCCTTTAAGTAAATTATTTATAGCTAATTCTTTATTGGGAGACTGAATTATCAATGTTCCTACAAATAATATGTTGCTATGTGTTTTATATATTGGCCCTTCTTAAATGTTTACTAGTCATGTTAGATTCCCTTGTTCTTCTTCTAATGCAAATAAATAAATTAATTAATCCCCATTTAGTTTAGAATCCCTTTATCAACATAAAGAAGGAGATCTAAGAAGGTTGGAAATAATATTTCCAAAAATATTTATTAAACATCTAATATTTAAAAATATTTCATTTCTGATATGGTTTGAATATAAAATGTTCCCCACAGCCTCATGTGTTTGCAATAAAGCCTTATACTTAATGCCAAACTGGTAGAGACTTTGGGAGGCAGAACCTTGCTAAAGGAGATGTGTCAGTTGAGACAGGCTTTGGGGAATTATATCAAAGGACATGCCTGCTGCACACAGAGCTCACTCTCTTTGCTTCCTCCCTGCTGCTGTGGAGATATGACTCCATCATTCTTCTCCTGTCATGCTTTCCCTGATATGATGAAACTTCCCCTTGAAACGGTAAGCTGAAACAAATCTTTTCCTTCCACAAGGAGCTTCTGTTGTTAGGTGTTCTGCACAGCACTGAGAAGATAACTGCTACAGTTTCCTATAGTGAAAAGACTGACTAGATTTGGAGAGTTTCAGATTTGCTTCCTAGTTATTTAATGCCCATACTATCATGAGAAAAAGTATCTAAACACTGTACCTTTAGAGAGCAAGTGTGTCCAGATGCTTTCCCTGTTCTGCCTGTGATGTCAACCATCTCACTCCTGCATCCAAGCACAACTCCAATTTCTTTCTGCTCCTAGACTTAATGGAAGCACTTAACAATCCAGTCTGCTGTCCTGGTGTTTTCTAGTTGCTCAGGGCTGGTTGTCAGCAGCTCATTTGGCAACCCGGTAGGAGAGGTTAATTAGCAGGGAGAGCTGAGGAGTGCTACCCAGAGGGAGCAGAGAGAGAGCTGCACCCACTGGGAGTCTGGAAGACAAACAAAGAAGTTGGGAAGTATTTATTTTCTCTGTTGGGAAATCTTTTTCTCCACAGGGACTTGAGTTCAAACAGGGGCCAGCACCTTGTTGCCTCCACATGAGAGACACAGAATCAAAGTGCCCTGAAAATGAATGATGGTTGGAGAGGATCAGAGGTTTGACTTGCAGTGAGGAAGCCAAAAAGGCTTTGCTGCTCTCCATAGTAAAAGGCTATTGATTGCTGTAAGAGCTTGCTGTTTCCTGAAGTTTAAATTTCTTCAGTCTTTTAACCTTTCAGAGACCATTGCTGTTAATAACTACTTTGGAATTTAGCACCTGTTTAATATAAAATGAATTATTTGTGATCAGCCAAGGTTGCCAAGGTCAAAGGCAAGGATGTGTCACATCCTGTAGGTTTTACTATGTTGCCACATAGGGAGAAATGATAACACAACACACACTGGCAAGCCTGTCATGTCTTACTTGAAAACCGAGTGAATTGGCAACTACACAGCAGTAGCTCCCTACTACAGGGTCAGAAGTCAAGATGGTATATTAAGCTGAAAAGTGGAGGTAGAAATCAGAAACTAATGTCTTCTACTCAGGCAGCATCAATTTGGTTTTTATTTTTTATTTATTTAAAAGAGAAAGAGGGGGAATGGGCATGTCAGGACCTCCAGCCTCTGCAAATGAACTCAGATGCATGTGCCAATGTGCCACTTTGTGCATCTTGCTTATGTGGGTCCTGGGAAATCAAACCTGAGTCTTTTGGCTTTACCACTAATCCATCTCTCCAGCCCATCAACTTGGTTTTCAGTCACTAATAAGTGCACAGTGTGACATCAGAGGAAAGGATTGGTCTTGTTTGTCTCTCCCAGTCCTCTAGACCTTTTTATTAGTAGCCTGGGCAAGGAATTCACCACATTAACCAGAAAGGAGCAGAGATTCATGCTTATTCTTCCTCACTGATAGTTTATTATTGAATAACGTTAAGGAATGATAGACATATAGTTTTTTTCTGATTTCAAAAATATTTTAAGAACTTATGACCATTCAATACTTTTCTCAGATTTTGAGGCTCTGATATATTGTAAGCCAAGGGTGACCTTGAAATTCTGACCCTCCTACTTCCACCTTCTGAGGAATGGGATTGCAAGTATGAACCATCATGTTTCATTTATGTGGTACTCAGGATCGAACCCAGGGCTTCTTGCATGCTTGGCCAGCACTCTACCAGTTGATCTATATGCCCAGCCTTTAAAAAATTATTTTTAGTAGATATGGACATATGTAGTATGTAAACAACACATGTTGGTACCACCCTTTCCCTCCTCCCTGCCCCTTTTCTGAAGAGGTCTTCCTCACTGGGTATGCAGGTCAACCCCATGGAGATTGTGGGTCATGCACTATGGGGACAGCTATCAGTTATGGGGAGAGGCAATGTCTCTGTGAAAAATGACCCAACTTGTGGCTCTAACAATCTTTCCACCCCCTCTTCTGTGAAATTCCCTGAGCCATGTTGGGTGCATTTTAAATGTATTTCAGTGATGGACATTTAGGAGCCTCTGGATCTCTGGTTTGGTATGTGTTGGGTGTCCTCAGTGTCTATCTCCTTCACCCTTGTGCTGATATCAGATTCACTAAGAAAGCAGCATTCTTGCTCATTTCCCCAGTTTCTCTGTGGTTTCAGCTGGTGCTGGGATGGAGTGCACTGGGTTGTTTATCTCCTCAGGTCCAGCTGAAAAGGAGAAACTAATTTCAACTCTGCCACACCAGCACCCAAGCCTTTTCTGTTTTAAATGTTAATTTTATTAAACTGGAATAAAATGTCCAATTTAAGTGTTATTGTATATTGCTATAAATTAAAATATTTTAAATTATTTTAATGAATATGGTTTCAATTTCCATGTGAGATAAATCTTAATCACTATAACTGTTTTTATACATGCTAGCTCTCCATTTTTATTTGTATAATATTGGATTTAGACTCTGATAATTATAAAATTAATTGATCCATGCATAATATTTTCTAGAATAATGTCTGACTTGTTAGGGTTTAACTGTGTTCACCTAGGTTCATTCTTTACTTTCATATAATAATTTTACTAATTTCTATTTCTTTGTTTTTTTTTTTTTTTTTCTTCTGCTAGTTAGCTGGTGGACTCACTTTTCCTGGGACAGATATGGGGGGAGTCTGCATCTTTGCATATTTGAGAATATCTGTGTTTATTACAGAAGTCATTGGAAAGAGGAATCTCAGAACAAGTTCTCCTTGTTCAAAACTGGGGGACTACTAATATCAAGAGAAGTCTGCTTTTGGTGCTTTGAAAAAATAGCTGATTTTTCTCTGCTTGGATATTTTTAATGTTTCTTTCTTTCTTTCTTTCTTTCTTTTTTTTTCAAAAGAAATCAACATTTTCCAAGACTCTGTAATGCAACAGGAATCTTTTGGCTTTGTGACCTAATGATTTTTTTTTTTAATGGCAGGAAAGATTTCTTGTACTTTTTCTTTAACTATTACTCTTTCACTGTGTGATCAACTATTTGTTCATGAAGTTATCATTTTCTAAATATTGAATTTTCTGAAACTGTTTTTCAAGTCCTATAGTTTTCAACCCTTTGCCTATAATTTCCTGAAATATATATGTTCATTTTGGGCTTAAATAATTTTATTTTCTTTAAGTTAAATTCTTTTATTGACCTATTTCATCACAAAATTTATGGATTATTGAAAAATTGTTCTCCTGTATTTTGGCTTATTTTTTCCAGCAGGTTTTTTTGTTTATTCTTATAGGTGGGAGGCCAAGCTTCCAGTATCAGATCACAATAAAGTAGATGATGATATTCTGTCAGCTCTTGGTGTGGGTGATGGTCTGAAACCTTTAGACCCAAATGAAAGGAAATAATACTTCCTGCATAATTGTAATAGCTGTTCTAGGAGCCAACAGTCTTGGGAAAAAGGAGCCACATCAAACTGCAGCCTGCCCAGGCAGCTTAGCTCTGTGCCTAAACATTGCTTCCTTTTTTGTTCTGATGTGACAACATGCTCAGGGAAGGAGTGGTATTGTTCATTTTGTCAGAGGTGCCTGAGTCAGAGCTTAGCCTTCAGCTGTACCTAAGCTTTTGGGGGTTGACCTGTGAACAGGGATGTCTGATTTAGTAAATAAAATACATTCCAATGTCTACACAGCTTCTACATATGTGATTTCTTTAGCATGAGTCCAGACATTCAAAGTGTGACAAGAAAGGACACAGAGGCTATTTGTAGTTCAACTTTTTGTTTCTAAATAATTAGATAGTAGGCTTTTGTAAGTGTGTGTGTGTGTGTGTGTGTGTGTGCACTTGTGTGTTGTGAGGAACTGAGCCCATGGCTTATACTAGGTAAGTGCTCTTCCACTAAGCTATAGTAGTAATCCTTAGTGAATTATATTTGTATGTTACAATTTCAAAAGCAGGATACTTACTAGCACTTCACCAAATTTATTGTTTTTCTCTTGTCTAATTTTACTTGACAAATCCTGTATTTTATCTAAAAATCCTTCCCATGAGATACCGCCTGCTCTTGTGGTTTTTGAGTTGAGGAGGGAGCAGGATGGAATCAGTCAAGGTCTGCACTGATTCCTAAGGACATGCTCTTTCAGAAGACAAAATTATATTGTCCTCCATATCCCTCTTCACCTGGACCATATCTTTACTTTCTCTACTGAAAATCTCTTAATATTTCATGCCAATAAGACATCAGTAGGAAGATGTAGCACATTATAATTTCTAAAACTGATCCAAATTTTCACTACTTTTATACTCCAGTGGTCATTTCTGTTGGATTTTGAAAGAGTGTGTATGTGTCCATTATGTAAGGAAATTAATGTGATAGATCAAAGAAAAATCAGATATGCTCAGATTTTTATTACATGAAAAAAGTTTTGTCATGTCTAACAGCTTTTTAGAGCTCTAGTGCCTAGCCTATAGGGTCACATTAAAAATTGTTGCTAAGCTGAATTGGACAAAATGCGTTACATATGCTTGGAGAAACAGGGCCATCTTAGGTTGTAACTGATTTAATAGACTGAGAAGAATGGGTTTCCCCACACTATCTCTACAGAGATTTATTTTCCCATCCCTACACTCCATTCTGTTTACTACCTTACCACTTGAGTTCATCTGCTCCTCTGGGAAGTCAATAATCTGAAGAAAGATAAATGCTTTATGTGCAACTGCCTATCAATAGAAAGTAATCATACTGACATTTATAGAATATTTAATATTATGCCAGGCACAAGGCTAAGTTATATATATATATATATATATATATATATATATATATATATATATATATGTATATATACACATACACACATATTAAAGTGATTATATGTACACACATACATATATACAAACATATTAAAGTGATTATATGTGCATACATATATATACATATGTATACACACACACATATAAAATCACTTCATCTAGTCTTCTCTGCACTCTCAGGAATCAAATCATTAGTCTCCTTTTCCACATGATAATATACATAACCAGGAAAGTCAGCTGACTTGTCATAGCCCACACAGTGACATTTGATTGCAGCCTTGCTACCCTGCCCTTCCATTCCAAAGTCTCTTATTCTCAATTTCCCACCTTTCATTTTTATCTTTTAAACAGATGGATTGCACAATGACCTGCCCTTTAATTCTTTTCTTTAATTCTTCAGAGAGAAAGAACTGTAGGCTTAAGGACCAGGGTGTACCACTAATTCCCATTTGCTGTATCACTATGCATGCTGCCCCACAGTCACACAAACTCAGCTACCACATGCAGGTTTCTCTTTCCTGGTGCTTCCAGTGATCAGCCCCCCCTCCCCGCCCCTGCCTGTAAATGTTCTCTTATCCACTCACCAACTCATAGATCATCAAATCCTAACTGCATGGCTTAGGGTAAAGGTATTAAAATGTACAATTCAGGAGGGGCTACAGCTAAATATGGGGAAGAGCCAGTTCCCAAAGCAAACGAGATCAACAGAAAATCCCTAATATCTACTCTGGGCTGGAAAAGTGGTAATCATGTTGCTTATTTACCTTGTGCACTGGTGACTCCTATTAATTACAGAAGATCTTCTGCAAGGTCCCAGGAAGTATATAAATGCCCAACAATTCCAGCTTGTTCTGCTGGAGGTAAAGTTTCTCTGCCATAGAAACCACTTATACTGTGTCTATTACATCACCTTATCTAGTATTGAGACAGAGCTCTTAACTCATGTGTACCTTGCTTTTGATGAGAGTTTCTTACTATACTTTCCATTCATTATTTACTTTGTGCATCTGGCTTTATTTGGGTGCCAGGGCATCAAACCTGGGACCATAAGCCTTGGCATTCAAGTGCCTTTAACCACTGAGCCACCTCTCCAGTCTCCCGTTCATTATTCAAATGAAGGGTCCTGAATAGCGTTGGTGTGATGGTTAGTTTTCATTATCACCTTGACTAGATTTTGATTTGCCTGAACATGCAGCTCTGTGAGAGTATTTCCACAGAGGCTTCACTCAGCTTGAATGTGGATGGAGCCAAGCCATGAGCTGGAGTTCCAAGGTGAACAAAGGGAAGAAGTGCCAACATGCTCTTCTGTTTGCTTCTTGGTCTGAGTAGGTGTGATCAGTCTAAGCTACGTGCTCCTGCTACCATGAACTCCTCATGCTTTCCCTGTCATGACAGACTCTATGTACTCAAACCATTAGTGAAAATAACTTCATCCCCTCATACATTGCCTTTTGTCAGGTATTTGGCCACAGCAATAAGAAAAGAAACTAATATGGTTGCCCACAGCCAAAAAATGTCACTTTAAAAATATTTTTATATTTGTATATTCATTTATTTATTGAGAGAGAGAGAGAGAATGAGCATACCAGAGCCTCTAGCCACTGCAAATGAACTACACCACCATGTGCATCTGGATTATGTGGGAACTGGGGAATTGAACCTGACTTGTTTAGGCTCAGCAGGCATGTGCCTTAACTGCTGAGCCATCTCTCTAGCCCAAATTTGACACTGTTTTTTTTTTTTTTTTCCAGAAGTAGGGTTTCACTAGTCCAGGCTAACCTGGAATTCACTATGTAGTCTCAGGGTGGTCTTGAACTCATGGTGATCCTCCTACCTCTGCCTCCCTAGTGCTGGGATTAAAGGCGTGCGCCACCACACCCAGTACTTTTGGCACTTTTTACCTGACCTATTCTGTAGGTAGAGCTACACACACACAAACCCTATTCTGTAGCTACAGCTACATATATATGAGCATTTTTAATATATAGACAAATACAAGCAATTTTGTGGTTGTTTTATGCAAAAGATAAAGTTTCAAAAGAGATACATGAGTGATAAATGAACAATGACTATTGAGTACCTATCAAATGCCCAGTGCCTTTTAGATGCTTTGTAATATATATAACATATATATATATATATATGTTATATATATATATATATATATATATATATATATATATATATATATATTTATTTATATAACAGCAGCCATGTCTTACTGACCCCTCTTTCCTAAGTCAGGAAAGGAAGATCAGAGAAGCTCAAAGGACACAGCATACCACAACATGAACTGGGAACTAATTCATCTCTAATGTTCCACTGAAGCCATTAGCTCCATTTAATCATTTATAACATTTTTCTCCACTAAAGTAGACTATGAGCTGAGTATGTGATCATATATATTTCCTTTAATTTAAATATGTTGGACAGGCTAGTTTTGACATGGATGCACTTATAACTCTAGAGAAAGAAAGAAGTTTCTGGACATGTGTACACTGCCTGGATGTGGGTGAAGTGGCAGCCTAAACAGAAGCATGGTATGCTC
Source organism: Orientallactaga sibirica (assembly GCA_036365145.1). NCBI lineage: Eukaryota > Metazoa > Chordata > Mammalia > Rodentia > Dipodidae > Orientallactaga > Orientallactaga sibirica. The sequence continues at coordinate 58,859,062 of JAEOAD010000003.1, read as the reverse complement.
ATTTACCTGTGCCATCCATCCAGAATTAGACACTAATGAGCAGTGCCATGGCAAGTACCATGGCCTCAGATTCATATCCTTCAGGTTTCTCTACATGTAAGAAAACATAAGATGCCCGTAGTGATATAGCAATCATTTTCTAAAATTTCTAAAAGTTTCTAAAAATTTCTAAAAATTCCAAAATTCTATCATTATCCAAAGAAGACAGAATGCAGTGAAGCCCCTGTGCCTATAGTGGCAGCAAGAGATAAAATTTTAGGAGCAATGGGAAAGATGTCTTATTGAATGTTTAAATTAAAATTATTTATGAAACTTAAAGTGGATGGATTTTAAAAATAATAAAATAATTAAGACTTGATTGGTTCACCCCAGAGGGATCCTAATTTTTTCAAGAAAGACAGAATTCATTTAGTTCTTTATGTCCTTGATCTTTGATCTCAGTTCTGTGATAATGGTAAGTCACCACCTAGGGAGGGTTAAGAAGGACCGTATGCATTGAGCTCTGCTGGGTCTCAAAAGAAACAAGATGTAAACAAGACTCAGTGGGGATGAGAGAAAGATGATGTTACTACAGAAAGGATGTAAGAAATATCATGATAGGAGTAAAGTGAAAATTATGAGTGTATTTGTAGTTTGTTCTTCCTATTTAATATGAGTGCTGATGAGGCAGACAGAAGTCTGACATGGTGAGTTGTAGGAAGATGCATGGCCTCAAATCCAAGGCTCATCCCTAAAAAGTCCTTACTTCACTCACTTATCATTATGGTTAGTACATTTACTAGAACATGTGTGAGCATGGAAAAGTAGTACTAAACAATGGACATGTTTTCTTTCCTTCCCTTAAGGAAAGTCTTAGTTACAGGATTTTGTGACTAAAATCCATGGATTTTGGATAGAGCTGTAGTATACAGCTATAGTATACAGCATAGAGCTATAGGATACAGCTCTCAAACTGAAATAATAATGGTTCAAGTGACCATAGTAATAGATTCTCTTAGTTTCCAGGATGATACGCATGAAATGATTTGGGAAATAAGTAGAATTCCACACTTGGATAAGACTAAAGTTTACTTCAATTAATGATATAAAATAATGAAAGTATTCAGCGGTTACTGGTTGATTGTATAGAAACTCTCCTATGCTTTTCATAGAGAGATGTTTATTTAATTAAAGTTGCTTTCAAAAAAAAAGGAAACTACTTTCTGCAATTTACTGTTTGTATCATCATGCAAAAGTCAACAATATATTTCACAATTTCATGTTATTTCCCTGCATTTTATAAACGCTAAAGTTCTTAAACTTTCCTTTTAGATAATAGAGATCTGAATTGGGATATATCAGCAATCAACCACACACAAAGGAAAATACTCAAGGGAGAAGAAACTATGAAGAATGTAAATAGAGGAAAGTAGAGAAGCATAGAATTATTACTTTGTTTTATGTCCGTGGCCAAAGATATTTCCCTCATGGCTAAAGGAAGAAAAGAATTTATCATCATTTTGGCAGACCAAGAAGACCACAAGAGACTGAAGTGAGCAGATGCGCATTTCTAAAACTCAAGTGAAACCTTTTTCCATTCAATTCTGTATTCACAAGGAGCAGGATACCAGAGAAGTCACATGTCAAGGTCAATGTAGTAGAAATGCTACATACAAGCACACGTTTGAGGAGGTCTTTAAAGAGTTCATTCTTAGGAGAAATTAATAAACTGGAAACCAACATGGGACAAGTTTATAAACTTGTCAAGCTTATTATTTAGTTTATGTTGCATATTTTTATTGATAATTTTTGCAGTCTGTACTCTAACACGTAGAGTCATACAATGATGGTAATGAAAACTTCTAAATAAATGGCAAGGACTCTCAGTCAATAATAAACCTTTATAATGTCTTTCACCTAAGGAGTTTTTATGTTGTTTTTTGTTGTTGTTTTTAGATACTTTTAATTGTTCATTTAAAAAGAGAAAGGGAAAGGAACAGGGAAAGGGAAACAGAAAAATAAATGGAAATAGAAACAGAAAGAGCATGCCAGGGCATATAGCTGATGTGAACAAACTCCAGACACATGCACCACTCTGTGCAGCCAGCTGTACATGAGTTCTGGGGAATTGAACATAGGTCATTAGGCTTTGCTGGCAAATTCCTTAACTGCTGAACCATCTCTCCAGCCCTAAGAAGTTTTAAATGATAATAATTGTAACCAATATTTATTAAGCATTTCAAAAGTGTGTGATAGTTCACTCATATTTCCCATCACTTAAACTCTAAACTAGCCACCATTTGAAGATTAATGGAGAAATAGGTGCTTCTCTTCAAGAATAGCATTTTGAGCAAAGGTGCTCAGCACAGATAAGGTCATGATAAGGTCAAAGTTCCCCATGGCTAAAGGAGTAAAACTTTACATTCCTGCATGTGAAGTAGCACTCAAAAGTCAATGCCAGCCATGATAGCTCTGTTTTCAGGAAAATGCGCTCAATGATAACTAATTATCCTACTCAGAAAGTGGGTACAGTAATATAGCAAAGACAATGTGAAACAAAGCAAAACTAGTGAGTTAAGTGCCCTGACTTCTGATTGGGGTATGGGACACTCTGCCCATGTGCTCATATTCTCATTCACTCATTCACTTGCTCCCTGGTCGTTTATTGAGTGTCATCTATGTACTTCAGACTGAGTGAGATGATGAAGATGCAGAGACATGATACATCTTCTCCAGGATCCTAGGTTCCTTGGTAGAAAGGCAAACACTGATCAATAAGTCCCAACAGAGTATGGGTATACAGGAAGGTGCAGAGGTATAAGGTCAGAAAAAGGGATTCACATGGACAAGTTATGTCAAGACAGGAGATAACTAAGTTGACTAGTTACAAAAGTTAAATAATGTGCCAAAAGAAATAATATTGTAAGACACTTATACATGAATCAGATGATGCATTTGAGGATCACTAAATAACGTAGGAGTTATGAACAAATGCTGAGGTGACTTACATTCATGTAAAGGACGTAGATTTTTCTCTTGAAGGCTAGAAGTTAGTGAAAATCTGAGTGTAATAGAGTATAATCCAATTTATATTCTAGGAAAGTAAATTTTGGTGACCATGTTGATAGGCAATTGCACATAGATATAGGTGAGGTCTGGAAATAATTGCTATACAGATTACAAAATATTGGCCAGATATTGGAAGAAAGATTTGGGAAACTGTAGGTAATGTCATGAGACATCTATTCTTCATCTGCTTTCAAAATCTTAACTTTACTATATATTTTTGTATGTGTGTAGCAGTGAACTTTTTGTTAGAAATTCTTTTTCAAAGCTCAGCATATGAAGGATTTCTAGCATTATTTCTCTGAGCATCAGAAAGTTGGAGCTAATAAGTTCTTCATTTACTTTTTATTTTGTTTTTTTATAAACATCTAGAGTATTACAGCTATAAAATTATTCTAGAGCCAGAATTTCTCCCTAATACAAAATACACCTGCATAGCACATGCACAGCATGATGAATCTTTGAGATGATGTTCTGACATACATACAGCCTGAGGGGTTAGCTCTTTGAATAACTTACCCCAACAGGTAGGGGCACACTACACTGTTGGCAGTCATCTCATACTGTCCAGTGGAAAAAGTCTTTCAGATAATTTGTTTGATAAGAGAAATAAATTTGAGTCATTTGAAGTAAACTCTTTTATCTATGTAAATTGTGAAGATTTGAAAAATATAGAATTCAGGACTATAGATCTACCAATCCTATATTTGAATTTATTAGGTTGACTGACCTTAGCCTAAGCTTCAAACTACATATTAATAATGTGCTTGACGTCTTTTAAAATGCCTATGCCAAAAATATTTATGCTCTTTCTATAACAATGTTTCCACAGGTATTTTGTGCAAATGATGCATGTCTGAGTAACAGAAGATGTCCTGTGCATTGGGAATGACAGCCTCTGCCTCATCCTCACAAGGTATAGTCATAGTATCCATTTCAATATCTCCTGAACTGTCACAGACTCTACATCTGCCTTTCTGTATGATCTGGTGTACAACACAGAGGAAATGACACTTTATATCAGGATATTTCAAACTGCAGTACCTGAACCACCTTTCTCAACATCATCAGTTTTCTCCTGTATAAAAATATTAAGACTATCATTTGCGATAATAGATATAAAGGGTTGCATGATATTAGAGGCTGTATCTAGCCAAGCTAATTATTTTACAATGGGAGAAGGAAGTGCTTCAAAAAATTGGGAGTCTACTTCTCTAATAGAAAAGCTCCCTCATATAGAGTTTGGAACATGTAAAAGGGTCCCTAGATAATGCCTGCTAAGGTGCACACAATAGAGGATGCCAACAGCAGTACCAAAGCAATGTCCCTCATTTAAAGGTAGATTTCAGGTTCATTCCCTGAGTGGAAAGTGGTGACATTGGTGCAGTCAGCTTCTCCATCCTGGGGGAATATACTTCTTTAGAGGAAAAGAACATGTGGCCTTGTCTGACACATAATTACAACACAGAAAAGGCAATGAGCACAAAGGTGTAATGAGTTTAAGGAGCACAGGAACATTGTTCCTATTCAGCTCAGCCTTGCTCTCTGGAAGAAAGGGTGGCAGTGGCTTCCTTCTTACTGTATTAGAATTATGCCAGTGCTCTTAGTAAGCTTGTGCAGTCCCAGCTCCAATCTAGGTGTTAAAGATGGCTATTTGGCCTTGAGCTGGTTGTGAACCTTTCATGTCACAGCATCCTCTGTTGGAAAATGAAGACAATAGGTTTTGTTATGGAGTTGAGGATATAAAGACTTTTCTGTCTTCTTCAAATGACCATTAGTATTTACATAAAGCTTGTAATGTTATTATTTTTAAAATTGTATTTATTTATTTATTTATTTATTTATTTATTTATTTATTTATTTATAAGAAAGAGAGAGAGAGAAAGAGAATGGGCACACCAGAGCCTCCAGCCACTGCAACCGAACTCCAGACACGTGCCACCTTATGCATCTGGCTAATGTGGGTCTTGTGAAGTCAAACCTGGGTCCTTTGGCTTTGTAGGCAAGTACCTTAACTGCTTAAGTCATCTCTCCAGCCCCGTGTTACTATTTTTTTATTGCAAAATGCGATCTTTATTTCATTAAATTTTGAAAATTCAGGGCTTTCCTATTTTATCATCTTCTTACATGAAATATTGAGATTATTGATTTTCTTTCTCTGTCTAGGATTCTAAATCTCAAACATAAGTCTCAGAGGCATCTCTGAAAGCTGTTTGAAGGTAATTCCCAGTTGAGCTGCACTTTCCTTAAGACATCAGCCCCTCTCACTGCCATATCTTTGGCTGCATTTCTAGTAGAGCCAGTGTCTGGGTAATCAAGGGTCAGGCTATACAATTTGACCTGTGACAGTTTGAAATGTATTCCTGAGAAGTAATAGGTAATTTGACCTAATTTGGCTTGAGCATCTCCTGTGCTGAGATGAGATTACCAACTGAATACAATTATAGATGGTGATTTCGTGCTTTTGACCTACAGTCAGCTGGAGACTCACGTTGAATCATCTCACCTATGAAATTTCCCCAAGGGCTTCCAGATAATGACTTTAAATGCTAATTACTACATGTAGTCAATGCTCTGATAAAATTGGAAGCATTTTGATTTATGATGGGTATTAAGTAAGAGCAAGAATGAAACCCAATAGACCTAAAGAATTTAAATGTACTCAGAAGGGCTGGGCACAAAAAGAAAACTGCATAGCCCTTCCTTTTTATTAGTTACATTATTTTAGCTCAAAACATGTTCTTCTTCCTATCCATGCTACTATAGGAATTGACCTAATTCTGTCCAAATTAGCAGGGTTTTTTTTTTTTTTGTTTGTTGTTGTTGTTGTTTTAATTGTGTTCTCCAACTTGGTAGGTACAACCAAGGCAAGGGCTCTGAGGGTTTAAGGCATTTCACTACTGGGTACATAGAATTCAAAAGACAGACAATCTGTGGATAGTTCCTCCTAAGTCTACACAGCTAAAAGAACACCAGAGAGGACTAGCGGCAGGGACTGAAAGTTTCTAGCCTCAAATTCACCCAACCCCAAATCTAAGTTGGTCATTTTCAAGTAGAGATTGAGTGGTCTTATCACATGTAGTTGAGCATGGGAAGTGAACTTAAACAAGATTCAATATAAACTCTGCTCTGTGTTTGTCCTATGAAAAGGTCATACTCTTAGCTTCTCTCCTTTACAGCTTCTGAAAAAAAATTCATCATTAATATAATATTTTATCATTAAGATAATATTGCATTATTAATTATAAATACCAATGAGATAAATAATCTCAAAATGAGTGCCCAGCATATAAACATAAGTATGGTTTTTTCCTTCAGGGGAAATGAGCTTGAGTTTTGGTTTTGCCACTATGCACTCTTGAAAAATACTGTTTTAATCTTTAGGATTCATTTTCTTCATCTGTAAAACAAAGTGATGAAACTAGACGTTCTCAGTCCTTAATTTGAGGAATTATCAAATCCCATCAAAATGCTTCCAATGGTATACTTGAGTATCACTTTTAAAAATATGTGTTTAAAACTATGTTAGGTCAGCATGTAGATGCAGGTTACATATCCATATTTTATGAAATGGAGGGAACTAAATAATCTAGATATAGTCTACTCAGAACATGTAAAACTTATTTATTGAATGTACACTCCAACTAGTGGGGAAGGAAGGGTCCCACTATATTTATTTGAAATAAGTAATTCCATTGCTAAATCTTTTTGTATGCCACAGAGCTCATCAGAATCCATCCAATCTATGATTCTATTAAACCCAAGTGAATGTAAACAAATGAAAGTGTGTCATGGCATTTTCTTGCTGTGCTCCGTGTTTGGGTATACTGAAGACATTTGAAAGTCAGCATCTTCAGCAACCTTCCCAGATGTGGAACAAATGCTCTTGCAGACCTCTTTGGATGATTGTTTGAGTATTTAATTGGATACAATAGATGTGACATGGTAATTAATATAGTAACACCTTCACAATTGGAAGTCTGAGATAAAAATAGGTTGCAAATGCTCTTTCCTTCATTACCAGAATTTGTTATGGAAGCCCTGGATTGAACTCCTGAGCAGGAATTATTTAAAGGACATTCTGGCTCAGGCTTTCTGAATGAGAGAGATTGCTGACATCTTTCATATACAAAGGAAGGACAAAGCGTAAAGAACAGAATAAACTCAGCTTCAGCAAGGTTTACATGGGCCCAGCCAGTTGCTTAGCCAGGAAAAAAAAAAAAAACTGTCATTGTTTTTTAGTGAAAATTCTTTTAGAATGAAGTTAGTCTTTCTCTTAGGGGCTATTTTCATAACTCAATCTGTGGCTGAGTCCCCATGGAGAACATATTTCATTTATGAACTTTTTAAATGTCTTTTTGTTTGAAGACAAATGTGATTGATTTTATAAAACTGATGTTTGATCAGATTAGGTTATTGGATTACCCTTTTAAGATCACTATGATTTATTTGTGTTCCATGAAGTATTTATTTATTTTATTGTTGCTTATTCTTGTAGAATTTCTGAAGATTAAAGACAGCATGTAAGTACACAAGTCAACATTTAATTGTAACCTTGCATGAATGTTTAATACATTATATGAAAAAGATATTAACTCTTACACTTAATAGATGCATGATACTCTTAATATTGTGCAGTCTTGCATGAAAGCAAAATAAATCGTACTATGTAGTGGCTTACATTCAATGAAGTAAAATGCACACATGGTTATTGAGTTCCAAGATGAAAAGCAATAATCTTTTCCCCCCTATTGCATAGGCTAACATTTAAGTCACCAAATTTTCCCACTGATCTAAAATGTGATACTCCATTAAAAATTCTAGTTCAGGGACTAGGGAGATGGCTCAGTACATAAGAATGCTTCTTGTGCAAGCATGAAAACCTGAGAGGGCCTTTAAAAGCCCTAGTTTGATGCTTAGACAGAAGAATCACTGAAACTCACCAATCTGACCAAGAATGGCGATCTAGGTTCAGTGAGAGACTCCATCTTAAGGAGCCATGCAAAAGAGTGATAGATGAAGATAACTGACATTTTGCTCTGACGTCCACATGTATATGTACAGGGCAAGTGAATCTACATATACATGTGAATATACCACATACACAACACACACACTATATTACACATGTGGGCACATGCCCTGAAAATTTCTGGTTCAAAGGCTATTGCAATAAAATTCCATTTCCCTCATAGCATATATTGTTAATGGCTTGTTTATATGATGCTTAGAAGGACAGATTATAAATTTTAGCCAAGCATAGTGGCACATGTCTATCATCCCAACACTTAGGAGGTAGAGGCAGGAGGATCAGGAGTTCAAGACCATTCTCAGTTACATGGTAAGTTCAAGGTCAGCCTGGGCTACATGAGATTCTGCCTTTGGCTTTTTCAAACATTGTATTGTTATATCTCATACAAACAAAATGTGGATTAATCATGCCTGGCTTTAAGGGTAGAAGAGAAAGAAATCAAACTGGTCTTGTTTCCAGCTGTAGAATCTCTGTTTCACACCTACTTAACACTTGGGAATCTATGGATGTTCACTGAAGAAAGAGTGTTAGCTGACCAGAGACATTGCTACAGAGGACATGCATTGGGGATCATTGCAGGAAATTTCATTCACCATAGTAGTTTGCCCCTACCCATAAGGGTACTTCCCAAGACCCCCAGTAGATGCCTGGATCTTCATATTGTACCAACTCCTATACAGGTTTTTTTCCTATTTATGCATACTTATTATGACAAACTTTAATTTATAAGGTATGCACAAAAAGAGATTAGCAATATACTATAATATATTTTGTGAAAATAGTCTCTCTCATTTTTCTGAAAGTGTCTTTTTGTATTAGGGCATCCTTTGTGGTGATGTGAGGTAATATAATGCTTGCATGATAAAATGAAGTGAAGTGTGATGCACTAGTCTTGTAATGTCATGTTAAGCTATTACATAAGTGTTACTTGGACATAAACATAACAATACCAAGTAATGGTCCATCTGATAATCAAGAAAACAGACTAACTAGAGAGCAGGTTGTATACCTGCTGGACAGAAGAAGGTTTGCCCCATAAGGTGTGTGTGTGTGTGAAGTATACCAACACAACTTTTGATAATGCATGCAAAATACTGCACCATTTAAAACATATACACTTGTTTTTTCTAGGGTTTTTTCAATTTAATATTTTCATGTTGTAGTTCATGATGGGCCACTGGAACAATGTAAAGTGAAATTTCAAATGAGAGGGGCCTACTCTATAAGCTCCTTCACTTTAGGCAAATGATTCAATATTTCTGAATTTAGGGTCTTCCCTTGTAAATGGACATAAAATGTTTATTGGAGAAGGCTGCTGTGAGAAGGCAAGAAGTAAAGATGTCAGCAGATGCTAACCAGATGGAAAATGCCTAAGAAAGGCTAACTCACCATTCTCGGTGAGGCATAGGTTCTTATGAAAATAGAGTTTTAATTATTTTTATGTTTTATGGTTTCCTTGTTTATTAGAGGACCTAGAATCTTCTGCGAGGGATTATCTTGATTAAATTAACTGAAGGGGGATGGCCCACCTTAACTGTGGAAAGCACCATTGCATGGACTGGTGTCCTGGACTGTATAAAAATGTGAGAGCTGGCTAAGCACCAGTATGCATTGCTCTCTGAGTCTTTATTGTGATGAATGTGACCATCTGCCTCAAGCTCCTGCCACCATGCTCCCCCACACCCTTGCCATGACAGACTGTGACCAGGAACTATACAATGAAAGAACTTTTTCCTTCCCTAAGTTGCTTCTCACCAGATATTTTGTTCCAGAAATAAGGAAGTAACTGACATACCAGAACAATCTACACTGGAAAATAAACTACTCGATGTCTGCCAGGTCAAATGAAGAGACTATGATTCTCTTATTTCACTTCAAATCCTTGTTCATGTGTGTCTGATACCATAATAACAATGTGTAGTAAATGCATGGTTCTTTTGATTTCATAAGGTCTTAAATTTTCTGAAGATTTGAGGCCATTCAAAACAATGTATGTTTACAAAAACAAATTGAACAAACTATGATTAAATATGTAAACAAACTCAATTATTTCAGTTGTGATGAAATTCTCAGAGTTAAGGCAAGCCTGTGACTTAAGTTTGCACAGATGTGATTAAACTGCTAGGTGCTGGGCTGGAGAGATGGCTTAGCGGCTAAGGCACCTGCCTGCTAAGCCTAAGAATGCTGGTTCCAATCTCCAGGTCCCACGTTTAGCCAGATGCAAAGTGAGGCAAGGGCACAACGTTGCACTTGCCCACAAGGGGGCGCACACATCTGGATTTCATTCACAGCAGCTGAGAGACTGCTGGCGCACCCATTTCTGTCTCCCTCTCTCTCTCTCCAAAAATAAATAAAAAATAATTTTAAAAAAACTGCTAGGTGCTCTCCACCTGATAGTGTGAGTTCTGGAATAAACTAATCAGAAGACAGCCATGTTCTAGAAAAAAAATGTGACAGAAGTTGTTCTCCAAAGGACTTTAGTGGATAGTGTCATTCTCTCTCTGGTTTCTTCTACATTTGAACATGCTAGGAAGTTTTCTATATGAATCACATGAGATCATAGTGCCTGAAATGGTGAGAGTTCTCACAACAGCAGCAGAACAATTGTATCAGATTCTGCTGCCAGAGCTACTAAGCCAAGTGTTGTTCCTGGGGAATGGAGTTCCCTTTTGCCAGTTCTTAAACTCCATGGTTAAAGAATTTAAAGATAGACCCAGAAGGAACCTAACAACCACTGTATTAGAGTTTGGGACAGAAAAGGTAGAGAGACAGTGTGGAAATTTGGGCAGCTGCTCCTAAGAGGGAAATGGATAAGAGGAAGGGAGGAAGCCATGCTCTGTAAATGAGAGGTAAGTGTACACGAAGCTGTGTGGGGATCAAGGTATCTTTAGAGTAGTAAGAATTCCTAAAGTGCCAGGAAATGTATACGGAGGATTCTAACCAATATCCAAAGAAGAGATAGAGAAGGGAGAAAGAAAAGTTAACTTTTTTGAATGAGAATTCAAAAAAGAGGGTAGGCAAAGCAGTTAAAATCTGCAAGCAGCTGCGACTGAAGGAAGGGCTTCTGTGTATGTAAGTACATTATCTCACTAAGGGGATAATTATTCCTCTAATCTCTTTTAACATAGTGATGGTCTTCTGTCCAGATGACTGAGCACCCATTTGGATTAACTCATAAGGTAGGGAATAATAACCTGTCTTCACAATATCCATCGTGTCTTATTTTTTTAATTTTTTTTTTTTGGAAGGTGGTGACAACCTTGCCTCATAAACATTCTACACAGAGCTATGTCCCCAGATTGATCCTGTTGGGTATAACATCAAAACTCCTATGAACCTGGAAAGTTCAGGCACTCATTCTCAGACAAATCAGGACCGTTGAATACTGTCTTCTATGTACTTATGATTGGACCTGTCCCCCAGTATGATTGCAAAACACTGAGTCTGTCTCATCCCAATCCTTGCTTGTGGACTTACACTGTGAATGCACATGCAGAAGTATATGTACTTTTACCTTGTTTGTTTGTTTTTTGTTTTGAGGTAGGGTCTCACTCTAGCCCAGGCTGACCTGGAAATCACTATGTACTCTCAGACTGGCCCCAAATTCATAGTGATCCTCCTAGCTTGGCCTCTTGAGTGCTGGGATTAAAGGCATGCGTCACCATGCCTAGCCTAAAATGATTCTTCATAGCATAGGTACACAACAAATACATACATCATTGTGTAAGTATGAAACTTAGAATGAATTACTATAAATGCTTACAAAATGATGTGACAACCCTGAGCACTTGGCCCACATTTTTGACTAAACATGCTGCATATTGATATTTAATTGCCTTAAGTGACAAAGTCTTTGTCCTCTTGGATGAGGCCTGTGTGCAATTTCCTGGCAAGAAGGCTATAATTAGCTTGGAGATGGGCCTTTGATCAAAGGTCATCTAGAGAAATCAGACTGGTGAGAAAACAAGAAGGCTGTTCTCAGATGTGGCATGAAGGAGCTAATGAACCCAATTTCTTGTTGCACAACTATCAGACCCTATCCTGTGAAGAGAGCTTGATGGATGCTGGATGTGCTGTTAAAATACTGGACTCAATTTTAGTTTCACACCATTCTTTCCCAAATATTGTCTTCATTCTCATATGCTTGGAATTTGATCATATGTAATACTACTCAAGAATGTTAATGAACTCTCATTACTAGAACCACATTTTGGAGTTGTATTTCAACATGTAACATTGGGTTCAATAAATTTGATTACAGGGTAGCCAAGAATTATTCAATCAATTATGTCTAAATTTTGTAGTGTAAAAATCTCAATTATACACATTATATGCCTATTATTTTCACAAAAGTTGCTGCAAATATGTAATTTTAATGATTTTCTTGGAAGGTTAACCCAATTCTTGTGATGGAACTCTCTTGCAGGATACATGAATCTACAGATGCTGTTTTCTGTTGTGGTGATGTCTTGCAGAAAAGGAAGATTTATTAATGATGACCAGGCTCAGATTTTTGGACTCAAATGTTGGTAGTATAAAACTCCCCATAGGAAAGAAAGTGTTAGCTACTAGGCAACTAGGCATTTTGTACTTTCCAAAATTCTGGGAAATATGTGCAAGATGCAAGAAGCACAGAAGACATTGTGTGAAGCAAAAAGACCACACATGAAATAGGCCATGAAATAATTATCCAGTTTTTATTCATTTAAAAACATGTATAAATACAAGACACTAGAAATATCATCATACTTTGCCCTAAAAATCATGTGTTGTAGTAGAAAGGATGTGTGTTGCTTATTTCTTATGTATCCCTTAAAGTGTGCAAATATTTCTTCCTTTTAGATGAATTAAAATATTACATATACACTATTTTGACTTTGCTTTTAAAATTACTTAACATGTTTAAGGACTTTATGTATAATTAACATAATCTCAGAAGAGGAGAGTTGCCTTTACCATATGTGCTACAAATATTTTCTTTTTTTCTTTTTATCTATTTATTTGAGAGAGAGAGGGAAAGGGGGGGGGATGAGCATGCCAGGACCTTCAGCTACTGCAAATGAATGCCAGAAGCATGTGCCACTTTGTGCATCTGGCTTATGTGGGTCCTGGGGAATTGAACCTGGGTCCTTTGGCTTTGAAGGAAAGTGCCTTAACCACTAAGCCATGCCTCCAGGCAAAATATTTTCTTAAATATAATTTCTGGCCATAAGTACTTTGACCAATCAGTACTGAAAGCATTTTACTTTGTCAAATTTATCAATTTTTAATTACTTTTATTGCTAGGACTTCCTTGCAGATCTTTTGCACATCAGATGTGGTAAATCCCCCATGAGTTCATCAAGTGTGTTTACAATTTTAGTTATTTTCAGTTAAATAATTAACTTCCAAATAAATTCATGTTAGCTTGAGACTATTTCAATCTACTGTCTATTGAACCCAATACCAAGTTTTGAATTATTGATTACCTATTTTCTCCTAATATGAAATGCTGAGAATAATAGTTTGAGATGAGGAAATGAAAACGATCTTTATAAATACCTCACCTGCAATAAGCTATATGCTATGAGTCTGTACTAACTAGGCAGTTAGATTCTAGAGTTATACTCTGAGTTATACTATAGCTCCTCAGCCTCACTTAGTTAAAAAAAGAAAAGAAAAAAAAAAAAAAGAAATGTCAGTTTTCACTGAACATTAGTTTCCATTATGTTCTTCCAAGTGGTTGATACTAATTTCCCAGTATGGCACATAGAGGAAAATGGAATTCAAAACTGGATTCTGAGAGATGAGTTTAGATGATGTTTATAAGATTCTGTGGGTCTGTGATGATTGTGAAATGAAGACAACAGTATATTGGTCTGACATATGTTGGGGATAATTGTTGAATGGAGGTAGGTGAAATAAAGGGAATTCAAGGATGACTTTCAATTTTCACTTGACTGGCTCGCCAGGCAGATGATATTGTCATCACTTGAGAGAACTGGAGGGATAGTTGTATTTTTTCAAAAGAAAAAGGTGAGCTTAGATTTTGACTAAAAGCAGTAACTGGCTGCTATATTGTGGCCAATTTTATGTGATTCCAAAATTTAGAGAGTCAGGCTGGAGAAATAAGTTTAGGAAATCTTAATGGTAGGTATATGATGATATTTTGGAAGTTAATATGGTTTCATGGAGAGAGAATGAAACAAAAAGTAGATCCTTGACTTTGATAAAGAAAAGAGAGTAAACTGACAAAGATAGTGTCAATAAAATGAAGTGCACAACAGAATCAAATTCAACCAAGAGAAGTAATATCCATAGTACAATATCCTACAGAGTGAAATTATTAGTGAAATTATGGTGATTTTAGTATGAGGTTTTTTTTGTTGTTGTTGTTGTTTGTTTTTGTTTGTTTTTATTTGTTTGTTTTTTGTTTGTTTGTTTTGTTTTTGGTTTTTGGAAGTGGGTATTGCTCTAGCCCTGGATTAACTTGGAATTCACTATGTAGTCTCAGGGTGGCCTTGAACTCACAGTGATTCTCCTACCTCTGTCTCCCAAGTGCTGGGATTAAAGGCTTGTATCACCATGCCCAGCTAGTATAAATGACTTTAACATAGTAAAGTGAAATGCAGATTGCAATTAACTCTGAATAGAGAGGTAATGTTGGAGAGACAAAGTGAGTTTTCTTTAGTAAAGACTGGAGAGAAACAAATGAATGTCAATCGAATAAAAGGAGCGATCTGAAGCTTTCTCAGAATTGGAAAACTGGGGGGTTTTTGGCTGAAAGGAAATGAAGGAAAGCATGTACTGATGAATGAAAGGTGCAGATATGTGTATACAGTGGTTTGAATGTATAGGAATGTCTTCCAAAGCCTTTGGTAATTTTTTTTTTTTTTGGGAGAGAGAGAGAGAGGGAGAGGAAGACAGATAGAGATGGGCACACCAGCAGTCTCTCAGCTGCTGCGAACGAAAGCCAGATGCATGTGCCCCCTTGTGGTCAAGTGTGGCATTGCGCCCTTGGGTCACTTTGCATCTGGCTAAACATGGGACATGGAGATTGGAACCACTGGAGATTGGAACCAGGGTTCTTAGGCTTAGGAGGCAGGTGCCTTAACCGCTAAGCCATCTCTCTAGCTCCCTTCAGTAATTTTTATTAATCTTCTTGCTTAGTCTTCAGCAGGCAGAGTCCTGCTGAAGTAGTTATGTTATTGGGGGTGGATCTTGAGTCCAGCCCTACTGAGTATTTGATCAATTGAGCTCTGGCTGTTTGTGTGTGATGGTGTTGGCAGTGTTCTCTCTGTGGTGGATGTATGCTGACAGAAGACAGGTAATTCCATCATGATGGTACTTTTCCTCTGGATAGGTAAGCCTCAAATAAACTTCTTCTATAAGCTGCTTCTGGTTGAGCATTTTTTCCAGCAATGAGGAGGTAAATGCAACAGGAAATTGGTACAAGAGAAGTGGGGTTGTTGGTTTGATGTATCTGACCACTTGTGTTTTGGTCTTTTGGAATGTGTTTGTGAGAGGAATGTGGAAGCATTTGGTTCTTTGGACTGGAGAAGCCTTGTCTGAGCAGAGCTTGACATGCTATGCTGAGAGTTTGAAAATCCTATATGCAGAGAGAGCTGTGGACCGTGAAGGTTTCACTTATGAAATTTCAAAGGTGAAGGAGAGAACTTTGTTGGAACTTGGCTGCTGGCAGAAAGGGTAGTTGTGTTCTGCCCATATCTGAATATTTGATCAGGTTGAATTTAATGGAAACGGAACTGTGTGCTTAGAAGTCATAAAACAGATGGATATGAAAGATGCATGGTTTGTCACAGGAAAAATTCAAGGAAGTTATAGATACTGGTTTTAGGTTACATAAGCTGAAATTGTGAAGAATATTACCTCCATTAAGGATGGGCCAATGTACAGCATTGGGACAATGAAAAATATTGTCTTTCTGTGATTGAGTGAGTTCGCTGATAATGATCGGTTCCAAGTTCGACCATTTTTCTACAAATCTCTTTGTGTCATTTTTTCTTACTGCTATGTAGAATTCCATTTTGTAGATAGACCACACCTTGGTTATCCATTTATCTAATGATGGACATCTGGGTTGATTCAAATTCTTAGCTCTTATCAATTGAGCAGCTATAAACATGTTTGAGCAAATATCTCTAAACTGAGGCATGGAGCTTTTAGGATAAATGCCCAGTAAGAAAATAAATGTTGGTAAGTCTATAGTCAACAGTTTTAGGAGCCTCCATACTAGTTTACAATAGCAGTTGTACCATCTTACATTCCCACCAACAGTGAATGATGGTTCTAATTTCTCCACATACTCACCAGCATTTGTTTTCATTTGATTTTTTAATGTTTTTATCATTACCGAGGTAAGGTAGATTCTCAAAGTTGTTTTAATTTCCATTTCCCTGATAATTAGGGATGTTGAACATTTTCTTAAGTGTTTTTACCATTTGTATTTCTTCCTCCCTCTGAGAACTCCCTGTTCTGCTCTCTGCCCCACTAGGTCAGTGTGTTGTTTGATTTTTTATTGTTTAGGTTTTTGAAATCTTTGTAGATTCTAGAAATTAGGCCTCTGTCAGTTGTATAGCCAGCATTTTTTTCCCATTCTGTGGGCAGTCTATTGACTCTGCTTATTGTATCTTTGTCTGTGAAAAAACCTTTTCAGCTTCCTGAGATCCCAATGGTTGAGTGATTGTTTAAATTTCTGAGCTACTAGGATTTTGTTCAGGAAGTGTTTTCCCACTCTTATATTGTGGAAAGCCCCCCCCCCCCCACTATTTTTTTTCTCTCAGTAGTAGCAGAGATTCCAGTCTTATATTGAGGTCTTTGATCCATTTCTGCATGGTGAGATGGGTGAGTCTAGTTTCATTTTCTTGCATATGATTATCCAGTTTGTCCAGCACCATTTGTTGAAGATGCTGTCTTTTTTCCAGTCTACATTGTTATGGCCTTTGTCAAATATCAAGTAGCTGTAGTTACCTGACCTAAAGTCTGGATCCTCTATTCTGTTCCATTGGTATATACTCCTGTTTTTATGCCAGTACCATGTTGTTTTTGTTACTATGATTTTGTCATATAGCTTTAGATCAGGTATGGTGATACCTCCAGAGATGTTTCTTTTGTTGAGGATATGCTTGGATAACTGAGGCCTGCTGCCATTCTATGTGAATTTTTAGATCATTTTTTATATCTCTGTGTGAAGAAAACTATTGGGATTGTTATTGGTATTGCATTAAATCTGTATATTGCTTTTCATAAGATTGCCATTTTCACAATGTTAATTTGACCTATCAAGTAGTATGGAAGGTCTTTCCATTTTCTCAAGTACTCCACAATTTCTTTCTTGAGTTGTTTTAAGTTTTCATTATATAAGTCACATTCCTTGGTTAATGTTATTCCAAGGTATTTTATTTTATTTTTTTGTTGCTATTGAAAATGGGACAATGTCATTAATTTCTTTCTCTGTATCTTTGTCCTTTGCATATAGAAAGGCTACTGATTTTTGTGCATTGATTTTGCATCCTGCTACTTTGCTGAAGGAATTACTCTCCTTTAAGTGCTTTGAGATGGAGGTTCTTGGGTCAATTATGGATAGAATCATGTCATCTGCAAATAGGGCTAACTTAATGTCTTCCTTTCCAATTTGTATCCCTTTGATTTCTTTTTCCTGTCTTACTGCTTGAGCTAGTACTTCTGGAAGTATGTTGAAGAGCAGAGGTGAGAGTGGATACTCTGTCTTGTTCCTGATCTTAATGGGAATTCCTTCAGTCTTTCCATTAAGTTTTATTTGGGCTTTAGGTGCTTTATATATAGCCTTTATTGTGTTGAGATATAAACCATCTATGCCTATTCTCTCCAACATTTTGATTATGAAGTGATAATGTGTTTTGTCAAAGGTCTTTTCTGCATCTGTTGAAGTGATCATGTGGTTTTTCTTTTTAAACTTATCTATGTGGAGTACTACATTGACAGATTTCCATATGTTGAACCAACCCTGTGCTCCTGAGATAAACCCTACTTGAGCAAGGTGGATATTGTTTTTGATGTGTTATTGAATTCAGTTTGTTCAGGATATTTGCATCCAAGTTCATTGGGGAAATAGGCCTATAGTTTTCTTGTGGAATCTCTGTCTGGTTTTGATATTAGGGTGATAATAGCTTCATAGAAGGATTTGGGGTGCTTTCTCTGTTCTCCAATTATGTGGCACAGTTTGAGAAAAGTTGGTTTCAGTTCTTCTATGAAAGTTTGATAGAATTTGGCATTAATTTCTGCTCTGATCTTGATTATTTCCTTCCATCTTGAGCTTTTGGGGTTGGTTTCTTCTTGTTTTTCCTTTAGTCAATGGTTAGGTTATTGATTTTGGATCTTTCTGTCTTTGTTATGAAGGCATTTAGTGCTATGAATTTTCCCACAATGACTGCCTTCAGTGTGTCCCATAAGTTCTTTGTTTTTTTTATTTTTTATTTTTTATTTTTTAATTTTTTTTAAATTTTTTTTCTTTTTCTCCCCATAAGTTCTTGTATGAAGTATTCTCATTGTCATTCAGTTCTAGAAATTTTGCAATTTCATTTTCTATTTGTACACTACCAATTTATTGTTTAACAGTATGTCATTCAGTCTTGAGGAGCTGGTGAAATTACTGGCACATCTCTTGTTAATTTCTAGCATTTCAGCATTGTGATCTGATATCATTCAGGAAATTATGTCAATTTTCCTAAATACATGGAGGCAGGATTTATGGTCCAGTATATGATCTATTTTGGAGAAGGTTCAATGGGTTGCTGAGAAGAATGTGTATTATGTAGATTTGGGGGCGAATGTTCTGTAGATGTCCATTAGGTCTAGTTAATCTTTGGTGTAGTTGAGCTCTATTATTTCCCTGTTGATTTTCTGTTTGGATGATCTATCTATTGCTGAATAGTGGAGTACTGAAGTCCCTGACTATGATGGTATTGGTATTTATTTCTGTTTTGTTGCCAAGTAGGTTTTGTTTTATGAGTTGTGGTACACCTGTGTTTGGTGCATAAAAACTGATGATTGTGATATCCTCTTGTTGGATCATTCCCTTAATAAGGAAGAAGGGGCTTTCTTTGTCTTTTTTGATTACTTTTGGTTTGAAGTCTATTTTATCCAATAGTACTATAGCAACACCTGCTTATTTGCTTATACCCTTTTGTTTGGAATATCATTTTTCACCCTTTCACCCTGAGGAGGTGTCTGTGTTTAGTGGTGAGGTGGGTTTCTTGAAGATAGCAGATTGAAGGGTCTAATTTTCTGATCCATCCTGCAAGCTTATGTCTCTTGATAGGTGAATTAAGGCCATTAATGTTTAGGGTAATAACTGTGAGGTTTGATTTAATCCCTGCCATATTGTCATGGTTTATGTGGTTTGGTATTTTCTTGTAGCTTTTGTGCCTTCTCTGAGTTTTGTTTTTGTGATTTACTTTTTGTATGCACTTGAAGTTGGTTGTTTGACTCTTCTGTGTGGAGAATTCCCTGAATTACTCTCTGTAGGTTTGGCTTTGTGGTCATATAGTTGTAGAGCTGACTTTTATCATGGAAAATTTTTCTTTCACCATCTATTATAAGGGATACTTTTGCTAGGTAAAGTAGTTTGGGTTGGAAGCCATACGTTATTTTATTAATTTATTTTTTATTATTTTTTCATTTTATTTATTTATTTATTAGAGACAGAGAGAGGGAGGATGGGCCCACCAGGGCCTTGAGCCACTGCAAATGAACTCCAGATGCATGCACTTCCATGTGCATCTGGCCTACCTGGGACCTGGAGTATTGAACTGGGGTCCTTAGGCTTTGCAGGCATGATCCTTAACAACTAAGCCATCTCTCCAGCCCAACCATAGATTCTTAGACTTTGTAGTGTTCCATTCCAGGCCCTTTTGGCTTTCAGGCTTTCCATTGAGAAGTCTGAAATAATTTTGATGGGGTTACTTTTATATGTAATGGGTTGTTTCTCCCTAGCTGCTTTTAGGACTTTGTCTTTGTTATCAGTGTTCAGAGTCTTAATGATAATATGTCTTGGAGAATTTCTCCTTTGGTCCAGTCTGTTTGGAGTTCTGTTAGCTTCTTGTAACTTAATGGGACTTTCTTTTGAGAGGGTGGGAAAGTTTTGTTCAATAATTTTGTTGAATAAGTTCTTCATGCCTTTGGTCTGAATTCCTTCCCCTTCTGGTATCCCCATGATCTGAATGTTGGGATATTTAAGGTATCCCACAGTTCTTTCATGTTCAGCTCACAAAATTTTTGAACTTATTTAAATTTTTGGACTCATGAACTGTTTCTTCTGTTTTGTCTTCCAGATCTGAGTTTCTATCCTCCACATGGCTGACTCTATTCTTGAGAGCGTCTATAGAGATTTGGACTTGTTCAGTTTGGTTTGTATCTCGCATTTATTTATGTCTTCACTGATCTTAGCC
Source organism: Orientallactaga sibirica (assembly GCA_036365145.1). Lineage (NCBI taxonomy): Eukaryota > Metazoa > Chordata > Mammalia > Rodentia > Dipodidae > Orientallactaga > Orientallactaga sibirica. The sequence continues at coordinate 58,838,557 of JAEOAD010000003.1, read as the reverse complement.
AGTTGATTATTGAGGTCCTCTTTTCTTTCACTCTCCCTCAGATAACTTAACTGTCTTTGGAAGTCTTCCTGGTTTTATCTATTAGGTTGAATCTAGTGAGGACAGCATTCACACAATTGTTGACCCTTTGTTGATTTTCTGCAAGTTCTGCTAGTTGCTTGGCCAGGGTCACATAGCTTGTGTCTTCATTTTTGGGTTCTAATCCTGTGTCTCTTCTATGTTTTGATTAGAGACTTCCATTGTGGAACTGGACAACCTTGTTGGATTTACTCTGATTTGATTATTCATGTTATTCCTTTTGCACTGTGGTCTGTCCATCACAGGGTAGGAAATCTTATTTAATTCAGGAAGCAGCTGTAATTTACCCTTGAAGTGTCTTCAGTGATTATTCTCTTTTATGTTTGACTAGATTAGGTTTCTGATGGCAGTGGGGCCTGCCTGCTCAGATTGGAGGAGTCTGGAAGGCCCTGGTGAAAGGGCTGGTTGGTCTGTGGTTCTGGGTATGGGGCTGTGTGATCAGGTGGCCTTATGGAGTGGGGTAGGGGAGAAATGGGTCAAGAAGTCTGGTGTTGTAGCTGGGCAGAGGAGGTCAGAGGATGGGATTGCATAGTCCTGTGATGCAGTAGGGTGAGGGGCTGGGACTGTAGTGTCTGCTGGCACCATGAAGCACGGGGAGGATGGGACTGTGGGGTTCTGTGACACAGTGGGGCTAGATCTGCTATGGGTCCAGTGGCATGGTGAGGTATAAGGGGGATGGGACTGTAGGGTCTAATGACTTGGCAAAGTGGGAAGGTCCCACTTTGGGATTGCTGTGGGTCCCATGATGCAGCACTGTGGTGGTGGGGGGAATGGGGTGGCAACCCTGATGGTAGGAAGAGAAAGGAAACCCTAGGAAGGGAAGGAAGGAGGGAGGGGGAAATGCTAGCCAGCTGGTCTGGGTCAGCATAGCCTCAGGTATTGCAGGAGGACCTGGTCCACAGCACAGTGGGATGGTGGCTGGCATAGTGGTTGTGGCTGGGATGGAGGTCCTGGTGGCATAAAGAGGGAGGAAAGCCTAGGAAGGGAGGGAGGAATATTAGCCAGCTGGCCTGTGTCTAAGTAGCCTGCAGGTAGTGCAGGAGGACCTGGTCCGTGGTACAGCAGGGTGGCAGCTGGGAAGGAGGTGGCAGCAGTGATAAAGGTCCTTGTGGTGGAAAGAGAGAGGAAAGCCAAGGGAGGAAGGGATGCTATTTGGCTGGCCTGGGTCCCATAGCCTGTAGTTAGTGCAGGAGGAACCCAGTGGCATGTCAGCTGGGACAGCTATCTTGAGGGGTTTGGGGGACTGGTGGGCTACCTTAGAGCATGGAAATCAGCAGATTCCCTACTTTGCTTCTCCACACCCTCCCACTGGAGGTCTGCTAGGATCTGAAGACCCTAAAATCCCCACAGATTTTACCTTTCCTTCCCTGTTAGGTGAAGCATGGTTAGACAGACTTCATCTTGACCAGAAATCAACTTTGGACTTTTGAACAATGTTAAAGTTGGTAAAGGTTATGAGGACCTTTGAAGTTCGACTGAGTACAACTTGCATTGTGAGATTATAATGAGTGTATAGGGAGCCATGGCAGAAGGTGATGGCTTAAATGTATGGATGTCTCTTGTAATTTTAGGTGTATTTTTTAACTTTTAAAAGGATTTTATTCATTTATTTATTTGAGAGAGTGAGAGGCAGATAGGGAGAGAGAAAGAGAGAGAGATAGAGAATGGACATGCTAGGGCCTCTCTCTAGCCACTGAAAATGAACTCCATATGCATGTGTCACCTTGTGCATCTGGCTCACATGAGTACTGGGGAATTGATTCTGGGTCCTTAGGCTTTGCAGGGAAGCACCTTAAAGTGCTAAGTCATCTCTTCAGCCCCTTAGGTGCTTTTAATCAAGCTCCCTATTTAGTCTTCAGCAGACAAAGCCCTGCTAGAGTAAGTATGTCTCTGGGGGTGGATCTTAAATCCAGCCCTACTAGGTGTGTAGAGATCCACTTGAGCTCTGGCTGTTCATGTTTGCTAGTGCTGGCAGTGTTCTCTAAGCTGTAGGTGTTTGCTGAAGGGAACCAGGTTCTTCCATCATGATGATGCTTCCCCTGGAATCTGTCAGCGTGTAATAAAACTTTCCTCCAATAAACTGCTTCTGGTTGGGTATTTGTCCCATCAACAAGAAGGTAATTGCAACAGTGTATATAAAGGAATTAGTAAACAAAAAAATATTGAGGAATTAACTTTCTCTCTCTCTCTCTCTATCTATCTATCAATCATCTATCATCTATCTATCTATCTATCTATCTATCTATCTATCTATCTATCAATATCTATCTATCTATCTATCTATCTATCTATCTATCTATCTATCTGGGCTACAAGTGTGTATTTGAGTGTATATCAGGGTCTCTTCCTGTTTGCTGCAAATGAACTTATAACACTTTTTGAGCATGGCTTTATGTGGGTGCTGGGGAATTGAACCCAGGATACAGCTTTGCAGGCAAATGTCTATAACTGTTGAGCTGTCTCCGCATTTCAGGAATTTACTGCTAATGGTCTTAATTTTCATAATGAAATAGTTGAATTGATATGCTAAAGATGAAGAGCTTGGCTGATGTCAGATGCTTGTGGAGAGCAGTTAAAAAAAAAAAAAACTTAGAGTTTGGGTGGGCAGATAGCTCAGTTTGTAAAGCAGTTTCTTTTTAAGCAGCAGGATGAGCTCAATCCCTGGTTTCCATGTTAAAAACTAGAAAATATCATTGGCATAGTGATATGAGACTATAATCCCAGTAGGAGAGGAAAAGACAGGAATATTCCTGGGGCTTGCTAGCCAACCAGTTTAGCCTAATTGGTGTGCACTAGGACAATGAAAAAGCCTGTCACCAAGGAGATGGCAGTATGATTGTCTTCTCGTCTCCACATTCACATACATAGCCACATATGCATCATATACATATACACAGACACATACAAATAAAATAAAGTGATTTATTTCTGAGTAAGAATATGTCAAAAGCATTCTTGGCTGATATCAGTACCTAATTGAATGTAGAGACTGTATTTTTGTAACATGTCAATTCATATAATCTTTTAGTAGTGTAGAAGAGAAGGGAAGCTTTGGTAGTATTAATTTCATGTTGTTTAGGAGGCTGCAGAAGAAATTTAGCACACCTGTAAGTTAATAGCTAGAATGATAAATAAAGGGTATAGGGCTGGAGAGATGGCTTAGCAGTTAAGGTGCTAGCCTGCAAACCCTAACACCTGGGTTTGATTCTCCAGTGCCCACATAAAACCAGATGCAGTCACACATGCAACTAGAGTTTGTTTGCTGTGGCTGGAGACCCAGGCGTGCCCATTCTCTCTCCCCAAATAAATAAATTAAATATGTAAAAATTAAGGGTTTATAATGAAAAGCAGACAATAAGGCCAAGCTAACATAAAATACTAAGAATGCAATTTCTATGTGTGATGGAAAAGTGATGTAGTGAGATTTGAGGATAAGGGTTACTGAGAGGATAAGTTGGAGTAACTCTCAAGTATGATGTCACTTACTTTAATACTGTTTATAGATGAAGCTTAGCAAATTAAAGATGAAGACCACTCTGTATGAAAGGTTCAAGGACTTGGAGGCTCTTTTTGAATGACTGCTTATTAAAAGAATCTCAATTTTAATAGCTTACCATAGTATAAGAGGAAGATTCTGAACCTGACTACTGACAGATGCAGGGAACTCAATAGTAAGGATAGAGTTTGATGGATGGCCTTTGAAGATAGACAATTTTGCCTGTGAATAAAGATGTAATCAAATGACAAGTGGAGAATATCAAAGATGAATTGTTTCATTTTAAAACTTGTTCTTGGGCTGGAGAGATGGCTTAGCGGTTAAGGTGCCTGCCTGCTAAGCCTAAGGACGCTGTTTCCAATCTCCAGCGGTTCCAATCTCCAGGTCCCACGTTTAGCCAGATGCAAAGGGGTGCAAGGGCACAATGCCACACTTGACCACAAAGGGGCACACACATCTGGATTTCGTTCACAGCAGCTGAGAGACTGCTGGCACGCCCATCTCTATCTGTCTCCCTCTCCCTCTCTGTCTGTCTCTGTGTCTCTCTCCAAAAATAAATAAAAAATAATAAAAATAATAAAAATGTGTTCTTCCTTGGTGGAACTATTAATGTTGATAAAGGCACTATGATGACTGCCTAAAAATTGCTAAAAATAATTTAAACAATTTTTTATTATGTAGAAACACCGTATGGATACATCATGTGTTGGTCCCATCATTTTCTTCTTCCCTGTACCCACTACATTGTGGGATTGCTGGTATTCACCAAGGAGTTGTGGATTATAAATTGTGAGAGCAGCAGTTGGTCATTGGGAGGGGCAATGCCTCTGGATATTCCCTCCCACCCTGTGGCTCTTACATTTCTTCTGCTCCATGTTCTGTAAAATTCCTTGAGTTGTAGTGGGTGTGTAGTGGGTCTGATTTAGTTTTGAGCTCTCAGCAGCTTTGGCATTTCTGCTTTGATGCATTTGGATTATGCTCAGTGCCTGTCTCCAACACCGTGACCCAGGTTGTCAGGCTCACCATAGAAGCAGCACATTGTCTTATCCAGTCAATTCCTCTGTGGTTTCACCAGTGCCCTAAGCTGCTGTGCCAAGGGTGCTTCATCTCCTGCCACGGAGTCAGGTATCTATTTTTGTCTTGTTGATACATTTTGGTTGTCCTTGTTGGCCATTTTCCCCCAGCAGCTCATGTAGTACTTTTTACCAATACACAGGCTAAACATCTGGGAACTGGCTTCCTTACAGGTACAGATGACTATCTTGATGCTCTGTGTCAGCAGCAGGTGGTCTCTTCAGCAATAGTGTCTTACCTTTTACCTCAGGTGAGTCATCAAGTGCTTTGATGAGGCCTGTCTTGTTTTGGGGACCTTGTAGTCTCTCATCAACAGCTCAACATGGGTTGTAAATAGTTTCTGGTACTGAGAGTTACAAGCCAGAGCCAAATATTCAAATATTTTAGAGTTAGACTTCTTATCAGATTATCCTTCCATGCTCCTATTAAGGGTTATTTCTTTTAGTCTGCTATTCAGCAGGAAATTTACCAATTCATATCAGATTTGGTTTTGTGTATATCTCCTCCTGACCTCCCAGTCCCATCCCCCCAATCCTTCCATCCCTCCTATCTGTTCCTCTAGTTGCCTGTCAGGTATGCCTGCAACTCAAGCTGTTCCAATTTAGGGCAACAGATGAGGGAGAACATGCAGCATTTGTTTTTCTGTGTTTGTGTGAGTTTGCCTAGTATGATCTGTTCCAAGTCTGTCCATTTTCCTACAAATTTCATTACCTCAGTTTTCCTTACTGCTGAGTAGAATTCTTCATTATTCATTGTCTAACAATGGACATCTGGGTTGATTCCAGTTTTTAGCTATTTTGAATTGAGCAGCTATAAACATGGTTGAGCAAATATCTCTGCATTGAAGAGTGGAGCCTTTAGGGTAGATGCCCAGTAGAAGAAAGAAGGAGTCAGTTGTATTTTCATCTTTTCCAGAAGTCTCCATCTCCATAGTGGTTGTACAAGTTTGCACTCCTACCAGCAGTCAATGAGGATTCCTCTTTCCCCACATCCTCACAGTATTTATTGTCATTTGATGTTCTTAGAGGCAAGCCCAACATACTGCCTTTATATGTGTGTGAGAGAGAGAGAAAGAGAAAGAGAGAGAGAGAGAGAAAGAGAGAATGAGAGAATTGGCCCTGGCCCAACCACCACTGCAGTTGAACTGCAGATTCGTGTACCCGCTTATGTACATGTGTGACCTTACACACTTGCATAAGAATCACATGAGACTTGGAAAGTTGAACATGAGTTCTTAGGCTTCACAGGCAAGTACCTTAACCATCTCTCCAGCCCATCATTTGATTTTTTTTAAAGATTGCCATCCCTTCTGGAGAAAGGTGGAATCTCACAGTAGTTTTAATTTACACTTCCCTGATGGTAAGGATGTTGAACATTTTCTTAAAAGAGTATTAACCTTTTGGATTTATTACTTTGAGAATTCCCTATTCAGTTTTCTGCCCCATTTTTTGAATGGACTTTTAATTGTTTATTTCTTAGTTCTTTCAGTCCTTTGTGGGTTTTAGATATTAGGACTCTGTCAGCAGTGTAGCTGATGAAGATTTTCTCCTTTTCTGTGAGTAATTTGTTGGCTCTGTTTATGGTATGTTTGTACAAAAGCTTTATAGCTTCATGATATTCTACTGGTTGAGTGATTGTTTTATTTCCTGGGCTAGTTTTAGGTATTATATTGAGGTATTAAATCCATTTGGAGTTGGTTTTTGTGGACGGTGGAATGGTGAGAGGAGCAGGTATAGTTTCATTTTTCTACATGTGGTTATGCAATTTGTCTAGCACCATTTGTTGAAGATGCTATCTTTTCTTCAGTGTGCATTATTGACTCCTTTGTCAAAGATCAAGTGGCTCTAGTTTTTTTAACTAATGACTAGATCACCAATTCTGTTCCACTGGTCTCTATGTTTGTTTTTATGCCAGTACCATACTGCTTTTGTTACTATGGCGTTGTAGTATAGCTTTAGATTAGGTATGGTGATACCTCCAGAGGAGTTTTTTATACTGAGAATATTTTTGTATATCTGGAGCCTTCTGCCATTTTATATTAATTTTGAAAGTATTTTTCTATTTCTGTAAAGAATGATGCTGAGATATTCATTGGTATTGCATTGAACTTCTATATTGCTTTTGGTAGAATTGTCATTTTCATGATATTAATTGTACCTATCCAGGGGCATGGAAGTTCTTTCCATCTTATCATGTCCTTCTTGATTTATTTCTTGATTATTTTTATGTTTGTGTTTTCATTATATAGATCTTTTACTTCCTTGGTTAGTATAATTCCAAGATATATATATATATATATGGTGGCTATTGAAAATGGGACAGCTTCACTGACTTCTTTCTCTGTATATTTGTATTTTGCACACAGGAACACTACTGGTTTTTGTGTGTTGAAAATGTGTGCCCCTGTCTTTTTCCCAATCTTAATTAGAACTCATTGAGTCTTTCCCCATTAAGTATGATTTGGGCTTTAGGTGCTTTATATATAAATGTTATTGTGTTGAAATATGATCCCTCCATGCCTAGCCTCTCCAGTGTTTTGTTCATGAAGTGGTGTATTTTGTCAAAGGCATTATCTGCATCAATTGAAATGATCATATGGCTGTTGTGTTTAAAATTATTTATGTGATGCATTATGTTAATCAATTTTTGTATGTTGAACCATCCCTGCATCCCTTGGATGAAGCCTACTTGATTGAGCTGGATACTGCCTTTGCTATGTTGTTGAATTTGGTTTTTGAGGTGTTCAGGTTTTTTGCATCCAAGTTCATCCAGGCTATAGATCTATAGTTTTCTTTTGTATCTCTGTGTGGTATTGCTATTACGGTGATGCTAGCTTCATAGAAGAAATTGAGTGGAATCATCCCTTATACAGCACACAGCTTTCACAAGTAGGCTTAAATTATTTATTTTTCTCTTTTCTTTAGACACAGGCTGCCTATACAGAGAATCTGGTCTGTTATGGCTGAGTCACAAATGCCTGCACTACTGACTGACATACAGTGGACAGACATTGAGTACATATCTGATACTGCATGACAGGATGACTGTATTTGCTTGTGTTTCATTTTACTGCCAAATGTGCAATATTATCAGAGATTAAGTATTCAAATTCAGTTGTCTGTGATGGATGTTTTACATCAAACCAACAAACATTCCTCTACCATCCAAACTATCTGCTTAAGTGTTTTGGCTTCTTTAGTTTGACTATATATATGTGTGTGTGTGTGTGTGTGTGTGTGTGTGTGTGTACATATATATATATATGTGTGTGTGTGTATATGTGTGTGTATATATATATATATTACTCTGAACAGATTAATTACCTCCATTTATTCTATTCCCTTGATTAATTTCTTCAAGAATGGAACCAGTGTGTTACAATTTAAAAAAAACTCTCAACTCTGCGTACATACTAGTAATGTGACTATTAAAAGCACTCACCTTTATTTTGAACTGATAAATAACAAACCAGTTATTTTTGGTTAAGAAAAACGAGTGCAAGTGTGGGAGTTCAGGATTTGCTGACCATTTCATAGCTGCAGGTGAAGTGTCACCACATTCAATAATGCAGATGAAAGAATATTAGTCCAGTTAAGCAAATTTTAAACAGCTTCTAAGTAGGATTGTGTGTGTGTGTGTGTGTGTGTGTATGCACGTGCACGCACACGCACATGTGAGAGCGAGCAGGTGCCTCTTGTCTCCTTTAGGCACTCGTGTTACCATGGAGCGTTGGGGTATCAACCAAACCCTTCTGCTTATCTAGCACAGCTGGTTTCTAAGAGAAACGCCTGACCTACAACTTCTTGAGGATTTCATAGCTTCATAAAATTGCACAGAAATGGAAAACACCTGTTAGTTCAGCTCCCTCAGATAAGAGTATTTCTATGCCTGCTCTCCAGAAGATAAGTTGCAATGAGAGCCCATTAATTTTGTGTATGATGTTTAAAAGAATGACAATTTTCAAAAGAAACTTGAAGGGAGCTGGTTTCTTGGCTTACACAAAGATTCCCTTGCAGAACAACTCTTTATCTTCCATATCTATTTTTCTAGTAGATTTCACCAGAACTTAAAAAAAAATTTTTTTCATGTGTGTGTGTGTGCAGAATCAGGTTAGATGTAAATAAAAGAGGATTCTTATAGAAAGTATAATTATAAAAGTAAAATTATATTATCAGGTAAGTAAACTCTAACTTTTCAAGATTTCTAAGATTATGAAGTATAGATATCAGAGAAGATTTGTATGATATTTGGTTTGGAATATAGATTTGTATGTCTAATTCTGCCTACTTGACTTTATGCAATAAGGTGTTTTAAAAAGAAATTATTACACAAGTAAGTATACCCCACAAAAAAGAAATAAAATAAAAAAATAAAAACATTTTTAAGTAAATATTTTCAGGTTCATTAGGTAGCATTATTAAAAACTAGTTTTCAATGAAGGAATATTTTTTATCAGGACCTTCCTGAGGTGTGCATAATGTATTTCTTTTTATTAAATTAATCAAATATACCTGAACATTCATTGTCAAGAATAACACTTTATAGACGTTGTCATGAATTCTGTGGTGGAATTTCTGCAGTTATAAACAACTAATAAGCAATGCCATTCACAAGCCAGGTGACAACAGAGTGATATATGATGCAGATAATTGTTGCTGTACCATTTTAAGAATGAGGTGATAGAAGATTTGAAACCAACCTTTCTCAAAATACAATAAATAAAACCCCTTCCTATTTATGTTGTTGGGAATGAGGTATTCAAATATCAGCTTTAGTCATCCTAAAAATTCACGAGGCTTTAAGCAGCAATAATTCTTCCTCATGTTTAAGCTATTTTCAATTTCTATAGTTTTCATACTACAGAAAACATTAAAATCTGAATTTATTTTTCATGATACTCCCATCAGTGTAACAACAGACTATGAAATCATAGTGTTTATTATGTACAGTTTGGGGGCAAAGAGTGCTCCCAGCCACATCTGGCCTGCTGACTGCTTTTTTAAGAAAATATATTTTATTCATTTGAGAGAGAGAGAGAGAGAGAAAGTGAGAAAGAGAGAGAGAATGGGCACACCAGGACCTCCAGCCACTGCAATCAAACTCCAGATGCATGCACCCCCTTGTGCATCTGGCTTATGTGGGTCCTGGAGAATTGAACCAAGATCCTTTGGCTTTGCAGGCAAATACCTTACTTACTAAGTCATCTCTCCAGCCCCCTGCTGACTGCTTTTGAAATGAAGTTTTATTGAACACAGCATGCCCAAGTTTTTTTTAAATATTTTATTTATTTATTTATTTGAGAGAGAGGGAAAGAATGGGTGCACCAGGGCCTCCAGCCTCTGTAAACAAACTCCAGATGCATGTGCCACCTAGTGCATCTGGCTTACATGGGTCTTGGGGAACTGAACCTAGGTCCTTTGGCTTTGCAGGCAAGAGCCTTAACCACTAAGCCATTTCTCCAGCCCCATGCCTAAGTTTCATAGCTATACCAGACTATGCCTTCCTAAATTCCAAAATATTTACTATATGGACCTTGTAGAAAAAATTTGTTAAGCCTTATCCCTTACTTATGTTCTCTTAGTTCCCCCTTAGATACTATGTTTTCTAGAAGTCATTGTTACAGTTTCCTTTCCTACGCTCAATTTATAATACAAAATTATTTCTAAATACCACTATTTATTGTTTAAAAAACAAGCAAATAAACATGTACATTCTGAGTGCTGTTTGAATATTTGGACTGGAGAGATGGTCTAGTGGTTAAGGCACTGGCCTGAATATTTGCGTTTCTGTCCATTTCCACTGCTGGCATTCGAACCACTTCACCATCATCTTTAACTCTACTGTTGTAACAAGCTTCTCATTGCTTTTTCCTCAGGAGGCATTTTAGGGGTGGCAGGGCAACAAAGATTAATGTCAGGAATGTTCTTGAGCTGGTAAGGGAGACTCTTGTTCTTCCTTATCTCTTTCCCACTACAGTAGTATTTTCAGGCTCCTTCTGCTAGAGGCCAGACACATAAAGGGAGAATCTGTTTTCTCCTTATGTCTTACTTTCCTAAAAGAGAAAATTAAGACATGAGATCACTCTTTACTGAAAACCAGGCAGCACCTACATACCTGGCATCAGGGATGGACTATCCAGTTCAGCCCCAATCCAGTTAATTTCTGTGACCCCAATCTGGGTTTATACATAGCCTTTCCCATTTCTGGTGACCCCATCCTGCTATACACAAGCTCTTCATTCTTTCCTGCTCTTAAGCTCTATGATAAAACTGTTCAAAACTTAACACTTAGTGGCTATGAATGTCCTTCTCTAGTGCATAAGAATGCCAAGGCCACTGACTGTGTCACTGGAGCTTTCTGTGACTGTGAGTGTGTGGCACCCTAACTCCTAATTTAGTGCCCAACCAAGATACCCCAAATTACCATGACATTAAGCCCTTCTTGCTGCCTGTAAATTCATTTTTTTTTTTATCCCTAGTGATGTCTTTACAATACAAGTTTTATACCTCACTGCCAAATGACTCTGAATTAGGTTTCTTTGTTAGAATACAAACAGAATCTCCCACATCCTGCATTAATTGTCACATAATTTCTACATAATTTAGCCTTACTCTACTCCTGCTTATCCCATCTTATATCTTTTATAGTAAAATCCTCAAGGCCTTTACGCAAATTCTATCACATTTATGAAATATTTTGGTGCCTTCAATATAGTCCAGGGTACTAGATACCTTTTAAATACCCTTCAAATTTAAGATAAAGGTTTTTCTTGAGAAGTTTTTCTAAAATGTGTTTAAATGTTCATATATTCCTTTTTATCTATGACTGAGATAGTTTAAACGTATGTCCATCAGAGACTCAAGTGTTTTATTACTTGGGTCTCTAGCTGCCTGGGTGGAGGAGGTGTCACTTCAAGCAAATCCTAGGGTCCAGCCCAAAGATATGTTTGTGCAGTGGATCTGAATTCCAGTCCAAAGGTATGCAGAGAAGTATGAGCTCTGAAGATCCTGCTTGGTGCCAGTTTTGTGTGTGCCACTTCTGGTGTTTGCTCGCTGCTGGCGGTTTTTCTCTCTGCGTGGATTTTTAATGGGAGCCAGCTTTTTCCTCTGTGGATGGAACTTCCCTAGATCTGTAAACTGAAATAAGCTCCTTTTCCCCATAATCTGTGTTTGGTTAGCTATTTATTCTAGCATAGTGGAACTGTCTACTACAATTGCTTTATGAAAAAAAGTTCCTGATATTTACATTAGACTATGGCTCTTGTTCTAGATTATACTATGAGGTTAAGATCAAAGTTTCTACTTCTATCATCTGAAGCAGCTAGCCCTACTACACATCTGCAGAATGAATTCAGGAGTACATGGCACCCTATGCTTGAATGTCTTCCTGCTCATGGTCAAAGTATTTTGATTTGTCTGCCTCCTTCCCCTACATTGACTTCTGTCTTGTCAAGACTTATGGAAACTAGCATCTAAACTGGATATTTAAATATTTAAAAGACAAACAAATAAAGTTAATGCTTTCATGAGAAGTACTTCTGTGAGTAGAATTCATAAATATTAGCAGATTTACCTTTGACATACAAAGGATTTACTCAAAGAACATTTGTATGCACAGGTTCTCTAGCAATTTCTGCATTGCTCTGTACTTTGGATAAAATTTATTCAATTGGTGACCATGTGCTTCCACAGGACAGCCTTTGATTACCTGATCTGAAAAGAAAGGCAGACATCTCTCATGCTTTATCATACTGTTTGGAAAGAGAGCGGTCCATGCAAAAACTTATTTTCAGGACTCACACTTAGTACATGTGTGAATTTCATGCTTATATTTGTTCTTCCATAGTAAATGAGAGACTAAATTTGTCTTTTTGGCCCTTTGAGAATGAGCAGCACAGATTTATTGCCTTGGTTTCATCTTCATGTGGAAACTGAAAAAAAAAATAGAATAATAAAGCATAGGGAAGATCTGAAGAGATGATTTAATCATCCTTTATATCAGACATTTGATTTTATCAGGCATTTGATTTTAAGCCTGTAGTAAAAATACATAGAAAATCATCAGTATTGAGGGAGTAAAAAACCAAAAAAAAAAAAAAAAAAAAAGAAAGAAAGAAAGAAAGAAAGAAAGAAAGAAAGAAAGAAAGAAAGACATGGTGCCATGGGCAGATACACTACAGATCTGCAGGTGTAAGCACTATTTTTTTTTTCACTTTCTCCATGTTTACTGTTGTTGCAGTCAGGTTCACATTTCTGTCAGAAAACACCCAAGAGCAACTTGTAGGAAAAAAAGGGTTTATTTTGGCTGACATGTTTGAAGGGATGCTCCACGACGACTGAGATAATGGTATGAACAGAGGGTGGACATCACCTCCTTGCCAATATCAGATGGACAGCATCAGCAGGAGAGTGTGCCAAACACTGGTAAGAGGAAGCTGGCTATAATACTCATAAGCCCACCCCCAACAATACACTGCCTGCAGGAGGATCCAATTCCCAAATTTCCATCAGCTTAGGGACCTAGCATTCAGAACACATAAGTTTGAGGGGAACACCTGAATCAACCCACCACAACTGTATTTTTAGGTATGTCATAAACAGAAAATCAATTGGTAAAAAATTTAAAGGAAAATCCATTCTGGCTATAATGACCTAAACTAAAGAATAAAGTAATCTACTTCATTTTCAAAATTTTCTGATTCTATATTAAAGGTTTATGTCCTTGGTAATGCATTTTAGAGAAATCCACCCCCACCGTAATGCTACAGAATTCTTCATCCCATCTACTGCAATCTCTCTGAATATAACCTAATCCTCTCCTCATAGTTTCAAATGTCACTTACCAACATTTAATTCTTGTATGTGCAGTCAGCATCGTTGAGTTTCTCCCTGTAGGATATTTTTCCTTATTTTTTTTTGCCATTTTTTTCTTTATAAATCTATGTACTTAGTTTTGTGTGATCACTCCTTTCCTCTCCCTAACCCCCTAACCTGTTTTCAACCTCCCTTAAACTTTCATATCACTTAATATCTATTACCTTGAAGCCTCTTTTGTCACCTCTCATGTCCTGTGATATTTTTATAGACCATTTTGCCTGTTAGGGACATTCTTAGTATCATTCTATTTTTCTTGGTGATTCCTTTTGCTCAATATTCAATCTTATGGAAAACAAACCCTATTTACACAGTAAAAACTGACACTGAATGTATCGTGTAACAGGTACTAGTTATAAATATGTGAATTTAGGGTTACTAACTCTAGGTGGCTAATCCATTGCACGTTTCTTCAAGACTGGCTCTGAAAGAAAGTGAAAATGTAGAGAACAGGTTGTGGCTCAGTCTTTCAATAGCTCTAGCAAAGGGAGTCAGGTGACTGTTGATAGAGGAAGAGACATATAGGAAAGGAAAAGTCATTTTGTAGAAGAGGCTTGAAAAGAGTTTGAAGGAAAAGAACAGGTACAAAACCAGAATAAAGGGGAGAAAGTAGCTGGTAAAATGATTTCCTAGAGGCAGAAGGGAGAGGCAAGGTAGAAAGCTGGACTTAAAGGGTCTAGGACTCTCCGCAATAAGTGAAACTATGGTATTGCTATGGCCATATAATATTATTGTGTTTCTCACTGTAGTCTTTGATTTTATAAACAGCTCATTAAGATTGCTCATTTCCTTGCTACTCCTGGGGGTCGTTGGCCACTGATGTCCCCGGTGCAGGAATTGCTGGGGGAAGCAGGGTCTTGGAGCTGGTGAATGCGGTGGGCAATGAATCACCTTGGGAAACGATCTAATGGACAGCCCTCATTTATTCAAAAGGGGAGTGGGTTTGTTAACACTTGGGAAAGGTTGAGAAGACACCTACAGACTATAAGGTGATTGGATACATAGGTTTATGGGTTACTACCTAATTGGCTGGTGTTGGAAGGCAGAAGTTGAGAGGGAGAAGTTGTAAGGGAGATAACAGAAGTGGTGGGGAAAAGCTACGTGACTTCAGCCACATATTGGATGGCTACAGCTGCAGGGAGACTGTTTACTAGCACATAAGGTCTCTTGGACAGCTGGCCACAAGGTCACAAAACTGTGGGAGAGGCAGAACCTTAGGCTATGGAACACTCAGGTGCTCTGTGAGAGTGGGGAGGGCCCCTCGGTCCTGTTTCCTCTGGGAAAAGATGGGCAATCTACCACCTCGCAAGAAGGGAGGGTCAGCTCCGGGACCAGAGTGGGTTCCCGACAATAATGCCAGCTGCAACCCCCACAGTCCAAGGTACTGGGCCATGTCCAATAGCCCAGGCCAGCTTCCTCATAGTTCCAGCCTATGTTTAGCAATGCCCGACAATTTCCTAGTATTGGGGGGATGGTGCAAGAAACCCCAATCCATTATTTTTTCATCTTGGATAATTATTTGCTATATTATAAAGACAATATATTTGATAATATCTACTGAGTGATAACAATTGTTTTTTTTTTCTTGAGTGAATTTTGGTTGGCTTAGGCTTTTTTTATTTTATTGATCAATTTTATAAGCACATAGTAATAATGGTTTTTATTAAGACATTTTCAGACATGTATGAAAGGTAATTTGATAATATTTATCTCTATATTACACACCATTATTGCCCTCCCATTTGTCTCCTTTTTCTCTAATAGCCCCTTTTGTACTTACAGTATTTTTTTTTTTTTAAATCTGGATTCTACATATGAGAAAAAAAATGCTACTTGCTTATTTTTTCTTCTACATATAGTTTATTATGTTTATCATGGTGATCTCTAGTTTGATACATTTTCCTGAAAATTACTCCTCCTCCTCTTCCTTCTCCTTCTTGAAGACAGGGTCTCACTATATAGCCCAAGTTGACCTAAAACCTGTTATGTCCAAGGGTGCTTCAGCCTCACAAATTCTTGGATTATAGGAGTGTGCCACCACAACTGCCTCATTTCCTTTTTCAAATTTTTAAATTTATTGACAACTTCCATAATTATTGACAATAAAACATGGTAATTCCCTCCCCCCTCACTTTCCCCTTTACAACCCCACTCTTCATTGTATCTTCTCCCCCCCTCAATCAGTCTCTCTTTTATTTTTATATTATCAACTTTTCTTTCTAGTATACTGGTCCTGTGGAGGTAGTGCCAGGCACTGTGAAGTCATGGATATCCAGGCCATTTTTGTGTCTGGAAGAATGCAATGTAAGGAGTCCTCTCCTAAGTTTGGCTCTTACATTCTTTCCACAACCTATTCAGCAATGAACCCTGAGCCTTGGCAGGTGTGATAGAGATGTTTCAGTACTGAACATTCCTCTGTTACTTCTTCTCAGCACTATGGTGCCTTTTGAGTCATCCCAGAGGTCACTGCCATCTGAAAAGAGAAGATTCTCTAACCAAAAGTGAGAGTAGCATTAATATATGGGTATAAATATTAAGAAAAGTGCTTACCAGGCAGTTTGGTGAGCATAATATATGCATTTAGGTAGATACCAGCAGATGTTATTCCCCTAGGGCTCATGACTTTCCCCATCATAGGTTTTCAGTATCAGGCATGTATTCCCTCCCATGGAGTAGGCCTCCAGTCCAAGTAGAGAGCAGTTGGTTTCCCCCATAATAGACATGCCACTATTGCACTGGTTAGCTCATTTGGCCTGGCTGGCCAACTTAAGGCTTGCAGTGTCCACTGTTGTTTATCTCCACTGATGACTGCTGCATGCAGCATAGTTTTCTCAACTTCCTGTCAGCTGGTCAACAGGGAAGAGGTTTTCAGCTCAGCTCTAGCTTGATTTCTCAGTGACTTTGCAGACCAAGCATATGGAGTCATTGTATTATTACATTATCACTCAGCATTAAAATGTAAATGGTTCTTTTCAGCTTACAACTCTGATTTCCCCTTTGAACATTGATTTTTTTCATGTTCTTTTTTTGTTGTTTGTTTGTTTGTTTGTTTGTTTATCTAGGTAGGGTCTCATTCCAGTCCAGGCTGACCTGGAATTCACTATGTAGTCTCAGGCTGGCCTCGAACTCATGGTGATCCTCCTACCTCTGCCTCCCGAGTGCTGGGATTAAAGGTATGCACCACCATGCAAGGCTTGATATTTTTAATAGATTCTATTTCTTTGTAATTGATGAAATTGTTTTTTAAGACAATCAGGTATTTCATAAACCTGTGAAGTTATACCAACAATCTAGATTCCCCCAGTTTTTGTTTCCTCCCCTCAAGTGTAACCTGCTACGTAAGCTACAGCTTTTGGTGGCTTCCTCCCTCAGGGTTCTTTTTTATGAGTGATATCAAAGCAGAAGATGCAATTTGAAGTAAAGCAAATGCAAATCCATTTTCTTAAGCTGGATTTTAATTAGTCAAATGGGACATGTTAATGCTTTTCATTGAGGTTCAAGAAAAGAATCAAAATATGAAGCAAGTTAGCAGGCAGAGAATTTGATTCTCTAAAAATTGTGGGGTGGCATGCCCTCTCATTTTTAATTTTTTTTCAGCAAAAATATTAGAAACAAAACCAAAAACTGTGAGAGGCTAAATGGCATCTAAGAACATAATGGCATAGGAAATAAAAACATACATCTCTATACATACATCTGCTAAAGACTGAAGTACCAGGCTTAACAGTGTTTCTTTGCAACACACTTGCTTATCAATGAAGCGTGTATGCAGTCTAATTAACATAATTGGAACTACTATAATTATGCTATCATTTTGTTTGCTTTAGCACATTCTGTTGAGGTATATGGGTAGCAATATTTGCTATTGAAATATTGCCCCCTTGCTGCATGCTGATTGTTTAATCATCCTGTTTATTCTACCTTCCTTGTGGCACTGCCCTGCTACCCAAAGGTGAGGAAAGTGTTAAGTCCTTGTAGTCAGGCAAGTAGAAGAGAAAAACAATGAAAATAATCAGGATCTCACAGCCACAAAGCTCTAAGAGTGGGCAGTTTTGCAATCACACAATGGGAAAATAATCTTTCCCAGTTCAGAGCATTCAATCCAATAAAATGATGAAGGAAATTGATTTCAAACAGAATGCATTCATCAGATGTGGTTTTGCCCCTATGTTTTAAACAATTGAAACAAGTTACATCCTAGTTTGGAAAACTGAGAATCAAGTCATAAGGTCTCAGTGGCGCTTGCTCTGAGATATCCATTACTAAATTGTTCTAAAATATTTTATTTGCTGTAGTGAGAATAGGAAATAGGTCTTCAACATTCCTGCTCTTTACTCTTGCATTTAGAGGTAGAAAATATATTTTCCCCCGATGTCTCAACAGGAGCAGGCAGGAGAAGAGAACTTCACAGGCCATTGGGACCTTGTGTGGCCTGTCCCCTTCTATCTTCAAAGGAAATGGAGAACAGAGGGTTACATTTTCAGAATCAGTTCAATGGCACTGAAGAGGTGATGCAGGTATTTCTGGCCTTTGAAGCTTCCTTTTTACTCATGTTGCTTCCAGAGAGAAGGTATGGGCTACAGCCTTCCTGATGATTCCTGCTAGAGGCGTCAAGCCAAGACAAGCAGATGTCAGTGTCACATTCACAGCCAATGAGTGTAATATCTGGGTTTTCATAACCGCTCTTCTAAAGAGCATAAACAGCACACAGTATAAAGATCAATAAAACAGGGGGAGACGTGCTCCATGACCTCTCATCCCACTGAGCTCCCCGAATGACTCCACATCCTCCTTCCTACATTTTCTGTGCTCCCTGTTAGACTCCAGAAGTCCCTGAAAGACCTGCTAATGTGTGCACTCTGCCTTAAAGGTGCCTCATATATTCTTCACCCAGGGTTCAGTGTATAGATCTTAATCATCCACCAGATGTTTTTATTTACTAGCTGTTATTTAAAATAGCTCATAGGGTTTTCTTATTTCGTTCTGATCTCATTCCATTTGGAAGTCTTTAAATGTGCTCAGCAACACATGTATTCCTGAAGCAGAGACTCTGCAACATAATCAGGATTGTGAAAGTGTTTTGTGAAATCTATATAAAACCAGCCAAGTGCATGAACATGTTGAATGCTATCTCACAGTAATCTTCAGTCATGAAAACAATGGGTGAATTTTAATAGAGGAGATGAATACTGTGGGTGTTGTCAGAGCCTGGTCACAGTGCCCTTTTCCTGTCCTGTGTATCTGCCTCAGCATCTATGAATGTTGGTAGCTGTGGGTTTACAGTTGCTTCCTTTTCTAGAGAATTCCATCTAAGCTGAATTAAATAGGAGAGTTCTCCCTGAAGATTGTACAAACATACCAGCACAGCCTACTGGCAATAAGTCAGTAATTTAGAACATAAAAGACTATCCCTTTTAATTGGAGTTGAGTCATGCTTCTGACATCTCTGTTTAACCAGCCAGAAGCTGGGTATTGGCTGGGATGATATTCTTGCTTAAATCTTTCCCTAGCCTGTCTTCATGACTATTATTCTTTTAAGAGTATTCTTTGATGCATTCAAATTCTTGGCATCTTCCTTAGAAACTCAGGGTAAGCCTGTGGGGTAGCTCACCTGTGAGCTATGGAAGTCATAAACCTGAAGAACATAAGTTTATAAATAAATTAAAAATATAATCTTTACTTCAAAGAGTGAAGAGAGCTTACATGTATATATGAAGTTACTATCTAGCAGGAAGCATAAATCCTTTTCTATCTCTTTGAGGCAGTCTTACTATGTAGTCCAAGCCGGTCTATTACTGGGACTCTCCATAAGTCTATCTCAGCAAATCCTGGTAAGGAGACTACAAGACATGTGACACCATTTCCAGTTGTATTTTTAATTGATGAACAAATATGCAATGTGATTACTGTCTGTAGAGGCAAAGGTGTCATGTTAAACAACTAATATCTAGATTCCAATTCAGGTCTCACCATTTTCTAGTCATTTGACCTTGGACATGGCCCTGAACTTCTTTGCCTTCTGGCTGCTATATCATAAAAGGAGAAATGATAACATCTGTTTCACATGGTTGTTATGAAATGAGTTGAAAAATGTAAATTTTGGCACATTACATAATGTAAAATCAGTACTTGGCAAAGCAACCTTTTCTCAGTAGTCTATATATCTATAGAAACAACAATGATTTGTTAAGGACCATCTCAATATGGGATGTGGGAAAACACTAAAGATTCAACAGATGACAAGGTATCCTCTATTCTGAATTCTTGGAAGGCTTACTACAATTAAATATAACAGGTTTGTAAAATAGCTCCAGTCTCCACAGGGAAATAGCACAGTTTGATTCATTCATTTGACAACTGGTATCAGCAAATATTCTGCCCTCAACATACATCAATGAACTGAGCAGATCCCTGAATTCATGGGACCCGACTCCAATTGTGGAGTAAGACAGTGAGCCTGTGAAAATAAAATTACCTCCTTTAGGAATAAGAGCTGTGAAATTGGACAAAACTGATGGATAATAATGTTATCTGATAGAAGATTCTGAATAATGTCTTGGTATTCACAAGCCACTTGTAGCTACTGAGTATTTTCAATAGGATTTGTTTGACAGAAGAATTTAATTTGAAATTTCATTACATTTATAATTAAATTTAAGAAGTAGTATGTAAATTTGGGTTTATAGAAACAAGTGAGGATATAAAGCAGATCAGCACAGACATAATTCTTGGAATTATGACATTGGTTGGAAAACAGTTCTGAAGGATGAATTGGCAGGTTTTTCAGTAAGTGGTAGTGGAAAATTTGGATATAAAAATAAAAATTAAAAATTAAACTTGGTTGTTACCACACCACATAAATAAATCAAGTCTAAATATTATATATCTATACATATGTTACTCAAAGTAGGAGAGGAAAATTTATAGATGATAATAAAGGATGATTAGCTTTGCTACTTTGATATCTATAAAGTTTTCACAAATAATCATTACAAATCAACTGAATCTAAAGGAAAACACTGATAAGCTAAAGTTCATTAAAGTTGAGAGATGACATTCATCAATATTCCATTAGGACAATTCTTAAAACAAGCCACAGGATACAAGAAGATACTTCTACACCATGTATCACATATTTATGTAGAACTTATAAATACTTACAAGTCATAACAAAAATGCAGAAAAATTAATAGAAGAAATGGGTAAGGCTTAAATGCATCCCCAAAGGGATATTAATTAGCCAGTAACTTTAGGAAAAGGTGTTCAATCTTATTCATAACAGAATGATAAATAAAGCAACTCAAACTATTGCTCCACACCTACAAGAAGACCAAAGTTAAGAATGAAAATAACAAATACCTGGGAGATAGATACTGAGCAATTAGACACATATAGAAGGATTCAGGAAGGGTTGATTAGCATAATTAGTTCTAAAACATTTGCATACTTTCTACCTAAGCAGTTTTGTTCCTGAATATATACCTAATAGAAAAGTACACAATTTTTCTACAAAATATATACACTCTCAGCAGTACCAGTCATCAACAGCTATCAACAAAAATAATGCAAATGTTCAGGAACAGAAGAAGGTAGGAACAGTTGTAGAGTTATATATCAATTATTAACCAAAAATAAAAAGTGAATAACAATTGAGGTACACAAAATAGCAGGTGAACCTCACAAGCATAATGTAGAATGAAAGGTGATAGAAAACATTGCCTGTTGTATACTTTATGTTCAAAATTCAAAGGAAGACAGCAAATCTGGAGTGTTAGAAGTCAAGAGGGCAGTTGTGGTGGGGAAGAGGGTTCTGTGGAAACTGAGAATATTTTATTTCTTGATAGACACTGGAGATACTTAGCTTTACAAATTTCTATATGAATAACTCAGTTTGGAGAAAGCAAGAGTGTTATTGGTGGTCTCTGTTTATTTCCAGGTACTTGGCTTCTCTTTCAAAGAATTCAAAGACACACACAGAAAGTAAAGCAGCCAGATACTTTATTGGATAGTAAGCAAAGAAAAGAAAAGGAGGAAGAATTACACTGCAAAGGAGTTGCTGGCTCCTTGAGCTAGAAGGTCCAAGGACAGTGGGTTGTTTGGGGCTTCTTGTTATGGAATCTAGGAGAAAGAGTTTTTTTTTTTTTTTTTTTTTTTTTTTTTCCTAAGGAGAGTAGTTTGGATGGTTCTCTATTTTGATTGGTAGACAAACTTTTTTCTACTACACATGTCCCTTCCTATGATGCACCTAATTTTAATCGTGTAGACATCTGATCATGCATGGCATATGATGGCAAATGGAGGATTTTTCATAAACTTTCACTTAGAGGACAGTTTGCCTTATTGTGCATGAGCCCCAAACTAGTCCAGGCTGGATGGCCTACTATTGTTCAATCCTGATATTTAAGAACATATTCAAATAGATACTGATGCAAGAGGAGACTAACCAATTGTTACGATGGGAGGAGAGACGTATTGTTTTGGAGCAGTGCTGGTAATGTGGCAGTCCCAGGTTGCCCACAGATTGCTAGGTGCATTGTGAAGGAAAGGTGTGTTTACTGTCCAAGCCAAGCAGTATTCTGAGGGGCTAAGCTGGTCCCTGTGTGCTGGCCTCAGTTTTACAACAATAAATAATCTATGGTGCATTGTGAAAAATATATGTGCATGTACCTATGCGGATGGCTAGAATACCTTGTGTTGTTTAGAGGAGTTACTTTAGCCAGGCATGGTGGCACACACCTTTAATTCCAGCACTCAGGAGCCTGAGATAAGAGGATTACTGTGAGTTCGAGGCCAGCCTGAGACTACATATTGAATTTCAGGTCAGCCTGGGCTACAGCAAGACCCTACCTCAGAAAAAAACAAAAACAAACAAACAAACGAAGAGTCACTAGTTTTTTCCTTCATTTCTTTTTTGCTCTTTCCTACCTTATTTCCTTCTATATTTTCAAATTCACCTATAATGCACCTATTAACAAGGTAATAAAAATAAAATGTTTCACTTTAAAACAACCACATGAGTAAAAAAAAAAAAAGAAGAACAAAATAAAGTAAGATAAGATGGAAGATCAAAGGAAAGATTTTCTTTAAGAAGTTGTGAGATACATATCAAATATGAAGCATTTGGGAGCAGCAGAAGCTGGAAGATCTTCATTTTATTTTATTGTGTAACCTTAAACAAATCCATCCATACTGTAGGGACAGATCTAATTCTGTGGAATGCAATTTTCCAGTTCTGCCATGGTATTCTGTTGATTTAGCTTTTTCCTCATTTTCATTATGGTCAGGCACTCCCAAAGTGCACATTTGAAAGGCAGTTGACTCTCTGGAAAAGGGATTAAAAATAAACAGCCAACACCAACAAAAATGACTCCTAAACATCAATATTTTCCTCTGAGTATAGCAGAATCTTCAGATATTTTAGCTTGATGGACTAGTCCCTAGCAATATAGCATCAGTTTTATTTTCTGTCCCTATTGGTTCTTACTCTGAAGGGCCCTACTCTATTGTACATGTACAGGTACTTGCTGCTTATTGTGTGTTCTATATATACCTAGTAAAGTTGTTCTGGTGTTTTAGGGAGCCACATTAAGAACAATGACTTTGGGAACGGCCTCTGAACTCTTCAGATACCAGGTATCATGTCTCTAATGTGCACCAAAACCCGGGCTAGGTATCACTAGTGCTAATTCTCAAGATGGTTCTCCTAGGAAACAATGATTATCTGCTCTTTTTCTATGTCAGAGCAGAAAACCATCCCAGCTCACTTAGCCAGTCCCTGGGTGACCCAGAACTTCATCTAGATTTGTTGTCTTGTCTCTAAGTCATTATCTTTGTACATGTGTCTGGCTCACCTACTACATGGGGTGATTGAAGACAGGAGTCACACCCGGTTAGTGTTGGTTTCCCCACACCTGGCACAACAATCACCTACCCTAAGTAGGGTTCACTGCAGAAGTGAACTGACTTAAATTTAAGTTAGTTTCATAGCAGTAAACATAATGTAGATTGAATTTTGTTCTTCCAAAAGTTTTCATGTTGTGGTTTTATTCTCTATTATCACAGAAAGTGACTGTATTAGAGACAGAGCCTTTCCAGAGGTAACTAAGGTAAAGTGAAGTGTTATGGTAGGCTCCGGTCCATTATGACTGGGGTTTGTGTAAAAGCAGGAGATTTGGTCACAGACCTTGAGAAGATGCTGAAGGAAGATGGGAAACTGCAGGCAAAGGAGTAAGACCTCAAAAATCAACTCTGCTTTTGACTTTGAACGTCTCACCTCCAGAACTTGTGGTGTGTAAGCTACCCACTCTGTACTCCTTTGTGATGACAGCCCTTTCGCACCAGAACATTTACTGTGGCCTTTTGTTCCCTTGCTGAGTTGCTCCTCTGTTCTGATTTGCTTTTCTTACTCTAAGTATGAGATGCTTCCTGCTCTTTTTTTTTTTTTTGCAGCTCAAACCCTATCTATTTCTTTAATATTACAACTGTGATTATATATATATATATATATATATATATATATATATATATATATATATATATATATTTATGTTTTTATGTTTTTATGTTTTTTGTGTTTTAGGCTTGCTGGCCCTATTCTGCCTTGCTGCTTAATCTGGAAGCCCCATGTTTGACCCTTGTTCATCACGATAGCCTGCAGTGTACTTATGAGGGGGCATAGCAATCAAGAAATGAAGAAAAATTATACTTGCAGTTGAAGAAAAAAAAAGAATGTTAGGATTTAAAACAAAGCATTGAATTCAGATTACATTACTCCCACTAATTCTCCACAAGGAAGAATAAATTCTTCTCCTACTTCAGGTCTTTCTCATCTGGTATCCTTCTGTGCATTCCTTGATAAGCACAGCTGACAAAGAAAACTTATGCTCATTCCACTTATATATGTACAACAAAATAGTTTAAATTTGGGGAATTACTATCTTTCAAATATTTCATCATGTTTCATAAGACAATGTTAAAATGATAGCCTGCTCCATCCATCCATCCATCCATCCATCCATCCATCCATCCAGACCCCTCCCATCTAATTCTAAGCAGAAATTTTTCCCCATTTATTCCTTTGGGATGAGCCATTGGAAACATATTTGTGAACCTTTTACACATCTATCTTCATTACTCGCTGCCCCATCACTGCCATCTTTCACAGACATTTCTTGGGGAGAAAGCAGGCCAGCTTGTTTACCAACTTAATAAAGCTGTCCTGTAAATAAACCAGTTTCAGTTTTGCTAGGGATTTGTCTGTAGCCAAAGAGCTGAATCAATAGAATATTCTGTGGCTAAGCGTAAAGCAGACATGATTCAGAAGTTTCATGGAGACAGCATAGCCGTGCAGCCCTTATCCAGGCTTGGTAGATGTCAATTAACTCCCCAATGTGCCTTTTAGACAGATGTTCTCCAGGAATCTTGCCAAAACACATGCATGTTCTGTTAGCAGTGAAGAAGTTAAATACAAAGCCACTTCCTTCTTTCCCTGAATGCATGCTTAGAAATAAGAAACTGTAATTAAATGCATATGTGGCATTTTTCACAATATGTTAGGTTGGTGGTTCTAATTATTATCATACGTACCATATTTGATCTGGAAGAACATGTGAAAATGTTTATATACTTTTACATTATGGTTTTACAACACATATAAACATTTAGGTACAAAAGGATTATAAATTTTGTTAAAGGCATTGAATTACTGTCAAAAAAGAAAGAAACTTTAGCAATTATCCCTGTATTTTTTACAAACCTTTTGTCACAGAACAAACTGAGAAAGTAAAACTGCAGGAGAACTCAAATTGCGGAAATCAGACTGAAATGTGTCAAATAAACAGAATATATTTTTGTACAAGAAGTTTTTCAGGACTATACAATGATCTGAGATTTTGAGGACAAGGTCTGGTCCTTAGCTCATCTGTCTCTTGCTCCATGAATAAAAGGAAAAGAAATGGGGTAGAAAGGAAAAGGAATTGCCCGGTGTCACAGAGCAGGCACATGGTGGAGAATTATCAAGAACCTAAGCTCCAGACACTTTTCATACATAGATTCCAATCTTGACATCAAGCTGGCTCTCACATTACAAATGAGGAAACCAGTTCAAACACTTTGGGAAATGGCACCATTGTTACTCAGTTGATTGAATGCAGAAGCTGGAGTGACCACCAAACCCAGGTCTTAGGGTAGAAGCTCTTTACTCAGGGGATGAAGGTAGGTTTTGTCTGAGTTCAGCTTCTGAAGTATTAGCGAGAAGTGTTTTTGCAATTATGTCTGTGAGTAGTACCAAGTAGTACACAAACTAATGTTTGAGCAAATTTGCATATTAACAGTTCATTAAATGTCAAAGCTAGAAAAGCCTTTACAGTATTTGGTCCATGTCCTTTATTTTAAAGATTAGGAATTTGAGGTAACCAGCTTTGTGAGGTAACCAGCAATGAAAGCTTTGAAAATAATGAGGGCTGGAGAGATGGTATAGCGGTTATGGCGCTTGCCTGCAAAGCCAAAGGACCCTGGTTCGATTCTCCAGGACCCACATAAGCCAGATGCACAAGGGGTGCGTGTGTCTGGAGTTCGTTTGTAGTGGCTAGATGCCCTGGCGTGCCCATTCTTTCTCTTCCTCTCTTTCTCTCTCTCTCTCTCTGTCTCTTTCTCTCAAGTAAATAAATAAATTTTATATATATATATATGATGACCTCTGGCAGCCTTGGATCTCTGATTCTCCAGGAAATAAGTGAGCATAGGTAGCCCAAGAGCTGTTGGCAATCTCAAAGCAGTAAGTAGATAATGTGTCTTCTTGGACTATGGAGTCAGAAGCCATAATCTGCTTAGATGGTCCTGACTACTGAAGAGTTAGGAAGATATCTTGCCAGATATATGAGCATCCAGATTACCCAGCCAAGCATGGTACTTTCTCCTAACCTTTTTTGATGTTGTTGTTGCTTTTACTTAATGTTGAGTATCAGTTAATCAAACTCAAATGACTCCAGTTAGGGTTGGCTATTTCCTACTTAATTGAATTGACAGGGCTGGAGTGCCCCACCGGAGGGAGCCTCTGAATCCCCAGTTGTGGCTGCAGATGAGTTTTGTGGTTGGAAGGAAGGTAAGATGCCCAGAAGTCTAGACACAGAGGCTCATCTTTAAAGGTGGAATGCGGAGCCATGTAGAGGGACAGTCATAAAAGCACAGCTCAGGAGTCTGATGGTCTAATAATGGCCGAAGCTACTGCCCTAGTGCTCCCTTCTGACTTAAACTATTAGAGATAACCACAGTGATTTATAAAGTGATGGGAGTAGCAATCAGCTTCCTTCCTCTCTCCTGCTTCTCTAATGCAGTTTGAAGTTGTATGATATCATAGGATCCACTTCCATTCATTTCTGTGAAGACGATCACAATTGCCCATTGTAGCTGCAAAGCAGCTTGAAAAAATAATTACATTTTAGGGAGTTTTTAACACCAGATGGTTGAGTCCTCATGGAATATAACACAAAGAGAGCAGAACAGTGGTGGGTAACAGAAGCACTTTCATAACAATCTACCTTTCCTACTCCTGCTTCCCATTTGCAAGGCTGCTTAAAACAGGGGTTACTGGGTAAGTTCAGGACAGGACAACACCACTGCTGATCTTAGAGAGAATGAGACATCTATGAGGAAGAGGAAACCAGTGACATCCAGGACGAACTTTCTTTACACTGAATTTACACAAAGAATGTTTTTTATCATCTATCTCCTTAGTTCATCCCCAGGCTTTCAGTTCCATGTTCTTATTTCTTTTATTCCTTTCCGATTAAAGTACCTCCATGAGAGAGAAGCTAATTTAAAATAGGTCAGGAGAAACTACCTCAGTAGATAATTCACTGCATGTCCAATGTCATCCAAAATTATATCCATAGCAGTAGTTTTTAAGTATTTATGAGCACATATTGAATGCAAATGTTGTTGAGCAGCTGGGAAAAAATACAAAAGAATCACACAAAATGCAAAACTCTCTCAGAGCACCCTTTGGATATTGATTGGTATGGAAGGGACCATGGCATTTGCTGAAGAAATCCTTAGAGAACTCCTCTTGGAGAGCCACCACCATTGCCATGGTTGTCAATACTTTTGCATCTTTCCACAGCCTCACAGCAGCTCTGGAGAGCAGACAGTAGTTTCCTTTAAATCACAAATGGGTAAACTGAGTATCAGAAAAATGACATGATTTCCCAAAAGCTGCATTGCTAATAAAGGTAAGTCATATTTTTGACTTAATTTTCAATGTATATGCTACAACTCTGAACTTCAGAGCAAAACAGTGAATTGAGTGTAGTTGCTTAGTTATCCTACAGTGAAAGAATCAGAGAGGCCTCGGGGAGTAACACTGACAGCCATCAAATCAAAGAGAAGGCTAGACAGAAGAGCAGATCTAGTACCATATAAGAAGAATGTATGAAGATCCCCAAAGAGCAGGGCCAAGGAGAAAGGGCTATTGGAGTCCTTTGCACTAGACATAAAAGTGAAACACTTTGGACAAGAGGTGATATAGCTGCAAAGATTGCCTGGTGTTCTGACTCAAAGTCCCTTTTCATTATTCCCAGGTGACAAAATACCAGTTAGTTAAATAAAAGCATTATAAATCTAGTTATTTACTTACTTCACTTGAAAATGAAAGAATTGGATGGGGGGCACATCAATCTTAACTTGAAATTCCTCTCAAATCAATCTTGCCCTATGCAAGGATAATCAAGAAGAGACTACTTTGCTTTAGTAACTGTCTTGTAGCTGAGAAGAAAGAAACAGTTCCAAATTATCACAGTAATTTCCTTTTAAATATAACTGCTTCAAGGAATTCTAACTTCAGTCACTCACAGAAGATACTGAACTAAACAAAATGTAATTTGTATCATGAAGAAAAATGAAAAATGAAAATTTTGTACAATGAAGTCATGTTTTGTATATGTGTGTGTGCGATGTGCAAGTATGTATGTTTGTATGTGTGCTAGCATGAGTGTGTGCATGTGTGTGTGTGTGTGTGTGTGTTGGCCAGAAGTCAATGTTGAGTGTATTTATCAATGTCTTTATCATTGTTGTCCATCTTCATTTTTTAGACAGAGTCTCTCAATGAGACTAGAGCTTGTTGATTTGTTTAGACTAACCACCAAGCTCCAGGACTTCCTGTCTCCAACTCTCCAGAACTGGGTGCATGCTGTGATGCCTGGTTTTTGTGGGGGTTCTGGGACTCTGAACTCAGGTCTTTGTGCTTGTACAGCAAGCATTTTACCAACTGATCTATCTTCCCAGAGAACTGATTTTTTTAAATTAAAATTAGCATTGTCTTTAACAGAAAAAAATACTTGAAGAGGCTGGATTTAATATTTTAGTATAGAATTTTGAGAGATAAGAGGTAAAGAGACATTTTGAATGAAAGGTGAGCAAAAATGCAATATAATTCATAGGATATTTAGGCTTCTCATTACTGTATGCAGGTGCCCAATATTTTAGACATCCAATAAGCTCATAAATACATCATTCTTGTCCTTCCTAAATGTCTCAAATGCTTGTCATGGTGGTGCACACCTTTAATCCCAGCACTTGGGAAGAAGAGGTAGGAGGATATCTGTGAGTTCGAGGCTAGCCTGAGACTATATAGTTAACCCCAGGTCAGCCTGGGCTAGAGTGAGACCTTACCTGAAAAATCCACCAAAAATGTCTCAAATGAAGAATGGAACACGATGAATATAAAAGATCAGGATGAACAGTGAGAACAAGTACTTGATTTCTCATATTATCAAACTTAATTCAAATGTGAAAAATTGGCTTTTAATATTAAATATACATACATAAATTGGTAGCAATAGTGTTTAAGTAAATGTCAATAAGTGCATTACATATGTATGTTTCATTAAATGTGTTATTAAACACATTATATTTTTTTGCTCAGAAATGTGCATGCTGCAGTTTGAGGTTGAATCCTGACTTTCCCAGTTAGTATGATTTTGGGCAAACATCATTTTAATACCCACTACATAACTAACTTCGCACATTATGTATGTACAAAATGATAATCCAATACAATGTTGAAAGTGTTTAACAAGCACTTAAAGCTTTTATTTAGCACAATATCTATGTACTATGATTGAAATGGAAAAAAAATATATGATTTTCATTTTAGCTCTGAGAGGCATCTTATACAGACATCCTAGCCAAGGGTGCCCTCCCAGGCTTTTTAAGAGTTTCTCCACTGGTGCTGGGTGTTCTGTGCAAAGGCAAAAGGATCTGCAGATTAATGAAAGGTGAGTCACAGCTGTGCCCAGTGGCTGTCTGGGTTGTTTTGCAATTATTATTCTTAGAACATTCAATCTTCCCATTCTTTATTTTTGGCTTCTCGGTTCTTGTGATTTCTTTCCCTCTTGCTGCCGAGGAAGCAAGTCTCAGTACTAATTGTGGGCCAGTTCTATCCAGGATAGCACTGGAAGAAATTGGTTTTGACAACAAGCATAAACCTAGCATTTGTGGGGTTGACTTGAGTCTCGTTTAATGTACCAAATAAATGATTTCATTTCTAAAGAGCTACTTTTCCAAAGGTCCATTATAAAGGTAAGTGTTGGGTTGGAGATATGGCTTAGCAATTAAGGTGCTTGCCTGTGAAGCCTAAAGACACAGGTTCAATTCTCCAGGTTCCCCATAATCCAGATGCACAAGGTGGTGCATGCGTCTGGAGTTTGCAGAGGCCCTGATGCACCATTCTCACTCTCTTTCTGTCCCTCTCTGTGTCTCTAACAAATAAATAAAAATAAGTATTTTTTTAAGTCAGGTGTATAACCTCCAGGACCATGTCTGACTGAGTTGAGTGTAATACCAAGCTTCCTGAAGGAATCTATTGAAGATGGTGGCATGTATCTTTCATTAACCAATTGCTTAATTAAGGTTATCCTTTCCATTCCTTCACTTCTCTTTTTCTCTCTCTTTACTTTGTTTCATTTTGGAGATCAACAAACTCTTAGTTTTTTTTTTTTTTTTTTTTTTTTTTTTTTTTTGCGGGGGAGGGGGTGGTTCAAGGTGGGGTTTCACTCATGCTCAGGCTGACCTGGAATTAGTCTCAGTGTTCACAGTTCTAGGATACAGTCTATTATGTATTGTAAGGCATGAGAGTAGGAACATGGGTAGCTGGTCATAATGCATCTGCAGCCAGGTGGGAGACGGAGAGATAATTCTGGTGCTCAGCTCACTCACTCCTATTTACTCAGTCCAAGACCCCACCCTATGGGATGCCACCACTCAGTGTTATGTTGTTTTTCCTATCTTAATTACCACACTCCAGAAATTACATCATATGTGTGCCCAGAGATTTATATCCTAAGTGATTTGAGATCCTGTCAAGTTGACTATCGATATTACCCATCATAGTCAAGAAGTAATCATGAATCACATATATTATAATTCCAAAGCACGCATTTCATATCAGGGGACTACCTGATTACATCTAAAATTAGAGTACCTCTAAGACTCACACAATCCTTAGAATATTCCTCACAAGATGTGTAACCAGCCTTATATCAGTACTTTTGAAAAATGATGAAATCTGCTATCAGCAACTAAAAATATTTCAAGGACACTGTCACAAGGATGCACCATATTTTCACCACTGAAACAGATGTACAACTTCTTGGGGCCTGAGCTCCTTCAGGCTCTTTTTGTCCTGTGAAGTTCCATCCAGATGTTGCTACCTGGAAGGCCTTCAATGGCTTGCACACTTTGTCAACATAATGTGAGCATGACCCTGCTCCTTCTTTTCTTTCTTTCTTTCTTTTTTTTCTTTTTTTTTTTTTTTTTTTTTTTTGACCCTGCTCTTCTTCATTCAGTGGTGCAGCACAAATGTAGCAGAAAATTCAATCGCACAGCACTGTGGCCAGTCGCTGGTCTCTGCTTTCACCTTGGTAATAAATGGAATCATGTCTTCTGACTAAGGATCAGACTCTCGTGCTCCATTTATTTTTGTCATGCTCCACTGTCACACAGTTAGTGAAATGGACAGAAGTTAACCTCAACCCCTCCATCCTCCAGAAGCCCTTCAGTCTGTGTCATGAGATTTAACATCAGCACATATGTGCCTTACAAATCTTTGTTAAAGACCACTCACCTTAATGTTGGGAAAAGGGCACTGCTGACAGATGAATTGGAAATGTGGAGAGATGAAAACCAAGAATTTCACAAGATTGCTTTTATAAAGTATGCTTTATTAGTCAAGACTGCCAAATGAGGAACATATCAAAGGTAATGTTTCTACAAAGAAGAAAAGTGCTTTTCTTCTCCAAACATATGTTTTACAGCTGAGCCCTGCTTTCAGTTTTGAACAAGATTTTATGTTGTGCTCTAATTCTCTTCTTCGGCCTAAAGCCCAAACATCTCTGATAATACCTTCTCCAACTTCCCAGACTTGAGTTTCATACACAAAGACATTAAATTGAATACAGCACAGTATTAACATGAGATTGTATCTCTACACAATCCAAAACATAAAAACATGCTTATCCAAAGAGAAAAAAAAATATAACAAGTCATTTTTATGCTGTTTGGAAAAGCAGTTGGGGACATTCTGTGTGTTTTTTTCCCTTATAAATATTCCTCCCTTTTCATTCTGCAAAGTGAGTGAAGGGAGAATGGAAATGCAAAGAATGCAAGAGGATGGAGAATTTTGAAAGTTGGCAGAACAAAGTGTGAGGATTTATAACCAGTGTTGATGTATAGAGAAAGGGATGTCATGGTAAAAGGAAGAGTGGTTACTTGTTAACAGAAATTTTTAAGGTGTGTGTGAATCACTGCTAATTCCACTGAAATGGATGTAACTGTTTCTGTAGGATGAAAAGGTGAAGGTTAGCATCTATATGTTCTGCTTACCATATGTCACTTGTTTCTGACTAAAATAATTGCTACAGTGCTTCCTGTACTCAGGATGAGAGGAGCCAGAGAGAAAAAGAGTCCATGTGTAGGCATGTCCTTTCATGAGGCTTTCTGATTACTCAGCAAGTTTGATCCCATACTTGACTTTGAATCTGATTTTTCCAAGTTTTTCTTTCTTTTCTAAAAGACCACAACTCGCCGGGCATGGTGGTGCACGCCTTTAATCCCAGCACTCGGGAGGCAGAGGTAGGAGGATTGCCAAGAGTTCGAGGCCATCCTGAGACTAATTACAGGTCAGCCTGGACCAGAGTGAGACCCTACCTCGAAAAACAAAAAATAAAATAAAATAAAAGACCACAACTCCTCTCAGCTGTGGAGGAAATTCAACTTTGAGTTTTCCTTATAACCAGTTGCCTTACGCCTTATTATTGTATGTGTTACAAATGAGAGCACACAAACACCCGTGAACATTTCATGAATTCACAATTACCATCTATTTCTCCACATGGTTGGCTCTTCTAAGTCCTCCTTTGCTCCTTCACACCTGTAGCTTTTCATGGAATGGCCCAGGACTCATTAAAAACCCCACTTGTGTCACTATAGAATACTATGAGGAGTAACCGTGGCCCCACGAGGCACTGCAAACTCTCCTCACTCTTCAGACACAAGAGAATCTGTTTAAGGACACTGCTGCTCTTCTGGGACCTATGTCATTGACCTTGCTCCTCAGATCTTTACAGCTGTGTGAGTTCTTCCTTCTTCCACGAAGCACTGAAAGTTTCTGATTTTGCCTTGGGCCTTTCCTGAGTCTTCTTCAAGAGCATGCTGATGGAGAGGGTGAATTCCTCTCTGGCTCACGTCCTTTTGGAAAAATTCCTAAAATAGAGTTGCTTAGGCCTCAGTAAAGATGAATCTTGATGAAAATATTCTTAGTTTTATTAACTGCTATTGCAGTGAGCTTCACATTGCTAGAAGAAAATGCCCAACCAAAACCAGCTAACAGGAGAAAAGTTGTTGATTTTGGCTTACAGACTCACAGGGAAGCTCCACAATGGCTGGGGGAAATGTGGCATGACCAGAGGGTGGACATCACCTACTGGCCAACATCAGGTGGGCAATAGCAGCAGTAGAGTATGCCAAACACTGACAAGTTGATGCTGGTTATAACACCCATAAGCCTGCTTCCAACAAGGATCTAACTCCCATTATCTGGGGATGGAACACCCAGAAACCATGTGTTTATGGGGGACACCTGACTCAAACCACCACACATGCATTCCATGGGATTCCTATGTCCCAGTAAATCGAAGCAAGAAGTACATTCAGACATCAACAGAAATTGGGATATGTAATTAAAATTCATGCATTCATCAAAATATCTACTGTTTATATTCATATAGCTCATCTTGCCTCTTTTTATCCTTCTCTGTAAGAGGTCTCTTAGCACTCTGACCAGTGTTAATTCCTTACACCATCTGCCAGAGCATGAGATTTGTCAAAAAATAGCTGCAATTTATCAGAAGATCATTTCTTACAGTCATTAATTTAGCAGACAAATGCTCAAATTCTTATTAAACTCAGGCTGTATTCACCCTAATTTTAAAATTAGACATTTCAATGGGGCACAAACATTTGATAAATTTGGGGCTGCAGAGATGACTCAGTGATTAAGAACACTTGCCACTTAAGTACAAGGGCATATCCAGCTGGACACTGCCAAACCTGAAACCTCAGAACTTATGTAAAAAACTGGACATAACTAAGCATGTCTGAAACTCCCGCATATTGAGGGGATAAGGTGGCAGAGACCAGAGAATCATTGGGACTTGCTGATAAACAGTAGCTGTGGGTTGAGGGAGATGAGTAATAAGAGGAGGATACTGGACATTCTTCACTATTGCACATTTGCACACACATATACATATACCATACATAACACACATCACACTCAAAAAACTTTAATATATCTGCCATGATGATATAAATTTTCAAAATTCATACATGAAAATAAGAGTGAAGGTTAGGTCACATATAAATATAGGGGAAATTTAGAAAAGAACTCCTTGAAAAGAACTGTGGTGTTCTGTGAGCCCCACTATTCTGAGCTCTAGTAGAAGAGGCTTCCGAGGATCTGTTGAAAAACTCCAGTAATGTTTCCATAGCTATAGTATTCACAGGGAACTCGTGTTATACTTTCTCTACTTAATATAAAGGTAGGGCAGCTCAATTGACTACTCCAAGGTAGAGAAGTTGTTATGGTACCAAGAATAGCTTGTTACTCTATAATTGCTTAAGGCAGGTTTTCAAGGTCATAGGAACTATAGAGATTCTGCCCAAAAGAAGTACTGAAAAGCACAGGCAGGTCTCAGAATAAAACATCTGAAGGACTGTTAAACTGGATATGCTCAAATCTAGTCTAAAGCAATACCAAAGAAATAACTCTCCTGATTTCTTTACATGTCCCCTGCTCTGGTCACCTTTTCCCATTGCCCACAGGGCAGCAGCTATCAAGGGAGGGAGAGGGGAGACAAAAAGAGGAAAGGACCTGCCCATTCTTGTTTGCTATTCATATTAAGAGCTCACACCACTAGCCTCAGCTAGTTGTGGGATGAAAAGGAAGTCCTGTCCTTAAACAAAGGATCTGAATGTTCTGATTTCTAAATTTAGACTTTTATGACTTGAATAAACTAAAATGTCCCTGACCAGAGATTCAAAGAACTTCCATTTCTTTTTCCAAAAACAAGGAAATTTCACTCTCTTAAGCAATGATAATAAGGCAATGAGAATAAAAAATAAAGTTTTTTTAATGAAAATAGTCCATAAATCACACTTGCCTAATTAACTAGGCACAAATGCAAATCATGCATTATGACAGGGGAAGGTATTGCTCATCATTCTCATACCTGATTAGATTCTTTTCCTTTTCCCTGAACATTCACATCTTTGTGACACTTCATGCTTCTAACTAGAGGAATGTGTACAGTTGCCAACCTCGCCAATTATACATATGTCTTATGATTATATGCATTTTAAACCTGAAAATAATCTTAGGATGGCCTGTTCTAGCAATTCCCAATATATAATGTGCAAATATGCCACCTAAGACCTTATTAAAACACAATTCTCATTCAGTGTGTCTGAAATGAGGCCTGTATTTCTAAGAAGCTTCCAATGGCATCAATATTGCTGGTTCATGCAGTTAACATAGAAATGTTGTAGTCTACATTCATCCTGTCTTTAGAATATAACAAAAAAAATCCTAATTTCATAAGTAAAGGCTGGCAAGCTGTCACATAAGGTAATGAAATGGGCAGTTCTAGAATGGGGACTTGTGTTCCTGCTGCCTTAGAACATGCCTCTTCACTGTTGTTACTGGGTTTCACAACAGCCCATGAATAATCATGAAGCTCCTCATCATATAAAAATAGGGTTTTGTGTACCATCACCAGAAGTACCGATGGGGGAGGAAAATATTACGAGTGTTTTCATTCAGAGTATGAAAGAAGTCTATGCCTATGAATGATCAGACCCATGGTACTACGAAATTCCACCTGATGGACTGGGAGGGACTTTGCAATCATCTTTATATTTCTGCCATCTTTGCTCTACAAGAGACACCTTTCATTCTTTTTTTTCAAGTATATATTTTTATTTATATTATTCTGATTTTACGTTCATAGTATTGGTTCCATTGTACTCCTCCCTGTCCTCCCTTTTTCAAAGGGACCCTCGTCAATGGGGAATGCATTGTGAGGTTAGTCAAGAGTTCTGGGGGGTAGGCCCTAGTCTCTGTGCATAATGCCTCAACTTATGACTCTAACAATCTTTTCGCCCCCTCTTCCGTGAGTTTCCCTGAGCCACATTGGGGTCATTTTAGTTCTGCTTCAGTGATGAGGTTTTGGGAGCCTCTGAGACACCTTTCATTCTTATGCACGTTTTAGGCTTGGGTTTGTCCATAATCTCTTTCAGCAAGTCTTACCTGAAACTTCCACCATAACTACAAAACTATCCAATGTACTATAGCATAATCCTGAAACTGTTTTATTTTAATATTTACTATATTATTTTGAAATTAGCTGTGAGTCTAAATTTTTTTTTTTTTTTTGAGGTAGGGTCTCACTCTAGCACAGGCTGACATGGAACTCACTCTGTAGTCCAAGGCTGGCCTCAAACTCACTGGCCTCAAACTTCCTACCTCTGTCTCCTGAGGGCTGGAGCTGTTACGTTTGGTGGCTGGGCCCATATATTATTATTTTTTATTCTCCAAGGTGTCTAGAAGAAGTACTGGGATATAACAAATAGTTACTAGACAGTTTATAGAAAACTGAGCAATATTACTACAGACAAGGAGAAAATATTCGTAATAATAATAAGGTTTACTGTTCCAGAAATGTATAATTACAAATGATTAAAAATGCAAAAGCTTAATAACAAAAGTTTAAAATATGTCCTATAAAACTAACAGAACTAATTCTGAATTTAATTATTCAGAAAAGGTTATGGAGATAGCTGAACTTATAATAAATAATCAAAGTGATAACTGAATATAAAATTAGCAGTTATGGAATATTTGAATAACACTACCAGCCAATTTGACCTATCTACCTGCCATTGAAAGAATCTTTTACACAATATCCATAGAATACATATTCTTTACAAGTGCACACATATTTTTCTGTACTAATTCCTATTCACAGCATAAAGAACGAGTAAATTTAAAATTACTTAAGATATATAAAAATGTCTCTGACTAGAGTGGATTTAAATTAGAAATAAACAACTGTAAGAGTTGTAGAACTCAACACATATTTGAAAATTAGACAACATATTCTAAAAAAAATTATAGCAAAGAAGGAATCCAAAAAATTTTGAAATACTTTAAGCTGAACAAAATTAAACATATCAAAACTTATGTCATGAAACTACAGTGATTCTTAGGAAAAAATTAGAGTTTGAAAGTGAAAATGTCAGAAAAATACATCACAGCACCAGTAAGAGTACAGAATAGCGTTTATCTATCATTGCCTTTCCACAGTCCACCAACTTTAACTTTAACAACCATCTATAGATGTTGCAACTCTTTGGGATCTCAGAAGTCCATTCAAGAAAATTCTAGCATGCTATTAGAGTAAAAATCCCCCAAACAAATCTATTGAAAAAAAATAAAGAAAGAAGAATAGTTTAGTTTACACATCTTTCTCCCAAATAGCCCAGTGCCAACAGAAGACCTTTCAAGCTGGGATTCCTTCTTTCAGAGCATGCATGAACACCAGGCTTGCCACATTGTGTAGATTTACCACTCAAGGGGCATAGAGGAAGAGGGAAATAGGAAAGAAAGGCATGAATGAAACATGGACTCACAGAAACCTCAAAATGGTGCAAAAACTTATTAACTGTTCTACAAGTCCCTTAGTGGGACTACTCAACAAGTCATGTGGGACACATTCCTGAGGACCCCCCTAAACTGTGGGCACTCCCAAAGGTCCTTGCTACAGCCATTTCTCCATGAGCACCAACAAAATAGTGCATACAAATCTTTTGCAAACAGCTCTCAAACATCCACAGACATCCCCATGACTCTTATGGATGGGAAGGTGGCATACAAATCAGGAGAGCATTTTAGGGTACCATACCAGGGAAAATAAATGAGAAATTTGCAGCCCTTTAACTGGATTAGTGATATCAATAGAAGGTATGGACTTGTAAGAGTTTTCATTTAGTGGGAACTAAATGAATGCAGAAGATGCATTCATAGAAGTCTCCTTAGATTTGGAATTCCTATGAAGGCTAACTGGTAAGAGTTGTTCTAGTGAAGTGACTCAGTCAGAATTACGGGAGGTGGTTCTTTTTTCATTCACAAAGACAACAAAACAAGACTTCGGGGCAAATGAAAAATGAAGGAAATATAGTATCACTAAAGAAATCTGGTATTTTACATTAACTCATCTTCTAAAAGAATTATCCAAATTTCTTGACAACTCAGAAATAATTCTTTTATAAAAGTTAAGCAAGCTATAAAACACAGATTAATAATTCAGTGATATCAGGAGAGCATCATATAAACAAAATGGAAAAGTTAATAAACATATTGTCTTAGTCCATCCCTGCTACTATAATAAAATGCCAGAGACTGGGAAATTATATAGACAATATAAATTTTGTTCTCATAGTTATAAAGACTGTGTGATCAAGGCAAATTCAATGTATGGTAAGAATACACCTTCTGATTCCAAAGCAGAGCCTTGTTATTGCATCTTTCAAAGGAGATTATGTCCCCCACATGTTGGAAGCACTAGACAGGGGCCCAACACTATGTAGTCTGTTGTTAGGAAAGTGATCCAATTCATCACCTAACTGCCTGTTAAATTCTCCTTCTTATACTATTACATTGGAGAATGAATTCAACAGGAGGTTAGAAGGACAAAAACATATAAATTATAGCAAAACTAGAAAGTATTTTAAAATATATTTTATTTATTTATTTGAGAGAAAGAAAGAGAGAATGGTCATGCCAGGGCCTCCAGCCACTACAAACAAACTCCAGATGCATGCGCCCCCTTGTGTATCTGGCTTACGTGGGTCCTGGAGAGTAGAACTGGGATCCTTTGGCTTTGCAGGCAAATGCCTTAACTGCTAAGCCATCTCTCCAGCCCTAGAAAGTACTTTTAAAAGACCTTGAGCTTAAAAATCAATGAATGAAAGGAAAAATTCAACTGAAGATTAAATAGCAGCTTTGACCAAGTAGAAATAATCCATAAACTAAAAGATGAGTCATTGGGAATTACTTAAGAGAAAAATGAAATGGAATGAAGGAGGTATGAAGGCTTATGGGACAATCACAAGGGAGATAGTTTCAGATCATGTAATTTTAGAAGGGGAGAATGGATGATGAAAGCTTATTTAAAGATGTAATAGCTAAATACTTATCAGACCATAGAAGAAGTATAGATATTAGGTATATGCAACACAAATATACTCAAACCAGGTTCAACTCGAGGAGAATTCATTAAGATATGTCATCAAAACCAAGTTGTCAAAGCAAAAAATAAGGAAACAATTTGAAAGTAATAATAAGAGAAAAGTGACATGCTTCATACAACAGAATACTCCAGACTATGAACAGATTTCTCAGCAGAAAATTTTAAGGTGATGGATTCCATGATCTCACATTAAAAAATATTTTCCTAGAAAACCTATTTTTTAGAAAAAAAATACTTTGACCAACAAAAGCTGAGGTATGTCTTATGAAAAATGCTAAAGAGATTTTCAAGTTGAAATTGAAGGATACTAATTTGTAACATGAAATTATAAGAGGCAGAAAAGTCATTAATAAAGGTAAATATAGGATCAAAGGGACAATAAACCTGTAATGTTGCTATATGCATCACTTTTTTTGTTGTTTAAATCAAGGCAGGGTCTCGCTCTAGCCCAGGCTGATCTGGAATTCACTGAGTAGTCTCAGGATGGCCTTAAACTCATAGTAATATTCCTACTTCTGCCTCCTGAGTGCTGGGATTAAAGGCATGCACCACCACGCCTGGCTCATATGAGTCACTTTTAACACTAGCATAAAATTGACACATGATAATTCACTAATGGGACAATATATATAAATAATATGAACAGAATTAATTGGGAGATGAGAAACAAAATGTTGGAGGAAGTAAAGGTAGAAGTTTTTTTGAAATAATCAAACTTAAGCTACTATCAAATTTAAGTTGTCATCAATCTAAAAGAGATAGTTCTAAATAAGTTCATGTGTATCATAGCAACAGCTCAGAGTAGATGCACTAAAGGTAAAGACAAAGTCTAAACAGATTATCACCTAATTCTGAATATTTACTAGAAGTAGAACAAGTAACTTGCTGGAAGGTCATTTTAAATCCTTCCTTTCATGAGATACTCAGGCATAATATAATTTTGAGCCTTATTTTTAGGTC
This sequence comes from Orientallactaga sibirica, assembly GCA_036365145.1. NCBI lineage: Eukaryota > Metazoa > Chordata > Mammalia > Rodentia > Dipodidae > Orientallactaga > Orientallactaga sibirica. The sequence continues at coordinate 58,798,217 of JAEOAD010000003.1, read as the reverse complement.
TTATTTCACACCAAGTTAAACACACAGACCTTCTTCCTTTGTATATTTGACTATATAACAAGAAAAGTGAATCAATAGTTCTGTTCAAATTCTGTTTTTAGACTTCTCATGCCTCCATCTCCATTCAGGATTATCTGTTAATTATACAAAGAGGAAGGAAAATACTACAGGATCTATAGGATTAATTACTAGAGTAGAGTCAAGTACATGCTTTTGTAAGCTTAGAAAAGAAACATTACATATCATTCTACATGTCATGGACTCTACTTTCAAAGGAAGAAAAATATTGCAAAGGAACATGGTATGTTCTCACCAAGCATCAAAGGCTGCTGTTTCTTATGTGTCATGGTCTTCCTTGACCAAACCCAAGGTCTAACAAACTACAGGTAGCAACAACTAACAGTAAATGAGACCTTGCCAAAGGCCAGATAGTACACTGAGCAATATTCACCAATTATCCAATCTAATTGGCGTACTTTTCTCTGCTTTAAGTATTATCATTATTTCAGTTTCCCAGATTGAAAATAGAATCCATGACATGTAAAGTGACATGTAATGATTCTCTAGAAAAAAAAAAAAAAAGTCACTGAAGGGCCAGGAAGTAAATTCCTTAAACTTAGGGGAAAATATTGTCTGATGAGAACACCAAACCTCTACCCTCATATTGTAAAAGTAGCCAGAGATACTGTATAAAGGAGTGGGCATGCTGTGGTCCATCCACTGGGCTAGATTTAGCTTGCACACTGTTCTTTGTCAATTCCTGGTTCAAATGATGCCACTAATACTCTGTTCACGGTCACATATTGAAAGAGAAGTGAGCTCCCACATACAGTAAGGACAGGGGCCCATAGTGAATTATAAACCACTCATGCAGCCCAACAACAAAAATGGAAAATGACCCACTCAATAGCCTTTCAAATGAGTACAACTAGTTGGAAGAGGGAATGGCTGATGTGTGATCACTCCTTTCATTGGCTGAGTGAACCATGATCAGCCTCTCATTTGCACACTGGACATGTGCAGTGTGTGTAGATCACACACTATTTTGTCCCACAATGTGTGCCCAGGAAGAATCACCAATCTCAGTTAAGAGGTAAGTAAACATGAAAACTGGTTGTATCACTATCTCTCCTCCCCTCCCTCCAACTTGTTTGAAAATTTTTCATATTTTTTTTCTTAATAAACATACTTTCATCTTTCACTTGCTTACTCCTTGTTCACATTTCTTAATTCCCCTTTGATATGTGACAATGAACTTGAGAGCCACTGGTTTGGGGCGTGGCTCTGATAAGCAAGGTTTTTCTGGCATGATAGTCCCCCTCAGTTTAGTACCCCAAGAGCTAAGCCTCTGTTGCTCCCGAATCCTTATCAATAGTTCACAACCAGGAAAGCAAGACTTTAATCCCCAAATCCTTGTCTGTCTGAAAACTTCCTTGTCTAAGTGCTCTTCTTAAAAAGTCAGTGGGGTCCCATACATGTGTGGAATAGATTAAAATTCCTGTTATGTTAATTTTTTCTGGAGAAAACAGTTGTGTAAGAGTCATTAAGTCTGCAAATAGGCAGAACTTCTTAGTACTATTATAAATTGCAGTTTAGTATGAAGCAAAAACAACAGGTTGAAATATTTTCACCAGATCTCTGCTTTTGTAATGGAAGTCTTGCTCAAAAAGAAAAGAACACCTGCTAATGGACAAGAAACACCCAGAACCTCATTTTCCATCATTTGGATTTTTACCTGAATTGGTCAAATCTCAGTTCACTATCATTTCTTTCAGGTTCTGACCATAGAATAATGCATTTGACTTTTCAGGATTGTTGAATACTATTCACATTCTTATGTACTAAAAATTAAAACAATCCAGAAAGTAGCTCCTGTCTTCCTCAAATTATTTACAAAACACTTAGAATGTTTTCACATATTAGTTGAAAAAAATGCTTCTGAGATTGGATACTGTCTCCTAATTTTTAACAAAATATAAAATAAAAAACTTCACAGGATAAGAAAAAATGCTGACACGTCTTCCTGCTGAGAATAATGGCATTTCTAAAATGGTTCAAGCATTATTTTCCACAAACTGGAGGAGTGAATAGCTATGATATTGTTACTTATAATTCAGAGCTAGCTCATATTAAAAAATAGACATGTGGCATCCGGAAAATGTAATTAATTTGATGGTATAAGCCTTCATAAATTATCAAGTATTCCCAGTTGCAGCCATGAAAAACTTCAGAGCGAACATGATCTGCCTTTAAATTGCTTAGTTTTCCCACAACCAGAATTAGTTTAAGGTGGTTGCAGTGCTGTTGGTATGAAAGGATATTCAAATTATTGTTTCCAGTAATAGTTGAGTCCACCTTTACATGTGGTGATAGAGATTTGGAATCACATACAAGCCAGCATTAGAATCTCCAGGCTGTCATTCTTCTCGCTAATGAACTGCAGCTTACAGAAATTAATTATGGGGGAAAAGGTTGCTGTTAGCCCCACCAGGAATGGCGTTTCCAGCTTCTATATCAAGTGGTGTGGAGAAGGAAGTGCAGAGAGCCCCCCCCCCACCAACACACGCACCACCCGGTTCCCAAAGCACTGCTCCTGTCATGTTCGTTCTGCCAGGCGTAAGCTACAGGCTTGACTGCACACTGGGAGATGAATAACTGTGAGCAGGAATTTTAAATATTCTCAGGAAGCAAAAAAAGCAGTCATAGAAAGCCAGAACAATACGGTGGCTAAAACAACTCTCAGGGGGACCAGAAATCTACCTTTAAGCACCTACATTGGTATTTTTTAAAGGTGATATGTGACTTTTCTAGAAATAAATTAATTAAATATAATCCATAGCACACTTCAAACTTCTAAAATAATAAATAGACTTATAGCATGCAGAGTATTAACCTTTGTTTCTCAGCTATAGAAGAAAAGCAATGTGTTGTTTTGTGTTAACTAAATATGTCATCTAGAAAGATTAAACCTTAAATTGCTCACTTTTTGTCAGTTTTCAAAGAAGTTTCCATTATCTCCATGAAGTTCTAGGACTGGAGAGTTTTAAGCCCTTTTTACTCCTGTCATTCTTTCAATATGTAATAAGACGTTTGTGAAATGACTAGGGAATTAGAAAATTAGAAACATAAATTATATCATTTTGGTCAAAAATATCAAAATCATAAGAAATCATTATCAGTATCCTCCAAATATGCTTTGAACAGGTAAAGGATACCTATGGATAATCCATTCTGATTTAAAGTGAGAGCTGGGAGCTTCTCAATTAAAATGAATGAAGGTCCCCAATTATAGCTTAGTTCCTCTGCAAAGATAAAATAAAATGATGCCTCTGCTGTTCGTGGTCCAGATCTATGGTAGTCAACAGAAGTTCTATGATTGCCAGTCTCTTTCTCTCTCTCTCTTTCTTTATCTCTGTCTCTTTCTCTCTCACACACACACACCTGGACTCAGCCCCTCCATCACAGGTCATTTACCAGCCAACTTTACCTATACCACCAACTAAGAGAAGTTCGTTCTATGCAACTGCCAACCAAAGCCCTTGTAGTTTGCCACAAGAAGCTAGAAAAATGTTGAAGAAAATTCCATAGCTTCCATTATTTTGTTCCAGTAAAACCCATAATTAAGTTATCATAGTTATTTGCCTGGGACACTGAAAGAACCATTCAAGAGGCAATTGAATGAATTGTTCCACAGAGGGAAAAAAGTTGCATGGGCTGAACAATGATTTTACCTCAAACACCAGGTGTTGCAGTCAGCTCCATATTGCTGGGACCAAACATCCAACCAGACACAGTTTATGGGAGGAAGGGATTTACTTAAGGCTTATAAATCCAGGGGAAGTTAAAACAATGGCGGAGGAAGCTGCCTCCTTCCTTATACATCCAAGCAGAGAGAAACCACCAGCAGCCAGCACCACAAATGTGAACAGCTAGAGCTCAAACCATTCTCTCCACCTTTGAGCTGAAATTCAGATCCACCCCTAAACACACATCAGGACTGGACCCCAGGATCACTCCCAAAGACACCTCCTCCAGTAGGCTGCTGAAGACAAGCAGGAAGCTTAACATTAATCAAAAATACCATGACCACTCAGTGCCTGACACTACCTACACAAGACCATCATAATAGGAGGAAAAGACGATGACATCAAAATGAAAAGAGAGACTGATTGAAAGGGGGAGGGGATATGATAAAGAGTGGCGTTTCAAAGGGGAAAGTGGGGGGAATGGCGGGAAGTATCATGGAATATTGTCTACAATTAACAAAACTTGTCAATAAAAAAAATTTAAAAAAATACTTGAGGCTATGTGGGATATCCATTTACATTCAAACCACCACACCAAGTATTAGCAACTTGCCTTCCTTCCTTTATTTTTTTCCTGATACTGAGGATTGAACCCAAGGCCTCATGCATGCTAGGCAAGTGTTCTACCATTGAACTGTATTTCCAGCCCACATTAAATTGAGCACAAGGATTGTTCTGTCATCCTCCAGTATAGGTGTGGAATTCAAAGCATGCAGTTAAGTGATTGGCTAGTGACCTCCTAGCTACAAACAAGGCCAGTCTATGATCGGGACTCTAAGATTTGGCTGACTAAAACTATGCTAGGCCTCATAGGAAAAGTAATAAGCATCTCTCCTGATCTCCAGCAAGTGACCGGATATTTTTGATTGGTCAGCCAACACTTCAAAACTCATAGGGAAGTAGGCCAGCCAGCACAGCAATTCTCTTACACATCAAACACTTTTTTCTCCCTTTGCCAGGAAGAGTCTTTTATTGTTGTTGCTGGTCTACATATCAGAAGAAATTAAAAATGAAAGCTTTGATATCCCCTGGTATCACCTTCTTTCTCTTGGGTTTCAGGTATTTTTTTTTCACTTCCCATTCCTGCTCCTGTATTTTGCTTCTGCCTCTCAAAGAAATGTCACCTTTGTGTATCTACATCCTCAGAGTACTTTCCAAGCATACTCTGAATCACTGTAAATAACAGAGCCTCTCATAAGGATTAGTGGGTAATTTTTAATTCTCTGATGATTCCTCAGAGGAGATGGAAGAACAGATTTACACCGGAAACACTTCAGCCAACTCCTTGAAATCATTTCTTGTCTTTAACACTTCACGGAGATGTCATTGATCCTTCATTTACCTCACTATAACACTCAAATCAGCAGGTTCTATTTTTGTCCCAAAGTCATTCCTCCTCCTGTGCTCCCTGACTTTTGTTAGGCAATGCCGTGAAAAGCCTAAGCGAGGCCATGGGAAGAGAATGCATAACAGAAGGGCAGGGTGAGGGTCAATCAAAATTCAAGATGTGAATAAGATTTCTGTAAACCTATTTTTTTGAATAATGGCACATCTAGAAGCTGTAGACTGTTACCAGAAAATTTTCAGTGCCTGGGATGGGATACCTTCCAGTGAGTTGTTGGCCAAGGAGGTCTCCTGGTAGCCTCCAAAACATTAAAGGCTTTTGCCAAAGCCCTTGGTTTCCCTTGAGAAACAGATAGTAAGACCCTATTGCTGAAGACATCTCTTGCCTGAGAGGCAAGGTCACTGAAAAAGCAAGCTGGTGCTGAGCAGAAACCCTTCTCCCTGTAGACCAGCCAACTGAAAGCTGGAAAAAGTTGCACTGCATGCAGTCGTATGGGACACAGAAGTCATCAGCAGTGAAAACAGTGGACACTGAATATTCAAGTTTGGCCAGACAGGCCCAATGACTGAATGGGTGCAATAGTGGCATGTCTGGTTTTGGGGTAACCAACTGCTCCATACTTGGACTGAAAGCCCTCTCTATGGGAGGGAATACATACCTGGTACTGAAAAACCTAAGCAAAAGTCTATGGCAAAGGAGGTCATGAGCCTTACCGGGTATAAAGCCTGCTTTTGTTTGGCTAAATGTATATATTATTCCCACCAAGCTGCCCTGAAAGCACTACACTTAATGTGCATATTCACATGTTAATTATACTCTCACTTTGGGTTAGAGAAGCTTCTCTTTTCAGATGGCGATGACCACTGGGATGACCCAAAAGGCAACATAATGCTCAGAAGAAGGGATGGAGGAGTGCCCAGCACTGAAACATCTCTGTCACACCCTCCAAGGCTCAGGGCCAATTGCAGAAGAGGAGGTGGATAGAATGGAAGAGCCAAAGGAAGGGTATGACTCCTTACAATGCAACTGTCCAGACAGAAATTGGCCTTGATATCCGTGACCTTGCAGTGCCTAGCAATACCTTCTCAAGACCCTCATAATAGAAGAATAAGATGATGACATCAGATTAAAAGAGAGACTAATGGTGAGAGGGAAGGGATATGATGGAGATTGGAGTTCTAAAGGGGTATGGGGGCAGGGGAGGGAAATATCATGCATTTTTTTGTATGTAAGTATAGAAGTTGCCAATAATTAAAAAAAAAGAGATTGTACTTTCTCTCTTGGAGTTATGTGTTTGCACCCACCATGGGGCAGACAAGGGATTTTCAGTTACCAGGACTCTCCTTCCTAGAAAGTGGCGCATGCCAGTCATTTGTTGCAGCTCCTCCAGGCCCACTTGATGTTCCTCTTTTCTCTACTTCTGTCCATCTGGTATGGCAGCTTCATGAGGCCATGCATTTTTGTCAGTTTTAATCACTGAGGTACCCCGTATATGGAAGCAGTGCCTGTATATCATTACATTAAAATTAAGTCTTGGGGCTGGAGAGATGGCTTCGCAGTTAAGGCATTTACCTGCAAAGCCAAAGGATCCCAGTTAGATTCTCCAGGACCCGCGTAAGCCATATGCATGAGGGGGTGCGTGCATCTGGAGTTTGTTTGCAGTGGCTGGAGGCCCTGATATGCCCATTCTCTCTCTCTCTCTTTCTGCCTTTTTCTCTCTCAAATAAATAAATAAATAAAATATAATCTTTTAAAAATTAAGTCTTGACAGGATACTTACCCAGAATCATGTATATGAGCTCTAGGTTCCATCCTCAGCAGTGAAAAAAAAAAAAATTGTTTTTTTTTTTTTTTTTTTTTTTTTTTAATAAGACTAACTGCTTTACTTTGAGTCAATAGCAGGTCTCAGTTCACAAGACCTTCTCTTCACCACGTATTGTATCTTGAGATTTTTAAAATAAAACCGGCCCCAAGACTTCATTGATTTTCACATGTAAACAAAGAGACACATCTATCTTGACTGTGCTGACTTTATAAGAACCAGGTTAAGAAGCTATGCTCTCCTCTTGCTGTGTAGTAAACTGCTTGGGAGAAGCAGTTGTTTCTCTTCTTACTCTCATGTTAGGAGAATTTTCACACATATTTGCTCATAGTCACCTCCCATTCCCTTCTTTTGTCCCCTCCCACACACCCCCCATTCCACTGAAGCCCTTTTTTTTCAACCAACTGCCTTTCTATTTTAATGTGTTATTGTTGTTGTTTTGCCTTCTCCTTTATCCATGCTGAAATGTTGAATGGGCTCAATATTGTGCAGGTCTTGTGGCATTAATGATAGCCAACAGCCAACAACAGTGAAGTCAGCAGTGTGACAGTTGCTTCAAGTCTGGGGGATAATCCCAAAACACTCCTCCCTAACCTTGGCTGTGACAGTCTTTATGATCCTCTTTCACAATGTTGCATGAGTCTTCTATGACGTAATAGAGATGTCCCATTGAGTAATAAGTACTCAACAGTCACTTCTTCTTAGTCCTTTGGTGACTTTATTTTTTGTTTGTTTGTCTTTATTTTTCAAGGTAGGGTCTCACTCTGGTCCATGCTGACCTGGAATTCACTATGGAGTCTCAGGGTGGCCTCAAACTCACAGTGATCCTCCTACCTCTGCCTCCTGAGTGCTGGGATGAAAGGCGTGCGCCACCACGGCAAGTTCCTTTGGTGAATTTTGAGTCTCCTCAGAATCTACCATCTTTTGCAAAAAGAACTTCTCTGCCCAATGGTGAGAGTAGTACCTACCAATTATTTAGAGGATAACTGGATGAACACATCATATTCATTTAGCCAAGCAATGATAGTAATCTCTCCCCCTGGGTCTATAACGTTTTAAGCCATAGGCTTTTTTTTTTTTTTTTTTTTTTTTTTTTTTTTTTTTTTTTTGGAGAGAGAGAGACAGAGAGAGAGGGAGAGGAAGACAGAGATGGACTCACCAGCAGTCTATCAGCTGCTGAGAATGAAATCCAGATGCGTGCACCCCCTTGTGGTCAAGTGTGGCATTGTGCCCTTGCATCACTTTGCATCTGGCTAAATGTGGGACCTGGAGAGTGGAACCTGCATTCTTAGGCTTAGAGGCAAGCACCTTGACCGCTAAGCCATCTCTCCAGCCCAGCCATCGGCTTTTGAGGAGGTTTTCAGTCAGTTTTGACTAGGTGTTTCAGTCCTAATTTTGAGTGGGAATTTTCTGCTCTTTCAGGGGAGTTAGCCTCACATCCACTCACTTTTTGTAAATGCGTATCTATATGTCTGTGTGCATGGATATGTGTGATGCATGGGCATGTGTGAATGGATGTACATGCACCATGACACACAGCTGGCTGTCTGAGGACAACCTCAAGGTATTTGCCCTCTCCTTCTACCATGCTTGAGTCATGGTCTCTCTTGTTATTTTTGCCACTTTGCACTGAATGTGTGCCAGACTAGGTGGCCCACTAGCTTACCTATTGACTCTACCTCCATTTCTGTAGATGTGTTGGAATCACAGACACATATGCCATTTGGTATCAGGCTTTACGTGGATGCTGAGGAACCAAAATCAGGCCAACAGGTTTGCAAGGAATCACCTTTAACAACTGAGCCATCTACCCAGCCCAGCAAGTGGTGATTTCTGATTCAAGTGCAATGCCTCACATTTCCTGGAAGAGTGCCTGGAATGTCACAGTGTCAGAGATAGCAGTGTTTGTGAAATATGTGTGAGTGCGGGAAAAAAAAAGGTGAACTAGCCTGGGATAGGGTTAAAATCAAACATAAACTCGGTTCACATCCTTCTCTCAGCCAGGTAAAACAATCACCTTCGTCCCAAGTTTGTATTCTTGCAGGCCAATCTGTGTGTGGAAGCACTACAGAACAGGTAAAGATTTTCCTTTTGATGGCTCAATAGTTGTCGCAGGCAGCCAAACAGTGAGCCCTGAAGTGACAGAACTCCCTCTCCATTGATTACCAGTCTCCGGCAGCCTGGCTGCTTCCCTGGGATGCCAGGTGCCACAACCATTTTGCTGCTCAGCAGGAGGTGTTGGCTGGATACTCCAGACCTCTGAGGCCCTGGCAGTGCACAGAAGGATTGCTGGCTTCCCCGACACAGCTTTAACTAAGAGTGTCCACCGCCTGGTGCCAGAAGGGCCTGTGGGACCTACTGCAGCCAACGTTCTCATTTCTAGGTCTCCTTTTCTATGATGCTTGACATTTATTTTTAAGGCTGGGCTGGCAAACACTCCAGGAGGACAGCCTCCAGAGGAGAGACTCACATTAGGCAGCTATAATAGGCTGGGCTTTCCGAGACTGTTTCCCAGCCCTGAACAAGATATTTGATTCTTTCCACCTCTTTCCCGGGAAGCACTGAGCAATTCCCACCACTGGGAAAGCAACTAGAGTATGTGCAGAAACAGTGCACTTCTGGTTAAATAAAATTAAAGCCCAACTGTTCTGATTTCCAGCTGAAGACATTCCATCCTAATACATGGAAATGAAATGGAATTTTTGAAAATCGATCATATTTTTAAAGAAAAAAATTAAATATAAAACAAAATGCAAGAAGGCAGGTGGTACCCATGTTTCCTGTTTTTTTTTTAATTTAATTTAAACTTCTTAATGCTGATGAAACTCCTGAATTCTTGTTGTTGTTTATTAGACAGTATTTTGTAAACTCATTTATATTCCAAATTGTAGGCAGTTTGAAGTCAATTCTGCTATTATACATCCTCTTCCCACAAGGAGGGGGAATTATAATTAGATTTAGTCAGTAGCCTTTGGGATTTTTTTTCCTTGAAGACAGAGTCACTGAAAAATTAGAGTCAATTAAACTCTTCACTTGCAGTGCTTTTCTAAACTTTTTATTATAGTATGTATCTTTTTAACTTTTAAAGAGTATTATCATAGTGCAAAAACATTGAGGGTAAGGAGGATACTCTGTACATAAAAGGAAATTAATACATTAGACTTTAAAACAATGAAATCTATAATTTAATTCCTCATTTTTATTCATTTTTTTGTGAGGTAGGCTTTCATTCTAGCCCAGACTGACCTGAAATTCTCTATGTAGTCTCAGATTGGCCTTGAACTCACCTACCTCTGCCCCACCCCCCTAGTGCTGGGATTAAAGGCATGCACCACTATGCCTGACTAACTCATCATTTTAAGAAATGTTTTTGTTTTATATAGTTAATATTAATTAATGGTAATGAAAATAGTCAAAACTAAAATTCTTCTTAATTTTAATGAATTAGGGGGTTGATTTTAATTTCTCTCCATCACAAACTACAGAAAAAAGAGACATCAAGCTAGAATGAAATTGGAAATCCAATCACACACAGGATCAGCTTCCTATTCAATGCAGCTTCCTACAGCATGAGTTCCCCCACCTTCCAGATAAATTATGCTCCTATGTCACAAGGAGCAACTTATGCAGATATTAAGAATAACTGCAGAATATTCATTAGAAAAATTTCACAGAGGGATTCGATACTCCAAATATGTAAATGCCATTCTCATCATATTTTTATCAGAAATGAAAGGCCTCCTCATGCCATGACTCAGAAGTGTCTCATAACCCTTGGAACTTTCCTATCTACAAACTGAAAGGTAATCTATCTTTCATAGTTGCTCACTGAGCAATTGTGCAAATTTGCTCTTTACCACTAACTTTCTTTACTTAGTGTAGGGTTCTGTCCATGGTACTAGTAATACAAGTCCATTGGTAAATATTTCCCACCTTCCAACTCTTACTGAATTTTTACAATCCTTTTCATGTTTTCATCATTCCAGCTCCTATCACCAATCTCTTACAATCATGATTCATTGTTCTGTTTTGTTTTTCTCTTCAAAACATATTGTTTTGAATCATCATCACTTTCATGCATACAACAACAAAACACATAAAAATTAAAATAAGCATTGAATTCCAAAAGAAAAAGAATATATTTAAAAAAGAGTATGCTGTGAAACTTTTATTTTATTACAGAGAGCAGATAAAAGTTACTGGTTTGTAAATTTCCTTAGAAGTATAGTCTTTTTCCTAAGGATGTTTTGCTCCCAAAGAGCAAACATCTTATCCATGTTATCTAGAATGTCATAGGACTTTCAAATCCAAGTATGGAAGATATTTATTAAAGAGTTTTCCATTAACTTTAAAGTTTATGTATTTGTTACAGAGACTGAGTCATTGTAACAAGTGTGTGTGTTGTACATACTGAAACCAGTAGATTTCACAGAACTGTCTAGGCAGGCAGCAGTGACTGCTGGGGAGCTAGAGAAGCAGTAGTGGCATCCTCTGCCACAGTAAGTTAACCCCAGGAAAAGTGTTAGTATTATTTTAAAAATAATCATTGAAAATAACAAACATACTTATTCCTAATGACTCAAACAATGCATCAAGAAGAAAAGCCACAATTCAAATCCAGTCAGACTTCCTAGGAGGCCTCTAGCAATCCTTCATAAATTCCTCAAGATCAATAGTCAAGCTGCAGCACAAAAACAAATATAGAGATTTTCTTCTCTTTCTTACTTGTAAAAGCAGCCCAGGCTTTCACAAAACAAGGTAGGAAATAAAATGAGAATCATTTCCCAATGTGAAGAGAAAATAAGGCAATGGGTAGAGGACTCAGAGAGAGAGATTTTTATAGATCAGAAGAGGAAGCTTTAGTGATGTCTAAGAGTCAAACTTTCAGAGCTATGTTTTATGTGATTTAAAGAATAAAGCTCCACCCAATATGGTCCTGTTAAGATCTGAGCCCCCACAGGCTTATGGTCCTCAGCTGGTGGTATTGTTTTGGGAGGTAAGAGAGAGTTTAGAGGTGGGAAATGGGTAGTGGAGGTGGGTTTTGGGGGGTGAATCTGTGAAGGTATAACCCAGCACTGGTTCCCTTCTAGCTCTCTGTTCCTATCTGCCATGGTGTGATCAGTTGCCTCACACTCCATCAACACACACGGATCCATTCTGGCTGCCACGAGTTCCCCACAGGATGGACTGAAGTACCCTGAAACTGTGAGCCAAAATCAGTCTTTCTTCCCCAAAAATGCATCTGTCAAATATCAGAACATGGAGCCACACTCAGGTATTGTGTGAAGAGCACCAAAACAAACAGAAGCAGCTCTTGGCCGGGATGACAAGTTTTATCTGCCCAGTGACCACACTTCTAAGGCTTATGCTAAACTATGCTATGCTATGCTACACAATGCTATCTGTTATGCTATAATATTTAACATAATAAATATGATATAACTAATATAATATAATTAATTCTATTTTGTCAGTTTTATCTATATGCATTTGTGTGTGTGTGTGTGCGTGCATGCATGCATGTGTGTGTGTGTGTGTGTCAAAGCCTCTTGGTGCTGCAAACAAAGCCAGATACTTGCACCATTTGTTGTTGGGTTGTGCTTATGAGGGTGGCTTGGGAATTGAACTAGGGCTAGCAAGCTTTTCAAACAAGCTCCTTTTAATGGCTGGGCCATCTTTCTACAGAGAACATCTCCAACTTCAGGTTTTACCAAAACAAATTAGTGTTAAGAATCCACAAAGTATAAGAAATTCTGAGTTTTCACTGAAAGACCAGAGAGAGAAGAGTCTTCTACCTTTGAGGTATTTTTCTTCATATTTCTTCATACCTGTGCCCACCGTGTGTTAGTTTTCAGAATGCTTCAATGGCTTGCAGCATGTGTTTTTGAAAAAAGAGATCTCCTCATATGGTTACCTATGGTCTCTCAACCATCTCTTTGCAAACAATCCACCCAAATGTTTCCCTAAACCCAGCATTCTAGTCTATTCTTATTATTCAGTATTACTACCAGTATTATATTCTATCTAGATGATTCCATCAATTTCTGTGGCTAGACAGGTTAATGATTTACTTACAAAGATCTGACTCAGATGTGCGTACTTGTCTTCAAATTAGATGTTACCCCTTTGATAGACACACAGGTCCATCAATCTCAGCACACAAAAAAAAGTGAAACTTAGACCCTCTGCTGGAAAGGATATAATGCTATCCAAATGCAATCAAGTAAAGAGGGGGTTTCCAAAAAGGGATTAACCAAAAAAGCACATGATCACCCAGGGACAAATGGGAGGATTAGCCAGGAAAGCAGGCTCCTCCCTCTCAGAGGAGTAAACCCTGATGGCCAGGTGCATTTGCTCTTATATTCATTTTTGCCTTCCCAGGGTTATGGTTATCTCAGTTTGTGCTTGCTATTGATTTTCATATAGATTTTTAAAGATACCTTTGACCATAACAAAATCACTGTTTGATTCACCCTCGATAGAAAATTTCATTATTCCATATCACAAAAAGTAATATGAGCAGGTCAGCTTAGCTTATTCACCAGGCAATTGAGTTCGCTGAAGCTCAAGTTTCTTCTTTTTACTCAGCCATGTCTTTTGTGCTAAGGGTAGTTCCCTCATTGGTCACAAGATGGCTGCTGCCATTCCAGGCACTGAGTAGAAAAGAGATATATTTATTTCCTGTCAAAAGTGAGGAAAGATTCCTGAAGAAGACAGTTTCAAATCACTGAGATGAACTTCCAGACCAGGTACAGTTATGGAGGAAGGGATTTATTGAAGATAGAGGGTAAGTTCCATAATGGTAGAAGAAGCTGGTCCACTTTCACAAGTCCAACAAAGAGAGAGAGAGAGAGAGAAGGCCCCAAGGCCCCAAGGCACAGCAAGCACACTTCAGGGACACCAGGCAGAACTCAAGCAGTTTGCATATCTTTAGACTGGAATTCCAAATCCACCTTCACACCTTAGTGCTGGATACTAATATCCACCCAAAGACACCTCTTCCAGCCAGATGACTGCAGATTTAAATTTCAAATTTTAATAAAATTCTGAATATAGTGGGAGTCATCCATTTAAACTACCACATTTCCAAAAATCTCAGTCACATTTTACCACACATTGGCTATTTGACAGTCTTTACCTATGATTAGAAACCAGTGAGGGAATTAGAGAATCCATTGTGTAGGTGATCAGCAGTGTATGGCTGTCAATGCAAGGAAACAAATAGAGTCCTAGCTCTGATCACTTTTTCCTTCTGTTCTTATTTTCTGCTATTCTCTTTCACTGCTTTTCTTTCTCAAACTTTGCTTATACTTATTTTTAGCTTTATTCAGCGCTCCACTCCAATGTTATTTCTTCAAATATTTCCCTATTCTCCAATATTGACTCTAAACATAGCATCCTGTCATGTTCTACCCCTCCTCCTCTGACTTTTCCTATAGCACTTGTCACTATCTGACATTGCATATGCATGTGCTTTTCCATCTTGATTTCTACTACAGTATAACACTAAAAGACCTGGGAGTCCTTTTTCTCAGTCCCTTGTTCTGTATCACCAATGCCTGGGACATTTCCTAGCATTGAGGCAATGTGAAATACATTGTTTGTTTGTTCATTTGTTTGTTTGTTAATTTGTTTGTTTGTTACTTAAAAAGAATTTTTCAGTCTCAAATTCTAGTGAGACAGGATCTTAGTTAGATTGGATAAGCAGTGGCTCATCCTACAATCAAATATAGAAGAGTAAGAGCCAATGCCTCATATGAAGGATGGTGATGTGGTCTGCTTTGTCCAAGAGAGTACCTGTTAATGCATGTGGCTCTGCAGTGACTATTAACAGCTTCCCATTTTAACTCATTAAATTCAGTTTAGATAAAAAATTAGATAATTACCTTATGTTTAGGCAATACTACTTCAGGAAGCCACAGCAAGATGTGACATTCTAAATAATGTAGTAGAGAAATAGTGCTTAGCATATATAATATTTTCTCAAAATTCTGTGTCTTCATGGAAATTCTTAGTCCCAGTCCAAAAACCTCACTATCACCTAAATGACCAAATTATAAAACTATCTTCTGCAAGTTTTTCAAAGGCATTTTTATTTTTTTATTTGAGACAGAGTGAAAGAGGCAGAAAGACATATACAAATGCATATACACATACAGGGAGAGAGAGAGAGAGAGACAGAGAACAGATGCACCAGGGTCTCCTGACACTGTAAACAAACTCCAGATGCATGTGGCACTTTGTGTATCTGGCTTTATGTAGGTACTGGGAAATTGAACCTGAGCAATCTGGGTTTGCATGCAAGTGCTTAACTGATGTGTCATCTCTCCAGCCCCAGTTCTTATTTCTAAGGACATGCGAGTCAAATTCAATCAGTAATAATAATGATATATATCGCCTTATCCTAGCTATTAACCACCTCCCCCTTTTATCACTAATGCTAATACTTGGATTCAGACCATTCTGATTGCTGGGGTACTTGTATTTCTTTCTTTTCTTTTCTTTTCTTTTTTTTACTGACAACTTCTATACTTACAGACAATAAAACCATGTATGTCCCTCTCCTCCCACCATTCCCCTTCAGAACTCCACTCTCCCTCATATCCCCTCCCTCTATCCATTAGTCTCTCTTTTAATTTGATGTCATCATCTTTTTCTCCTATTATAAGGGCCTTGTGAAGGTATTGCTAGGCACTGTGAGGTCATGGATATCCAGGCCAATTGCTGCCTGGACAGTTGCATCGTAAGAGGTTGCACCCTTCCTTTGACTCTTGGAGGGTTTGATAAAGATGTTTCGGTGCTGAACACTCCTCCATCCCTTCTTCTCAGCACTATGTTGCCTTGTGGGTCATCCCAGTGGTCATCACCATCTGAAAAGAAAAGCTTCTCTAACTAGAAGTTAGAGTAGCATTAATATGTGAATATGAACATTAAGTGTAGTGCTTTCAGGGCAGCTTGGTGGGAATAATATATACATTTAGCCAGAGCAGGCTTTATAAACCTAAGGTTCATTACCTCCCCTGCTATAGACTTTTGATTAGTTTCTTTCAGTACCAGGAATGTATTCCCTCCCATAAAGCGGGCCTTCAGTCCAATTAGAGAGCAGTTGGTTTCCCCCAGAGCAGACCTGCCATGATTGCACCTGTTTGGTCATTGGGTCTGTCTGGCCAAACTTGAGCTTTCCAGTGTCTACTGTCTTCACCCCTGATGATTTCTGTCTCCCATATGGCTGCATGCAGTACAGCTTTTTCCAGCTTTCAGTTGGCTGGTCAACAGGGAGAAGGTTTTCTGCTCAGCACCAGCTGTATTTCATTTTTTAAAAATATTTTTTATTGATTTTTAGAGAGAGAGAGAAAGAATAAAGGGGATTGCCAGGGTCTCTTGCTGCTCCACTTTGTGCATCTGACTTAAATAGGGTGCCAGGAATCAAACCTGGGCTGGTAGGCTTTGTAAGGCACCTTGAACTATTGAGCCATCTTCCTTATTTCTTTGTATTTTTTTTTTTCGCTTTAAAGCAAATGGCTACATATCACATCACTGTGTTGTAAATCCAGTTCAAAGACTTTACAAATATTAATTTCCTTAATCCTTGTGACAACAAATACACTAGGCATCATTTTTACTATCATTATTTTCTTTTAAAGGCTAGGGAATTGAAGCACAGAGAGGCTGAACAATGCATATTTCAGTAGGAGAGTTGGGAGCCAGAGGACCCGGTTTCTATGCTATGCCCTGACATGGTGTCTGCTATGATCTAACAACTTTGTATTCTACATCAGTATGAAAGACTGTATGGCAAACCTAAAATGCCTTACCATATATAGTATGCAAAGACATTCTAATTAAACTTTGCTTCCTATATTTTCTGACCTTACCATGTGTGGTAGTTTGAATAGATGGCCCCCAATATATTCAGTGTTTTACTAGTTTGTAGTTTGCATCTGCATCCACCTGGCTGGAAGCAGTGTCACTGGGCAGATCTTAGGGTCCAGCCCTAAGGTATGGTGGTGGGCTTGAGATTTCAATCTACAGATATATATGTAAAGTGTGCCTAGCTGGAGTTCCTGAGTGTGCTGTGCTGTGTGGCTTTTGGCTTTTGGCTTTTCTCTGTATGTTTGGTCCTGTGAAAGCAGGCCAGCTTTTTCTACCATTATGGAACTTCCCCTGGATATGTAAGCTTCAATAAATCCCTCCCTCTATAACTGTGTCTGGTTTGGAAGTTCATCTTAGCAAACCTGAAGCTGTCTCCATAAAACTGTGTCTGGTTTTTTTTTTTTTTTTTTTTTTTTTTGTTCATCTGGTCCAGGCTGAAACCTGAAGGGTGGCCTGTCTCAGCGATCCTCCTACCTCTGCCTAGAAAAAGGCGTGCGCCAATTCATCATCTTTTATAAATTTTTCTCACAACATACTTCCTTTGTCTGAATGAGCCCTGCATTTCCAGGCCTGATTTCCTTTGCTTGCAGGTTTCCTTCTGCCTAACATGTCACAATGACTGTGATGCCCAGTCCAGCCAACCCCAGTGAAACTGTCAAGATTCAACTTATGCCTCCTCTTCCAGGAAGTCTTCAGTTCTGACTTCCCTCCTCCTCATTTCCTCTGCATCAATTATGTCTCTTCTAAAAGGTAGAGTTAATATTGTGCCCATTGGTGATACTCTTTTAATAAGGGAAAAACATCAAAGAAAAATAGAGGATAGTGTTAGACGGGCAGCTGATCAGAACAAACACCCAACTTGGCCATCCTCCACATTCCCGAGTATGAACTGGGCCAGCAGTCTCAAGACTCCTCCGCACCTTAACTGTGACCTTATAAAAAGACCTCTGTTCCTTCCTTTTCTTGAAACAGTTACATTCCTCAGCTTGCTCCCGTGCATTAGTTATGGCCATATAGGGAAACAGACCAGCTCCTAGCTGACATAACATCTTCCCCGGCCCTGGACCTTTAAAAGACCTCCATCTTAGGTCCTAGGTGCTACTTCTCGGGCCTGGTGCCTTGAGACAGGTGAACCTCGCCCAAGAGCTGTGCCAATAAACTGGAACTAGCTTTGTTTATGTGGTCTGATTTGGTTCTTTGCGTCAGTCAAGCCTTTCAGATAAACTTCTAATTGTGGAATACGCTGTCCATAGAGATGCAGAGAAAATTACTCCTCACAACCAGGACAGTTAAATCTCTATTGCCAATTTGGCCCCATCAGAAACCAAGTGAGAGGCATACCTATTGATCAGATCTGTGAGGGCATTTCCAGAAAGGATGTACTGAGGGTGGAAGATCTTTCCCCTTAGTGGGCATCCCTTCAGGCATCAGCCTATACACAAAGAGGTTCCAGGAAAAAGGAGTGTCTTTTGCCTGGCTGCCTTGACACTTAGTGAGTCCATCTATCCTACTGCTGCCACCCTTGGTGGCCATGGAATTCAGCCTCTTCAGCCTTTTAAGTGGACTGAAGAGCTGCAGCATTCCTGGAATCCTCCAGGCCTCCTGTGCCAAATTGGAACTGCTGAGGCATCCAACCTTGTACCCTGAGCAGCTTCCAGGCTCTCAGACTCTCCAGCATACAGACAGCCATTGTCAGACTGCCCAGCCCAAGCCTGTATATGTGAGCAAATCTAGTAAGTCCCCTTTGTAATATATATTCATTCCACTGGTTCTGTTCTTATAGAGAACCCTGACAAATTCCCTGGACCATAGTTAGACAGGAATGTATGTCTACTTTCTACAATAGTGGTTGGCAAACCATGACCTATGGATTGAATCCAGCCTGCCATCCATTTTTATTAATAAAGCTTTATTGGAACACATCCATGCCCATTCAGTTATGCACTGTTGGTGGCTACTTTCATGTTACAGTAGCAGATCTGAATAGTTGTGACAGAAACCATATGTCCTAGAAAGCTGAAAATAGCTAATGCTTGGTGCTTAGTAGATGAAGTTTTGTGACTCTGGTTTTACAATTCACTGCTTAATGACTGTCATACAAATGCCTTTTTAAGATATCTCCCCTCCCCATTCTCCAGTATAAACCTTCTGCCACAAGATTAGCCTAGAGATTCCTAGAGGAAGGGGAAGATGGCTAAAAATACAACTTCAAATCATCATTTTTATTTCTATTTTAGATGGACAAAGCCTATCTGTAAACTTTAAGAGCCTGGGGCTGGCCAAATGGCTCAGCAGTTAAAGGTACTTGCTTGTAAAACCTGAAAACCCTGCTTTTATTCCCAAATAGCCATGTATAAACCCAGAGGCACAAAGTGCCAAAAGTGTCTGGAATTCATTTGCTACAACAGAAGGCCCTCATGCACTCATACTCATTATCTTTCTGTCTCTCGCAAATAAATAAATATTAAAAATAAATAAAAAAGAGATTTCAAGAGCCTAAGACACACCTATACCACTTTTAGATATGTGACTCAGACTAAACCAGGACACTGAAGAGACGTGGAGTCTAACCTCCAATCATTTAAGTCATCTTTGAGATTTCTCTTGCAAATGAGGGAAGTCTTTGGTCTTGTACTTGTTTCATAGAGACATTGGACCTGAAAGAGTGACTTTATTTTCTGTTTTTCTCATTGGTACAAGATCTGACTTGATCTCTTTACCACACCCACTGAGATCCACCAAAGGAGAAAACTATGTTTAAATAAAGGACTTATCACTATCCATCAAGAGAATGAGGTGGAGTCATAAAAAAGAGGCAGTGTTGTCATGAGTTTTAGGGAAACAGAAAAGGCAGAAGACAAAGATAGGGAACATAGGAAGGCCATCCTGATATTTGCAAATTAACTTAATAAAGATTCATACATTTCCTGAGGAGGAACTCTCTTTGTTCTCTGGAGTCTTGGTGTGACCTGGCTGCATGACAGTAAGGTAGCTTCCTTGGTGAGTTATCCCTCTCATCCCTGGTGGAGGGAAGATGCAGCACTGCTGGCACCATGGTGAGCATAGATGCCATCTAAGGGTCTCAAACGTGCATTTTCCCATGTTTTCATTTACTACTAGGCTATTAAATAGCAGTTAGTATATATGCTCTGGTTTCTGTTCAGATCATACAAATCTTTTGCCTTTTAAATTAGCAGTCAACCTATCTGGAGAAAAAAAGTCTTTTGCACAAGGAGACCAGACTTCCTATTCCAGCTCATGTTACACTTCCTTTGCCTTTTTCCCAGAGCATGGAACAAAACAGATCAACAGAGCACTTGGTCGGCATCCTAACAGTTTTTCACTTTCAGTCCCACAAATATTTGCGTTGTGTGCTCAATAACATCTGGACATACGTGGGCACCACTAGCAGGTCTTTATGAAAGCAGATGTTGTGTGAGCCATTTTGCACTGCTCACCAGTAAAAGGGGCAGGCAAGCAGAACGGTGCCATTCTTTGCCTGGTATTTGGCAAGAAAGAGAAAACAAATGCAGTTTTGACATCTGTTCCTGTTCTTTATAGTGTAGTTATGCCAGCCATGCAAGCCTGATCAGAGATAATTGATAAAGTTACAGGCAACCTGACAAGGAGAACAGAGAAAACTAATAAGAAAAAAAAAAAAGTAGTGATTTAACTCATATTTGTCGGGTGCCTTGAAAAAAAGATGAAGGGATAATATTTTTAAAATGGTGTTTTAGCAGAAACTCCTATAGTGCCATGGAGACTAGAGCATAAATAACTTCGTTGCTCATTTTCACTTCTCATGAGTTATTTGGAGCAAAGTGAAAAGTTACCTTCTTAATATTGTGAAACAATTAAGCACTAAAGTTTATTGAGCACTGTGTATAAGCACTGTATGATCTGTAAATTGTCCTTACTTTAGAGATGGAGAAACTAATGCATATAGAGGATAAGGCCAGGCCAGGCAGCAGTGCTGAGGCATGAATGAGTGCCCGGCTTTTGTACAAATGTCACAAGTTGTTCTTCCTTTATCACCCACATAAATGCATGTCCTTCTAAGGAGCCATGCTCTAGGAAGGAGGACATGGAGCTGGAGAGTTTTGAATCCTGCCTTTGTGAAATTGGCTTTCATTTAGTTATTTAACTTTGAAACTTCAGTTTCCTTTGCTATAATGGAACAGTAAAAGTTGATCTCATTAAATTTTTTGAAAAATAAATGAAGAAATATACCTATACATATATGTATACATTTATATATGTATGTACATGTTGTATATACATATTCATATACATGTATATATGTATTGATATACATATATAAATATATACATGTATGTATGTGTGTCATCACCTTAGTACAGTAACATAATTGTCTGTTCTTTCTCCCTTCTTCATTGAATCATGTGTACCTAGCTCAAAAAACATTCACTAAATATAAATCATGGTACTTAATGCTTCAAGGTAGAGTTAAAAATTGTCTTGTTTTGCTATGCTTGAGAGAAAGTGTTTCAGATAGGAAAAGAATTGTTTTTCCACTTCAATTGTGGGGCATAGAAAATTTCAGCTGGAATGGAGATGGTGCTGGCTAGCTTTTATAGTGCTAGAAGGTACTGGGGGAGAAAAGTCCTCAAGAGAGTTATCCATCTCTTCACCCTGCAAGCTACACAACTGACCTGTCTGTCAGGTAAGATGTGTCCAGGAGTTCAATAGCAGCATGACTGTTATGAAGGTTATCACTGCGTTCTGATTGCAGTAGAAGTCCACTCCATAGGTGTTCTAGGCTCTCAGGAAAGCTACTATGGTTATTTTGCTAAATGAACACATTGTACCAATCAAACTGCCTTCTAAATATTTATATCCATTTCCATAGAATAGTGCTACCCTCTGGTTGGATCAAAGAAGCTTCTTTTTGCAGTGGTGGCAGAGACTCATGGCTGATCAAAGTGCTGAGAATAAGGGACTGTTGAGTGCTCAGCCCTAAATTGGACATCTATAACACCTCCTCCAAGGCTCAGGTTACATTATGGAAGAAAGGACAGAAAGAAAGAGTCAGCAGATGTGGAGGAGAGCTGTAGAATTCTGTCTTTCAGCTAACATGGGCATTGTACTCACGAATTCACAGCAGATGTGGCTACTTGCGCAATCTTCTGTAATGGATGAAGGAGGGGCTCCTGTTTCCTTTCACTTGACTATTATTATTTATTGTTACTATAAAATGAGTCCAAATTGAGATGCTATTGGCAGTTAATTTTGTTGGGAAAAGAGAGAGATTATTTTTTTTCAATGATGTTGACACTGGTATGTTGGCTATGCTCTGGTAAATAACCCCACACTTATTCTCATGCAAACAACCTTAATTAAACTCAGTGGGACACACACACACACACACACACACACACACACATAAAGCAGAAGGGGGATTAGTTGGGGACATGAAGGGGTTCAGCTGGAATGGGTGAAAGACAAGAGAGGGGAATTGGGTATGACTGTGATCAAAATATATATAAAATCAATAAAAAGGAATCATTAAATGTATAAATTTTATGTTTGTGTGGGTCAGATAACCTTTCAACTGATTACATTACCAATCTTACCAAGCATCTTGCCATTATTCTAAAATGAGACAGAATTTTCCCCTCTCATTTATAATACCTTAGGAGATTTTACGCACTTAGTTTTACTATGATTACATATGAGTGTTAAATAGTTATCAACTGACACATATGAAGAAAGATTTATAATAAATGACTTTTTAAGAAGTTACTTTCTGGGCTGAAGAGATGGCTTAGCAGTTAAGGTGCCTGCCTCCTAAGCCTAAGAACACTGGTTCCAATCTCCAGGTCCCACGTTTAGCCAGATGCAAAGTGACACAAGAGCGCAATGCCGCACTTGACCACAAGGGGGCACACGCATGTGGATTTCTTTTGCAGCAGCTGAGAGGCTGCTGGCAGGCCCATCTCTACCTGTCTTCCTCTCCCTCTCTCTCTCTCTCTCTCTCAAAAAAAAAAAAAAAAAAAAATGAAGTTACTTTCTAAGCCTCATGTGAACAACCTGACTGCTGAAATAACATTTACCCGTCATGCTTCCTTGAAGTCCTGTAAAGAAACACTTCCAAGGCACTTGCTGGTCTGTGATAACACCTAAGATGGCCACAAAGAGCAATTTATAGTTATAAAAGTTCAGCAAGATTATGTTTGAAGAATATGAACAAAATTAGAAAACAAGTATAAGTTTACTCAAGGTTTATAAATAACTATTGTTTCAATGGGAAATGTACACAAATAGACTCGTGTGTTTGAACACCTGGCTTCCAGATAGTGGTTATTTTGTAAGGTTGAGGTACCTTTAGGAAGTGGAATGTCATTGAAGGAAGTGGCTCACTGAGGGAAAGCCTTTTGGTTTTATACCTTGACAACACTTCCTTTTAGCTTCCCCCTTACTGCTTCCTGTTCTACCAAGATGTGAGATGGTAAGGAGTTCCAACTATGCACTTCTGCCACCACAGGGTAGCTTGCTACCACGTCTTCTGATCCATGACGGACTGTATCCGCTCAAACTCTGAGCCAAAACGGCAATGAGAATAGTAATTTGTGAGACTCTGAGATACTAGGTGATTTCTTTATATTTATTTCCACTAGTTATTTCTGATAGCAGCACAGTTAATTGGTTAGGAGTTCAGTTTTTAAATGTGAATTGAATGCTACTATAATTCAAGCTAAAAAATGCCAGGGAAGAAGGGCACAAGACCCAGAACAGAAGTCGTGAATGATTTGAAGCCAGAAAACAGAAAATATTTTCATTTTAAGAGGTTTGGGAAAATATTACAAATGAACTTCTAATTTCCCAATATTGTCAGAGAAAATGGGCACCTTTGAAGGCTAGCTTTCCATTTTACCAAATACTTATTCAGAGAGAACTTTATTTTTTTAATGTAGAAAGAAGACAGATTTTGGAATTAGGTTGTGTAGTTCACTAGCTCTGTGTCATTAGTCCAATATATGATCTACTTGGAACTTCCTTTGCCTTATCCCCTAAAAGAGGACTTAAAATTTGTGTCAATTACCTCTTACTTTGAAACAGATTATTCCAGTTACTAATTGTGTTCAGAAATCTATTTTTAGGCTAGGCCTACCAGAGAATGTTTGTCTCTGTGCAATGCAGCATCAGATAGGTGAGACGAGATGAGGGATATCTTGATAGCTGGAATTGGGGCCATGTAAGAATTATAAATTATTTTCAGTGACTGCTGGCTGATTGTGGCTTTACAGTGCCCATGTTGGTCCCTGTCCATAGAGGCCACTCCATGTGATACTTGAGCTATTTGATGATGTGGGTTCCATTTTCCAAAATCAAGTCCTTCCACAACACTATGCAAGAATGGATATTTTTTTAAAATAACTAGTTGTCATAGATGTCATATAATTTCTGCCACAGTCAGGAAGCTATCCAGGTACAAGGAGAGGAAGCATAACCCTACCTCTCCCTGGGAGAAGTTTTGATGGGATGAGATTTATTGCTCTGATTATTTTTGCAATTTACAATCTAACACAAAAGTAAATTCTATCATATCGCATAGATTGCTATTGCACAGGTTTTTTTTTTCAGGAAAAAAAATACATGCCTTTATACATATTTTCAAACTTTTTATAAGTTTCTAAAATAACAAGTGAGTTAAAACAACACTGAATTTAGTTTCTAATCATATATCCTTTGCCTTTTGTGGTAAAAATGATATGCAGTTTCTTTAGTTCACTCTTAGGCAAAAGAGGGAGTGACAGGAAAAGGTCTCATTTGTTGTTGTTGTTGTTTGTTAGCTTGAAGCCTAAGACAATTCTATGCAAACAAACTTTGCTATTGGGGCAAGGAGTGCAGTCTGTTTGCCTAGGCTGGGGATAGAGTTGAATGGGAGAGCTCTTGCCTAGCTTGTGTGAGGCATGGGTCCTATCCTTAGCCCATAGAATTGTTAAGACTATTTAATGAAAATATCTTGTGCATTAAACTCTGTTAAACCTTTCTTTTCTGGGTTCTTTTGTTTCCCATAAAATAAGACTATTAAGCAAGGGGTAAGGAAGCTGTTCTTTTAGGAAGGTATTGGCATTTTGCAATTGCCAGCATGTGTGAGGATTGTAGTGTTTTGATTGATAAAGCAACTCTTTTCACACATAAAAATCAAATATCTTGCAACTTTTAAAAGACCTACATTTATCAATTGGCATGTCAGCAATGCAGCATTAATTTTTCATCCTAATAACTTCAATTCTGATCAACTGTGTCACATATAAGACCATTTGGAATAAATACAAAGCTCTGGCAGAAACTTTCAACAAATGTCTCCAACTGTTTCAGCAAATGTTATAGAAAGCCTCCAAAGAGAAGTTCTTAGATGTTTGTCTTCCTATCAAAAAGCTGTTATAATTCTTAATGCCAAATATTTAAACAGTATAAACTACCAAACTTATTTATAATCTTACAATTGCAAATTTCCCAGCTACTTAATATCACAATGACTCAGTTAAAATATGTTTACCTCCAAGCTTGGTTTTGGCATTGACTTATTAAACAAGAAACTGAGAAAATCAGTGAGAATAGTAGCAAATGAAGTGTATTATTGAACTGTCAGTAAAAACTGCCAGGCATATTTTCCAATTTAGGGAAAAGGAAATATGAATAACAATGTTGTAGACTGTTTTCATTACTTCCCTTGAACTGTTGTGATTGTTGTTGCCAAACCACACTCCATGTTTGCAGTGCACTGCAGGTGGGACAGCAACCTAGAGGCTCCACCTAGCAATATATGTTTCACCGCATGGTATAACTTCCTGCTTCCTTTCAGCTAGTCTTTCTGACATGGCCATATCTACACTATTGAAATCAGTGTTGGGCTTTCTGTTGCTGTCAACAGAAATATCCTTACAAGTTTACATTGGACCCTGGAAAAGAATTTTGGTTTTGCAAAATGCATCTCTGTAGTGGTTTGAATGTGAATGTATATCACCTGTAGACTCAGGTGTTTTATTAAGCTTGTAACTTGGGTCTCCAGCTGTCTGCCTGGAGGAATGTCAGTTGGAGTGGATCCTGGGGTCCTATCCCAAGGTGTGCGTGGAGGTGGATATGCTTCGAGCCCAGAGGTGTAGAGAGCATTCTGAGCTCTGGGGGGCCTGCTCTCTGCCAGTTTGTGTCCACTTGCTTCTTGCTTTTGGTGTTTGCTGACTGCTGCTGGTTTATCTCTGCTTGGATCTGTGACGGGGAGCCAATTTCTTCCACCATTTATGAAACTTCCCCTGGATCTGTAAACTTGAAATAAACCCTTTCCTCCCGTAAACTAGTTGGTTGATTGTCCCAGCAAAGTAAAATTGACTACAACAACCTCCAGTAATTAAAGAGATGAAAATGCACCAGTTACATGCTATGACTGTCATACAGTTTAAATAGCAGAGCATATTTTACCAGTTTAAATATTACTACTGTGTTTCACCAGTGATGACAAGGCAATTAGTTAATTAATCCCTGTAAATCTTTTAAATCACTAGACTAAAGATGCCACTTAAAGGAATAGATCCTTATCTGGAGAGGACATGATCATAAAATAGTTTTGGGAAGTATGGCATCTGAAGGTTACTTCGATTTCTTTCTTTCTTTTTTTTTTTTTATTTGATATTTTCAAATCATTTTCTTCACCCCCTGGCACAAGTAAACCATGTGTGATGATGGCTTCAGTAACCCAATTCGTATTGAGGTTGGGAATGTGGATAAATGGAATGCAAAGATAATCCAAGACGCCTCCTGTGGTTCTGTCTCTTGGGAAGAAGTTGATGCATGGATGCTGTAAATTACCAGCTTAAGTCTGGCCTAGGCTGTAACTGGTGAGTCCATCTGCCAAGACTTGATTCACATGAAGAGCAAGGCTTCTGTCTGTACCTTATTAGGAGGAGGGCTAGAAATCTACTGCTGTGTAATAAATGATCACAAATGTAGTGGCTTAAAGTAACACATTTATTTTAATTATATGTATATGTATGTATGTATGTATGTATGTATGTATGTATGTATGTATGTGTGTGTGTGAGTCACCATGGCTTCTGATATTTTAAGTAGGGTCTGAGATGCTGGAGTAGCCATCACTTTATCTACTAAGGCATCTCCCTAGTACAGAAACACATTTATTATCTCATATTTACTGTGGCTCAGAAGTGTGGCCTTACCTTCTCTAAGTCCTCTGTTTCAGGGAGTCTCACACAGCTTCTATTATAGTGTCAGCCAGGCCTGCCATTCAGTCTGCAAGCTCAATTGTCTGTTTCCTAGTCTACTGGCAGGATTTGGTTCCTTGCATGTAGTCAGCCTGAGCTCCTTTATTTCCCACTGACAAGAGGCTATTCCAATTTCTTGTTATGTGGGCCTCTCCACATGATAAGTTGCTTCATCCAAGGCAGTGAGCCAAGAAAACAAATTTAAGAGAGCAAGATGGAAGTCGTGAAATTTATCATGGAAAGAAGATCTCATTCTTTGCTATGTTCTATTGTTTAGATACAAGGCAATATATGTGGAACTAAATATCAAGAGGTAGGTGTTTTGACAGCCATCTTAGTTGTGTGCCTGTGTCAGAGTGGTTGTGGACTGAGGGATCGGTAGGGAGGCAGTGTCATGGACTTCATGTCAGACTCAGCAGGCTGAAGTTGGTGGAGTTTTCACCTGAAAGGGCTCAATGTAACATCCACGGTGTGGCTTTCTCTCCTATGTGACAGCATGTGAGTGCAAACCAAGTATATGCCATCTTTATGCAAGCACAACAGAGTCAGTAACTCCTCACAGAACATGTGCTCTCTGAACCCAAGTTGTAGTATTACTGTTTCAACAATGAATTATGGGAGATTATTTGCTCTCTAGTTCTCTCTGTCTCTGTCTCTGTCTCTCTCTCTTTCTCACACTCTCTCTCATGTGTGTCTTTACTGAGGACTAAGAACAGCAAACAGAAAGAATAAAGGTGAGGGGAGCAGCTGTTTTTGTCCAAATATAAAAGAGAGTTTTAAACATTATAGACATGCACTCTAATCCAAACAGTTCTGTGCATAGTAGATGAATGGGTTAATGTAGTTAAATGGGCTATTCTAAGGACTGAATATGCTCTGCTTAACAATTTCTTTATTTTGTCACTCTTTTAATTCCTTTGACTCAATGAATAAATTTGCTGGAGTCTTTAAACATTCAAATGTGTATGCAAAAATAAGGAAATTTAAGTGTAACCTAATTCTCTAAGTTTCACTGCAGAAAACTAGTGGTATAGGGGTGGGGAGAACTCTGAATCTGACTATGACCTAAGATATATCTGGAACAATGTTTGAGTTATTATCACATTATTTTTGGAACAGTAAGT